>JAOTON010001802.1:360000-670107 GCA_034440635.1 Lepas anatifera
AAACACAGATGGAGGGCTACAGCACCGAACACAATCCCGGCTACTACAGAACACAGATGGAAGGCTACAGCACCGAACAGACCCCGGCTCCTGTCGAACACAGATGGAGGGCTACAGCACCAAACAGACCCCGGCTCCTGTGGAACACAGATGGAAGGCTACAGCACCGAACAGACCCCGGCTCCTGTCGAACACAGATGGAGGGCTACAGCACCAAACAGACCCCGGCTCCTGTGGAACACAGATGGAAGGCTACAGCACCGAACACAATCCCGGCTACTACAGAACACAGATGGAAGGCTACAGCACCGAACACAATCCCGGCTACTACAGAACACAGATGGAAGGCTACAGCACCGAACACAATCCCGGCTACTACAGAACACAGATGGAAGGCTACAGCACCGAACACAATCCCGGCTACTACAGAACACAGATGGAAGGCTACAGCACCGAACAGACCCGGCTCCTGTCGAGCACAGATGGAAGACCACAGTACCTTACGTTTGGTGATGGTGGAACGGTTAGCCTGGCTGGCGGCGCCACACCTACCTTGCGTCTGAGCACCACGCCCCCGTTGACCACGTCCAGCACCAGCTGACGACACTCCACGTTCTGGGGGTCGAACGAGGCTCCCGAGCCGCTGAAACACGCGGATACACCGATAGCTCAACCACCGGCCAACACCAGGCAACATCGCTCCCAACCGCGCCAAATCAGACTCGTACAGTGATACGGCCCACAGACGTCCCACGGTAACATCGCTGCCGAATGTTCTGTGAGACAGCCAACAGCTGCATTGCAGCACTGGGCCCTATCCCCAAACCCAAATTTCCAAATTGCACGGCCACATTGATGTCGCACCAGCAGGTCGGCCCTCCCCGCGTGCCGCTGAGCCGGCGTCCGCTGTCAGAGACTCACCCGCCGAACGTGCCGGTGAAGGCGACGAACATGAAGTTGTCGTAGTGAAGCGGCCGCGGCGCGCTCAGCTGGTTCATGTCGAAACTCTCGGCGTGGCCGCCGGGAGCCACCACGGTGAGGTGGGGGCGCGCCAGGGGCAGGTCCCAGGCGTAGGGCGCCGAGCAGCGCGGACGCACCGCGCTCCGCAGGTGGTGGTGCTGCGCTCCGCTCTGCCGCGCATGCGCGAACGTGGCATCAGGGAGCGTCAGAGCAGCGACCGCGCAATCCAGCTCTCGACAGCAAACTCACCAACAACGCCACCACCGAGCTTGGCGAGCCATCGGCAGCCTTGAACTAGAGCTAAGAAAACTAGACAAACTATTACGAACTGAATGAAATAATTCCAAGACACAGTCCCATAACAGCACTAACAACATGGCTCTAACTGAGCACTGAGGCACAGTCGCCCAGACAGACAGACGCGACAGACTGATGCGCCGCCTCACCTGGTGGCAGGTGATGGTGCCGCCTCACCTGGTGGCAGGTGATGGTGCCGCTCACCTGGTGGCAGGTGATGGTGCCGCTCACCTGGTGGCAGGTGATGGTGCCGCCTCACCTGGTGGCAGGTGATGGTGCCGCTCACCTGGTGGCAGGTGATGGTGCCGCTCACCTGGTGGCAGGTGATGGTGCCGCTCACCTGGTGGCAGGTGATGGTGCCGCTCACCTGGTGGCAGGTGATAGTGCCGCTCACCTGGTGGTAGGTGATGGTGACTTCTGAGAAGTTGTCCACCCGGAACGGTGGCGGCATGGCGTCCGCGTCCATCAAGACCACATAGTAGGTGGCGCCCTGGGGCAGCACCTCGACGCGCAGGAACCGGCTCAGGCCGTCGCGGTCCCTGCGGCAGCGCGGGCGTCAACAGCGGTCTCCCGGGCACCCTCACCGACACACAGAGGGTGTTCCCGATGGCGCAGGAAGCTCCTCATATTTAGCTCAATTCACAACAGAAGATCCGGATCCACTGGGCAAGGGCTGAGTACGTTGTGGAAATAGACCGAACCTATTGTTCGAAGTAGCCACTACTCTGAATTCTCCTCCCCGCAAATCTGTTTCTCACCACAGTTGGTAGTTGAGAACCCCAGCAAAATGATCGCATGATGCTAACGCAGTAACGCAAACTAATTTTAACCTGCTCCAAGAGAAGCATATGATAGGTAGCCATCCCCGCCAGAGGGAGGTGCCGGCTGGCTGACCTGACGTTGATGTGGAAGCTGTCGGACCTGTCGATCAGGAAGCCGCCCGACCAGTGACACTCGGCATTGTCGGCCGGCCGCACACACAGCAGGTGGTCGCGGTCGTGACGTGGCCAGTGGAACGGCATCAGGGCCCGCGGCGGCGCCGACAACCAGCTGCGCTGGGCGGCCGGCTCCTGCTGTCGACGGGGCACACAGGACGGTCACTGGCCTCCCGCAGCACACGGGACCGTCACTGACCCTCCCGCGGCACACGGGACCGTCACTGACCCTTCCACGGCACACGGGACCGTCACTGGACACCCCCCCGACGAACACAGCCCGGTCACTCCACCCTCCCGACACTACACAGTCGAGGTCACTGACCCTTCCCACAACACGAAACTTGCCGCCAAAGCGCAATAAAGGTTTATACTCGTCACAGGATGATTAAGGTCTACTAAATTCCTCCGCCCACCCGTCCAGGCGCACGACGTACCTCCGCCAGCTTTTTACCCGGACAGGCAACCACCAGCTTACATGAACGTCAAAATAAATGGTGCTAGGAATGGGACTATAATTGTAGTCTGTAGATATAATGAGCGTCGTTATCGATAATCATTGTTTTAGCTCCATACCGTACGAAAAAACTCGGGTCGGAAGACGCCACGTCCTCTCACGCAGCTGGAGGAAATTTCGGGGGCACGGGAGCAATAAAGCCACATAGCTCCAGTCTAGAATCGGATTAAACTTGGTGCTATCAGCCCCTGACCAATTTACAGATTACATTTGAGGCAGTCTGATTCCCTGAATAAGGCCTGATGTGGGACATTATGCAGGCGGACGGCTCTAATAATTTTTTGGGGCATATCGACGCACCAACTGCCAGGGTCATATGGCGTCGCCAACTCTTTCCCTGTTGAAAGGGTTTCTCGGGAGCCAGCTTGCTCCCTGTTCAAGGAAGCCGCCGGGCCTTGAACCCGGGTCGGCTGCGTGGCAGCCACCTGCTCTGACCACTCCACTACCGCGCCACCGCGCTAGACGGACGACTCTGTCACACCAGCAATCAGCCCAACTAAACCAGCCCAGCTAGATACTGATGATGAACTAACGGAGGCGTCGGCGAGGTGGAGCTGAGACAGCAGCAGCCGCTGACTGGTCCTGTTCTCGATCTGGAAGCGCGGCGACACGGTGGCGATGAGGGTGTCGCTGTAGCGGCCCCGGCCCGGTCGCGTCTCAATTCCTGCCGGCAGGTGGCAGCAGCGTCGGCGGCGTCGCAACAGCCGGCAGCGGCGGAACTGCCGCACTGCCCTGCACGCCCTCTGGACGGGAGTGATAGCCAGAGCATGCTCCATAACTGGCGCCGAGCTGGTAGGGCATCACCACCGGAGTACGCCAGAATGCAAATGAATTGCTACACTATCGTAAATACTGTCTTATACTTCTGTATTAGTTACCAGCCCTCAGAGAGTCGCACTGACGGTCCACATGGCAGGGCAAGCGTCTGAGACGCGTCGAAACTCTTGACGATCCAAAGGCACATTACGGTGACTTCAGTCTGTGACCCTGGCGGAGGTAACTAGGATATTTTCCAGGGACAAAGTTGGCTTTACTGACCAGGCCACCACTCCACTCTCAGCCCCAGCCCCCGCTCGACTATTTGGCTGTCCCTCTTTTAGACACCGGCTCCGCCATAGCGATTCTGGTGAAATCCGAAATATGTTCCTTATGGACGTGTATCTTACATGTGGAAGGCCCACGTTCTAAAAAATATTCACAGTTTTCTTCCGGAAGGCACCCCCTGCAAAGACCAAGAGCCGCACCTAACGTGGTATACTTGCGCCCCTAGACTTCTCCTATCCCCCCCCCGGCGAAATCCCATATCTGTCACTGTAGTATACAGGATGTGCACAAGTTTGCTACAGACCGTCACCGATCCGGGGGCGGGGGCGGGGCCGGGGCCGCAGGGGACGCAGCGGCACCTACCGACCACGTAGACGGTGTCGGGTCGGCGGGTGTCGCGCGCGGCCACCCTCAGTCGCCGGAAGTGCAGGCCCGGCTGGAGGTGGAACGGGTGGCACCACTGCCGGCGGTCCGGGTCACAGTCAGACGCCGCCCCGTCACCGCAGCTCACTCAGTCATCCACTCGCCACACGGCAACAACCCAAACACTGGACAACTGACTGCATACTGGTATAAACGCTGCCCGTGAACATAGTTCTCAGCACTGCAAAGATATGGCGTACATGTGCTGGCTTGTTACATGTGCCGCTACGTTCCAGCGCGCTACAGATTGAGCAAGCAGACAGTGTGTGACACCAGTGACTGACCCGCGGGGTGCCGTCGGCCGAGGCGCGGCCCAGTCTGGCCACCATGGTCTGCGGTGCCTCCGGGTCACTGAGCGAGAACAGCAGCGGCGCCACCGACCTGTCGGCGGGTGTCACCACTGAACGCATGAGTACCGCTCACAGTGGTCACCACTGAACGCATGAGCACCGCTCACAGTGGTCACCACTGAACGCATGAGCACGACTCACAGTGGTCACCACAATATGCATGAGCACCGCTCACAGCGGCCAAAATCGGAGACACACACACCGCTCACAACGGCAGCGGCAATAAACACCACCTGGAGCGGCAGCCACAGCAGCGTGCGGTTCTGCCGGCGGGCCGGCACCCACCTGGCGCGCTCGTGTTCGGCGTCCTGTCCGGCAGCCTCGGCCTGCTCGGCCGTCTCCTGAGCCACCACCAGCGGCAGTCCGCAGCGGTTCACCAGCCAGAAGGGCGCCGTCACGCGCAGCCTGAGCCAGCCGGCGGCGCCGCGCCGCAGCCGCGCCCGCAGCAGCAGCAGCCGGCCGCGCGCGTCCCGCATGGCCACCGGCTGGGCCTCCAGCGCCGAGGAGAGCAGCAGGGGTCGCTCCGGACGGCAGCCGTCCACGCTCAGACTCAGCTGCAGCTCCTCCTCCAGCTCCACCTGCCGGCGGCGGCGTTCCACAGGGCTCACGGCCGGGACGGGCAACAGAAACTGATTGGACACTATGTGACGGGTCAAAGGGCCACGTGCCGGGACTTTGCCGCGGCCGTATCAGTAGCACGCTCAGCATATCGTCCAGAATGTATCCCCGTACCACAGTTGAACAACAAACCCAGCCAAGATCACAATCTCAGCCGGAATACCAGGAGCTGTTGGTTCTCAGCATCCGTCTCAACAAAATACTCATCAATGTACTGATCAACCCGCCGCCAGGCCAGTCTAAGACATCCAGAGAATGTTTCCATCTCAACAGTTCGGCACCGAGCTCCAGGCCAGAGTACAGCGCACAATCAGACAGGCGGGCCGATTCACGTGCACGAGACAGGCCTGGTGGCGGGGTAACTCACGTGCACGAGACAGGCCTGGCGACGGGGTAACTCACGTGCACGAGACAGGCCTGTCGGCCGGGCTGGACCCTGTGTGTGGTCTCTGCGCCGGTGATGTTGAAGCGCAGCTCGCAGGGCAGCAGGTTCACCACCGTCAGCGGCGGCAGTAGCGTGATGGTGTGACCTGGCTGGAGCGCCGACCCGCCGCCTGTCGCAGTCAACAGCCGGACTGTCAGAACTCGTCCTACAGTTAACGGCCCACCTTGCACAGGCGGTACAGCCTAGGCTCGGTCAAGGCCTGCACTGTACAGTCAGTCACTGCCGCAGCAGCGGCGGCTATCCGAGTAAAAACTGTGTCAGATATGTGGGCGTGTTCCAATCGAGTAACATGCATATCACCCTCAATGCTATATCATTCTCCATCTTCACCCATTTTTTGCCGTAACTTTTTTATTTTGATTATCGTGAAATGAAAAAATCTGAAATACGATGGGAAAATGAACAGAAAACGGGGACACGTTGACGGTAATCGGGGCGCAGATACAGCAGTGAGGCATGTACGCAGCCACCACCATGTGCCGCCACACAGAAACAGTTATGCCAGTTTGTAAATGTAAAGTTGTGGGTATCATAAATGATACCCTGGCCAGAAACGGGTTGCTACAAACCGGAAGATATCCTAGCTTCAATATCTTTGTAAGGTCACTTTGACCGCAGTTGACTCTGAACATGTGCGGAGAGGGGAGGCCGATCGAAACTGCTGCGTGTTTGTGTCCCGGGTAACAGCGCAATTCGGTTGGAACCACACCACCAGAGAGAAATGCTAAAAACTGAACCGCTGGTATATTGGCGCAAGGACAGGCGTGCCTGCAAGTCTAAAAAAAACTGATTGCGCTTGCAAAGGGCATCCAGTCTAAAAAATGACGATAAATCAGATCAACTCGGGATGATTTCCCATTCAGAGTGCATTATAGACTAAACTAACAAGTATTCAATTTTTATTGCGACACGCTGCAATCATTATACACTGTGGTGTATGTGGTGCAAGTTTACGGTACTTGGACGAATTGGCTCTATACCAGCGCCCCTACCATGCCATACAACATACCAAAATACATATATCAGCGGTCAACGAAATAACAAAGTGAGCCGCCCTATACGACACAGAGGGATTCTGCAGCTAGGAGGGATCCGGGAGCATCTCACCGGCAGCGGCCGTTCTGTAGTAGGAGGGCACCTCCTGCTGGGGGTAGTTGTCCCTCTCGATGTGCACACAGAACCTGCAGTCACACCGAGGGTCAGCCGAACTCTGCAGAAGCGGGATCAGAGTCGCTTATACCAGAGAAACCGGAGGGTGAGCTTTAGGATGGCCCTCAACACTGGCTGGCCATTGGTCATCACAAAACAAGGGAGTGAACATCCGAACTGGAGGGGTCCAGCAGAAGTGCGCACTGAGGAGTGGGGGAGGGGGGCTTCAGGCCCTTCCTAAAATCCCCCAAAATTGGAAAATTTCGCTTATGGGACCTGTGGGGACAGTCGGCCATCTATATTACACTTAAGTTTCAATATAATGTATTTATATATCACTTCCACTGGTCCCAAAATCTATCTGCGTGTTTCCAAACCGTAATAAAAACTTTACAGGTCCATACGTATAGAGGAATACTAGAGCCAGATTTTCACCAATTTTGTGGCCGTGTACTCACTCATCAACACTCTCAAACATCAGCAAGTGCCACTCTTTTCAGCTGTGTCCCGTTCCCTGACCACCTATGAGAATAGGTAGGGCATGCACTTTAGAACCACTCCCCTCAAATGCATGCATTATACCTCCACCAAGGCGATCTAAAGCAAACTTAACACCCTTACTGCAGTATAAGTCTAGGGCGGAATTAGGTATCAGAAGTTGGAATTCAGACACCACATCAGAAGAGAGCATGCAGAACATCGAAAACTTCTCCAAAGGCAGGCAAGTAAAAGAAGAAGAATGGAAGCCAGGCCTGTGCAAAAGCAGCCAGTTCTCATGGCAACACTGCAGCTGCTTATTAGAAGCTACAAGTAAAACTAGTCACCAGAGCCATCCAAACGCCACCACAGTACGGTGCCTTGACAGAGGAGTCAGCCACTAATTTCAAGCGTTATCTGGGAGGGAAGACAGAAGTCACTGCAAATGTAATTAGAGCACTAAAACTATATCCACGAGAAAACAGCGTTTTATGTTAGCAGCTTGTTGGTTGTAATCGGTAGAAATATAAATGAGCCTGATAATAGCTCACAGTATCGGCGTGACAACGGACTCAACTCCAGCCCCTGGCTTCAGCCGGATAACCGCTACCCTTTGTATAAGCCAGATATCCCGCGCACACCCCAGCTCCCCATGTGAGTGCGCCCTACCCCAGGCCCCATAGATGTGCCCGGTACAAAGTCCAATGTGCCCCACACAAAGCCCCGTCAGTGTGTACTCTTCAAAATCCCGGCAGAGAGCATTCATGTACAAAGACAACTGTATTTATATGAGCTGAAGACGTCTACCGCATGAGAGAGAGAGAGAGAGAGAGAGAGAGAGAGAGAGAGAGAGAGAGAGAGAGAGAGAGAGAGAGAGAGAGAGAGAGAGAGAGAGAGAGAGAGAGAGAGAGAGAGAGAGAGAGAGAGAGAGAGAGAGAGAGAGAGAGAGAGAGAGAGAGAGAGAGAGAGAGAGAGAGAGAGAGAGAGAGAGAGAGAGAGAGAGAGAGAGAGAGAGAGAGAGAGAGAGAGAGAGAGAGAGAGAGAGAGAGAGAGAGAGAGAGAGAGAGAGAGAGAGAGAGAGAGAGAGAGAGAGAGAGAGAGAGAGAGAGAGAGAGAGAGAGAGAGAGAGAGAGAGAGAGAGAGAGAGAGAGAGAGAGAGAGAGAGAGAGAGAGAGAGAGAGAGAGAGAGAGAGAGAGAGAGAGAGAGAGAGAGAGAGAGAGAGAGAGAGAGAGAGAGAGAGAGAGAGAGAGAGAGAGAGAGAGAGAGAGAGAGAGAGAGAGAGAGAGAGAGAGAGAGAGAGAGAGAGAGAGAGAGAGAGAGAGAGACTTAGTGTCAGAACCAGCAAACACAAGTCCGGTCTCTGTGGGACCTGTGTAAACTGCGCGGTCAGTGTGCAAGTTTAAGGGCCTAGTCAAGAGCAGCCTGGTTCACTGCGCATGTTAGGAAGCCTGGTTCAGAGCAGTTTGGGTCAGCATGAACGTTATAAGGACCCTGGGTCAGTGTTAAGGTTAGAAGCCTGGGTCAGTGTTAAGGTTAAAAGCCCTGGGTCAGTGTTAAGGTTAGAAGCCCTGGGTCAGTGTTAAGGTTAGAAGCCCCGGGGTCAGTGTAAACATTCCAGAGTCTGGTTATGGTCTGGGCTGGTGTGAAGGTTAGGCCCAGTCCGAGGCGGCCCGGTTGAGTGTGACCTGTAGACGAGGCTGGCGGCCTGCCAGCTGCGGCAGCGGCGAGCTCCGGAGTCGGCCTCCCACCACCGCCAGGGCCGCGCGCACGCCCACCAGCCGCCGCCGCCGCCGCCCAGCGGCCGCGCCTGCTGCGCCGCGTGCACCAGCGCCAGCGGCACCGGCCGGCGCGCTCCTGCTGCCACCTGCAGGCCGCCGTCTGAAACAGGCCCGCCACACTGTACACACACACAAAAAACATCGACTCAGCCACCGACACCGGCGCGGGCTGCACTACGCGATGCACTAATCGGCGGAATAGTGCCGGCGTGCAGTAGACACTACACACGACACCGAGCAGGCTGGTGCGGCAGTGGGCGGCGGACGCCGTCACCTGTACTCGGACTGCCAGCTGCCGCTGCAGCAGGCGGCCGCCGCGTGACCGCTGGTGGTCAGGTCCTCAGGCCGCAGCGGCCGGCCGGCGAAGGCGTGACGGACGTCGGCGCGCCGCGGAGCCGGCCGCCACCACACCAGCGCGCCCAGACAGCGCAGGGGGACGGGCGCCACAGCCACCGGCTCCAGCAGCGCCGTCACCGCCGCCAGCTTGTGAGACCACAACCACCGCTCACGCGACTCACACCGGCTCCACTGTCCGGCCCGTCCCACAACCCCAGCCCCACAGAAGCCAGCCCACAAACAGGTCAACTACGGAGTGCTAGTTCTACAGCAGCAGGTAAACATCAGTTCAACACAACATCTGCGCGCTTCCAGTCAAATAAAGGCTTAAAGTAAGTTTTAATGTGGCATATAAGCGTGACCAAGAATGTAAAAAGTCTGTGATCTCGAAAAGCAGACTATCGACAATGAGACGGTAGTTTTCGTTGGGCGACAATGGCCGTCCCTGCCCGACCAGGGAGTCCCAGCCTGCACTGACCGGTGAGCCGGGCGGCGCTCTCCATTTTGACCTCCACCGGGTCTGGCAGCAGGTTGTGCAGCATCAGCGCCGAGCGCACCGTCACCAGCTTGCGGGCGGCGCCGTGCAGACTGACTGCGAAGACCACGCGGGCCGGAGGCTGCTCCGCCTGGCGCGACCGACAGAGGGACAATCAGTGGGTTGGTATCACACAGGCACAACCAGGCACAGATCAGCACAGGCCGCGGCCGGAGAAGCCGGGGTCCACACAGCTACCAACGGTCACCGCTGATCCCACGACAACCGGCGGCTGTCAGTGCTGAAGGGGTTCCGCCAGGCCCGAAACACATGCTGATAACTATTCTAACATGCACCTAACATTGTGGTCCGTAAAATTACACAGTATACAACGGTCAAAGCTCGTGATTCATGACCAAAAGCACTGAAGGGAACGGTCGGGAATTCCCAGGTCCGGTCTGGTGTTATGTATGAACAGTCGCGGGGTGTGGTGTCAGCTCACCCACCCACTCCGCTGGGGTGTCGGCCCGCCCACTCACCCCGCTGGGGTGTCGGCCCGTCCACTCACCTCGCTGGGTTGTCGGTCCGTCCACTCACCCCGCTGGGGTGTCGGCCCGTCCACTCACCCCGCTGGGGTGTCGGCCCGTCCACCCACCCCGCTGGGGTGTCGGCCCGGCGCGGCCGGCGCCTGTCTGAAGTAGACGCCCACCCTGTCGACGGAGACGGGCGGCGCCGGCTGCCACCCGTCCACCCAGACCACCAACCGGTGCTGCCGGCGCGCGTGCGTCTCCTGGTGGCGCAGCTTACCTGCGGAGGCGCGTCAGCACGGGCTCAGTCACCGGACAGGGTCGCACCGGGCTAAGCTGATGTCGAGTGGGCCTCAGTTCACAGTCAACTTTTCGACGTGCCCTTTACAGCTAGAATTGAGTGCGGCAGAATATCACCAGGGCACGCGGAGATGATACATCCATGCTCCACAGTCAGCATGTACTGCGGATGCTCCAGATTACCTCTGTCGCCGAATGTGAAGGGCATGGTCTGGTCGGCCTCCACCTCGGTCCAGCCGGCCGGACCCTCCGCCGGTCCCAGCGAGGCGTCCTGGCCCCTGCAGGGTCATAAAGCCTACTCACAGCCTGACCAAGCCATCACGCACATCCAGCCGCAACTTGGATGGTGCATAGACATAAATAGAGTAGTTGCCAATCCACGAACATTGTACACCGTGAAAATTGATGTATTGAGTAGCGAGAAATAGCAAACCCATTCACCAGTAACACAAAATGCAAACTCACTAGCACGCGTTCAGCGTCCACAGCACCATCGCCATCATCATACTCGGCGTTTCAGGGAGAAGAGACGGCGGTGGCCATTTTGCGCCGTCCCACACCACTGTCTGCGTTACTGGGACAGCTGGCCACGTTATCAGGGGAGGCCATACAGCGCTACCTGAAGGAAAATACTACTCACCCGCCAAAGGAGGTGACCACCGTGCGGAACCATGGCATCTGGAGGAGAGGTACTACTCACCCGCCAAAGGAGGTGCCACCGTGCGGAACCATAGCATCTGAGGGGAGGTACTACTCACCCGCCAAAGGAGGTACCACCGTGCGGAACCATAGCATCCAGGAGGTACTACTCACCGGCCGGAGGACCACTGCGGAACCTAGCATGAGAGGGAGGTACTACTCACCCGCCAAAGGAGGTGACCACCGTGCGGAACCGCAGCCGAGAGCCGGTGTCGTTCTTCAGACTGAAGGGCACGAACGGAGCGCGCCGCCGGCTGGCCACACGCGGACCGCCGGCCCTGCAGCCGACGCAGCGTCAGGGAGACGACCCGCGCACGCAGCGTCAGGGAGACGACCCGCACCCGCAGCGTCAGGGAGACCAACAAACCGCACACGCAGCATCAGAGAGACCAACAACCCGCACCCGCAGCGTCAGGGAGACCAACAACCCGCACACGCAGCGTCAGGGAGACCAACAAACCGCACACACAGCATCAGAGAGACCAACAACCCGCACCCGCAGCGTCAGGGAGACCAACAACCCGCACACGCAGTCGTCACAGAGACTACCCGCAGACGCAGCGTCAGGGAGACCAACAACCCGCACACACAGCCGTCACAGAGACCAACAACCCGCACCCACAGCCGTCACAAATACTTCCCACAGACGCAGTCGTCACAGAGACTACCCGCAGACGCAGTCGTCACACAGACTAACCCGCAGACAGATTGCGTTGTCGGCCGTCGCAATCAGTCCCACTAAACCCGATGGTGCCCGGCCAAACGGATCTGATTTACCTCATCTCCCCGATGCCAGCCTCAAATAGGCAGGGCTGCCGTTTGGAAGTACTGAGAGAAACATTCAAAGAAACAGGACTGACAGAGGGGCACCGCTGAGGGCGACGCTGGCCCGTCCGCCGACCTGTGCCGGTTGTAGTAGTCGTCGGTCCAGTTGTCGCGCACCAGGCCGTACAGCTGCAGCAGCGTGGAGGTGACGTTCACGTTGGCCTGCTCCCGGGACCGCACGTTCACAGCCAGCTTGCCGGCTGACGCCGCGCTCTGGAGACCAGCGCTGCGCCGCCAGTCCACCTCGCACCTGGGCCGTCAGCCCGTCAGATCTCACATCCACAGATACAGACCGCACCTGCCTGTCAGCCCGTCAGCCTCCACAGATACAGACCGTACCTGCACCGTCAGCCTCCACAGATACAGACCACACCTGCACTGTTAGCCCGTCAGCCTCCACAGATACAGACCATACCTGCACCGTCAGCCTCCACAGATACAGACCACACCTGCACTGTTAGCCCGTCAGCCTCCACAGATACAGACAACACCAGTATAGTCAGCATCCACCGACCCTTCCTGTACTGTCAGCCTCCATAAGCCAAACGCTATTCCTGCACAGTCGCCGAGCCCCACACAAGTCTCCACAAGACACAGAATGCTGCAGGAAGAGGGAGCGCTGACATTCAATCAGTCGTCAATACAATGCACTACAGATTCAACCGACAAGCCGTAAAAATAAGCTGGGCATAACAGAAAAGACACAGTCACAGAAAGCCAGGTCTCATTCAATATTACTTGGACATAAAAAAACGTTTTGACGAGGCTTACTCACTGAAATACAATCTAGTAAAAATTTCCCGATGAGTTCGCGCCGAGTGTACAGCCAAGCCAACCTGTCTGTACTTGCGTCAGCTCAAGTCCAGAGCAATGAAAACAATACACAGTGCACCAAAACAAGCGCTGTTCGCCGGAGCGTGCCACAGCACGGCGGGCGCCGGCTGTACCTCAAGGGCTCCAGGAAGGGCTCCCAGCCGGAGAGCTGACGGTTGTAGTAGTCGCCGGAGAGGAGGCCGGCGGCCAGGCCGGCGCCGCCGCGGCTGTGGCTGACGCTCAGGTGGGAGACGCTCAGCTCCAGCAGCGGTACGTCCGCGTCCCCGCAGTCGTCAATCACGCACACTGAGAGGGCCGAGGTGTGTAACTGCCGACAGAACACAGCCACCGCACTGGAGACCCAGGTCACCTCTCCAATCACAGACTGAGAGTGCCGAGGTGTGTAACTGTCGACAGAACACAACCACCGCACTGGAGACCCAGGCCACCTCTCCAATCACACAGACTGACAGCGCCGAGGTGTGTAACTGTCGACAGAACACAACCACCGCACTGGAGACCCCGGTCACCTCTCCAATCACGCACACTGACAGCGCCGAGGTGTGTAACTGCCGACAGAACACAACCACCGCACTGGAGACCCCGCCCCCGGTCATCTCTCCGAACACAGGAAATGTGAACAGCTTTCCCGTACCACCACGTGGCACATGCCCCAGACATGTCCGATGACCACGCGTCCGAATGTACTCATATATATTTATATATATATTTATATATATATATATTATATTATTTATTTTGCATTGCAAATTGCATTGCCTTCTTTCCACTAAATCAGATACCAACATAACTTTTTGAAACTCAAGCGCAGGGACTTGGGCAGCATTCTCCTGGAAGGTTTATTCGTTATACTAGTGCTCAAAGAGCTCCCAATTACTTACCCGGATGCCTTCGAGGTCGAAGGCGGACGGGGCTGGAGGCTCCGGCTCCAAAGACGGAGCCTCCTCCGATGACGGCGCCGCGTGCTGAAACAAAAACACAAACACGATCACAGGCAGCGCAGTAATAATGCACAGTCATCCACGGTGTAGGGAGGAGAACGCCAGGAGTTTAAGGGCACGTCAGCTGCTGAGGCTATATGAGGGAGGGTAACGGCACGTGTCATGCTTTTATACAGCAGCCTGCCACTGAGGGCAGCCATGCACAGCCCACGCATAAAAACTTTAATTAATAATGACATCTCTGTGTACACTAGTTAAGTGGAATGTTTGGTTCTGAAAACCTTCACGAAGATAGATGTTTTGATCTAGAACCGTACCGCTTGAAATATTGCAACAACTTGGTTTTGTTTCCCGATAAGATGTTAATAAAGTCGCATGCAGGTATCCTTAAACCTAAAAGATAATTACTTTAAACAAGTTCCCCATCCCCATGCCCCCGCATTACATAAACACACATTTTGTTACACACGTTAATTCCATCGTAACCAGCTAGCGCACAGACTGGTGCGACCAGATGAGGTTATTATTGTCCCGCCAATAGAAAAATGTACCGAGCCGTGGGCCAGTTGTGGGATGGAGGCGTATGATTGGCGCTGACCTGAGTGAGCCAGATGGCAGCATCGTCCAGGCGGCCCTGGCAGGCGGCCAGCGCCCGCGCACAGTCGGCCTCGGCGAACCCCAGCAGACGCAGTTGCCGCAACGGCGCTGCAACGGCGCCCACAGAGTCAGACAGGTCCGCATGTTAACAACGGTCCCCACAGAGTCAGACAGGTCTGCATGTAAACAACGGTCCCCACAGAGTCAGACGGGTCCGCATGTAAAACAACGGTCCCCACAGAGTCAGACGGGTCGGCATGTAAACAACGGTCCCCACAGAGTCAGACAGGTCGGCATGTAAACAACGGTCCCCACAGAGTCAGACGGGTCGGCATGTAAACAACGGTCCCTACAGAGTCAGACAGGTCGGCATGTTAACAACGTCCCCACAGAGTCAGACAAGTCGGCATGTAAGCAACGGTCCCCACAGAGTCAGACAGGTCTGCATGTAAACAACGGTCCCCACAGAGTCAGACAGGTCTGCATGTAAACAACGGTCCCCACAGAGTCAGACAGGTCGGCACGTTAACAACGGTCCCCACAGAGTCAGACAAGTCTGCATGTAAACAACGGTCCCCAAGAGTCAGACAAGTCTGCATGTTAACAACGGCCCCCACAGCGTCAGACAAGTCGGCATGTAAACAACGGTCCCCACAGCGTCAGACAAGTCGGCATGTAAACAACGGTCCCCACAGAGTCAGACAGGTTGGCACACACAGACATACACAATGGTCTTCACAGCCTCCAAAAATATTAACAGAACAATTCGGGGAGCAACCTCACGAAGCCCAGGCCTAGTACAGTTCCAAAAAGTTGTCAGACAGGTCAGCCTCCTTAAGAGCAGCGGTGACCGGCACCCTGGCTGTCTTACCCTGCATATTGGCGGGCGGCTGGTCAGTCAGTCTCCTTACAAGCAGCGGTGACCGGCACCTGGCCGTCTTACCCTGCATGTTGGCGGGCGGCTGTGAGGTCGACTCCGGCGGCCGCGTCGCCACCGCTCCCGTCTGCCGCGGCAGACTCTCCAGAATCGAGAGGAACATCTTCAGGTCGTGGTAGCTGACTCGCACGTTCAGTTGCTGCACAAGCACCTGCAGCGGTGGCAGGACCCTCATTATATTCACTCTCTGAGTGAGAATGCCGACGAACTGTGGCCTACCAAGCGCGAGATGATTAACTCCCCGGCATACTGGGAACGGGCTTACCGGGCTTACGGTATTCCCAGTACAGGAACCAGGCAGTCCGACTCTGTTTCTCGGGCCTGGCGGGGTTTAGACCGCACGCGTGCCTAATATCTGAGAGGGATCTGCACGGGTGTAATTCGGTGTAACAGAGGGAGGGGGAGAGATAGAGCGGGTACCTCCATGTGCAGCTGCAGCTCGGCGTCCGTGGCGTCCAGGATGCCCCTGGCGGCGCCCTCGCCCGGCTGCTTGCCGACCACCTCCACGTTGACAGTGGCGGGGTCCACGATACTGAGCGCCGTCTCCTGCTCGGCGCCGCCCAGCAGGCAGCTGAACAGCTCGCAGCTCTGCAGCTCGCAGCTCAGCGGCTTCTCCCGGCTCTGCGGCCGGTACTGCACGCATGCCGTCGTCTGCCGCGCGCACAGCGTGACAGAATGTACATCAGTGAGACAAAGGTGCGCAGCATGGAAGGACACAACTAGTGGCAAACAAGCGAAGCAGAGTTAGAGCAACTTCAATTTTTTTTTCAAACATCAGAGGGGGTGCAGTAATTCGTGCCTGCCGCGATTTTCCCAGAATGAAGGATCACCAAAGAAACACCACCTGCTTCTGGTTCAAGCTGTGACTAATGCCACTCGCTCTACCCGTGTACCTTGAGTATGACGGCGGCCGAGTCCGAGAGGGTGGGGTTCTCCACCAACACCAGCTCACAATCGGACACGTTCAGTTTCAGCTCCAGTGTCTGCTGCGGTTGGCCGAGCAGGGCAGCGCGGCGCGTCACAACCCCTGTCAGTTACAGATACAGTGTCAGTATACAGCAGGGCAGCGCGGCGCGTCACAACCCCTGCCGGTCACAGATACAGAGTCAGTGGGGCAGGGGATGGAGGTCGCCACCCCTGCTGGTCACAGTCAGTGTCAGTATACAGCGGGGCAGGGGTGGAGGTCACCACCCTGCCGGTCACAGAGACAGTGTCAGTATACCCAACTAGTCGATTTCCTTTTCATGAAGTTATTAAACTTTCTTGCCGGAAACCTAAATAATTTCGACCAATACCAGGATGGAGAACAAAAAAAGACAAACATATGTACACAGCACTGATCCAAAAGACATTTTCAAGACTAGAGCTTAAGGGATAAGAGAAGAGCTTAAGAGATTCTATGTGAATGATTTGCCATCTGTAATCTCTACAAACTGTTTGATGTTTGCCGATGACGTGAAAATTTTCGGTCAAATTGACACCCAAAATGACGTCATCAGGCTTCAAAATGACTTGGATGCAGTTTCGCGCTGGGCAGCGGACTGGAAGCTGAAGCTAAACGCATCGAAATGTAAAGCATTCAAAATCACTCTAAACCGCAATTTCATCCCTTCGTCCTACAAAATCAACGGCGAAATTCTTGAAAATGTTGACAAAATCCGAGATCTAGGCGTTATTCTGGACCAAAAACTCACTTTTCAGGCGCAAATAAATTCCATAGTACTAAAAGCCAATAGGGCATTAGGCCTTCTCATTCGAACCTTCCAGTCAGCTTCCCCCAGACACAAACTGGACAAGCGTGCGACCGTGTCCGTATTCAACGCAAATGTTCGATCAATTCTTGAATACTGCTCCGTCATTTGGGGCGGAGCAGCAAAATGTCATCTCATTCGCGTGGAGAGGGTTCAGCATAAATTCCTCATGTGGCTAGCCAACCATACTGAGCCTGCCAGTGCTGTCCTGGACTACAAGTCCCTCCTTAGTTTGTACGATGTGCAATCCCTTCAGGCTAGGCGCCACCAAAGTGATGTCTTGTTTTTATGTAAAGTTTTTAGAGGCCTCATCTCATCATCACATATTTTACAAGGTTTTACGGTACATGTGCCGGTCAGAACCACTAGGATTTCACGTTCTACTTTGTTTAGTGTACCGCCGGCTAGAGTGAACACTGTTGCTTCCGGAGCTTTTAATCGCTTACCTCGTCTGGTGAACAGCTTTTTAAACGTGTCACCCCTCAGTGATATATTATGTGATCCGCTCGGGGTACTGAAGAAAAATATAGCTGTGTTTGCGGCAGCCGAGCCAGTACTGGTGTGATGTGAGTATTTACGTTGTATTTAGGCCTCCATGTGTTTTTAATTCTACTGGCTTCACATGTTATTGGGTTTTTAAAGACCTGTTGGTGATTTAATACAGATACAACAGATACAACAGAGAACATTGTCCCCATGCATTATCTTTCCGCGGAGTCTCTTTATAATATACGACACCGATGCGAACAACGCCGTGGGTTGCGTCTCACCGGCGCCGACAGCCATGGAGGCGGTGGGCCCGGGCACGACAGGAGGCGCCGGGACGGCTGCCTGTTCCGACGGTGGCGCCACCTCCGCACCGGCGCTGAAGAACTCGTTCACCGTCTGCCACCTGGCGGCCACGTTAGACGCAGGTCAGACCACCGCTGTCATACACAGGTCAGCCTATCAGCGCTGGCCACTGCAAAGGATCGACACGAGCAAAACTGGGTATCAAGACCATCATAAGATATGGCTTTACGGCAGCGAGGTACAATCAAAGGATAAGAGGAAATGTTCTTTTTCAGCACAAAAAAAACATTAATTTCGTATCTTTGTTAGCAAGCACTAACAGTCCGTCAGTGCCGCACATCTCGCTCTCGGCACATGCACGCTGGATAGCCCTTCCACAGGGGACGGCGCCAGAGACGGAGACGTTGGGAAGCCCTTCCACAGGGGACAGCGCCAGAGACGGAGACGTTGGGTAGCCGTTTCACAGGGGACAGCGCCAGACACGGAGACGTTCGGTAGCCGTTCCACAGGGGGCAGCGCCAGACATGGAGACGTTGGGTAGCCGTTCCACAGGGGGCAGCGCCAGACACGGAGACGTTGGGTAGCCGTTTCACAGGGGGCAGCGACAGACACGGCGACTCACCAGTCCAGCACGCCCATGAGCCGCATGCTGTTGAGCAGCACGGTGAACTGGGCGTGCTCGGAGGAGGCGCGGTAGTGCAGCTCGGCCTGCAGGCTCCTCTCCGACTGCTGGAACAGCGGCTGCAGGATCAGCCCGAACACGTTGGACCGCTTGTTGGCCGGCAGGTCTGTCGGAGGACACGGCGCTCGTCACGGCTGTGGTAGAAGTGGTTTGTTCTACAGCTGCTCTGATGAGGGTTTGGACTTGCAATAACGATATCAAGGAGGTCATTCACTGCCCGTGGAAACCACAACCCCTTCTGTTATCACATTCAATAGTGAGGCTTCCGATGGTCGTTGGCGATAGTTACTGGCTGGGGGGATCCGGACGCGCGGCAGACAGCGCGCAGCTGCGCGGGGGCGTAAGTTAACGCGGAGCGGCTTTTGGAGGGATCCATCAGCGCGCAGCTAAGTTGTGGCGGAAGTAGTGTCGTAACTCGCCGTATTACGCGCTAACTTTCCGCATCTTCTCAACAGCGCGGAAGACAGCGCGGAAGCCTGTATGATCCTTTTAAAGCAACGGAAAGGTATTGGAAATGTCAATGAATCCAAGTTATATGACTTGCGGTCGACAAAACATGTCTTTATAATAATAATCGAGGCCCACCAACTCCCAGCATCTCACTGGGAAATCCTCAGAAGACACAGGCGAAGAGAAACATAGATCACTGCAGATGTGCCAGTGGACCATCAGCCGTAATGCTAACTGCCCTCCAATACACCTTGCTTTTCGGACCAGGACGTATCTCATGTTTCGTACCACTCACCGTCCCCGAGCGGTCTCGTCGAGGATTACATGGAACGCCAGCGATAACCCAGTTCACCCTGAGAACTGTGAGCGTGAGGATATCCATAGAAATGTCCCCGTGTCCATAGAAAGTCACCCAACCACTTGCAACATCTTTGGCGTGACTTGAAGGCCACTGTCAAAAAGATCAGTCTAACATACGCGTGACGGGCTAAAGACAGGCGGTGAACCCCCGTTGGAGCCGATAGATGATAACAGGGGGCAATTGCCTGTTGTGCCCAACCCCTCCCCTAGATCCGCTAGTGAACATGACTTGAATAGGTTTGAGAAAATGCAACGAATAACAATTCGATTCGTGAATAAATTTCAAACAGAATTGCGCTGCACTCGCCGATCCAGGCTTCCTGGGGCCTGCCCGGTTCATCTCTCCCTCATTGCTCTGACTAATCCAATTTCGTGAGGCCAGTGTCCTGCCCATATAAATTGACTTGAGGTAGGTTTAACATAAAAACACGTTTGGATTAAGGCAAATTACATCGTTTTCACATGTATGTCTCCTTTAGGTGGAAATCCCACTTTATAATGGTCACTATATAAGTATAATTGTCGTTTCTGGCTAAAGTTTTTGCCTTTATCCGATCCGAGCACTTTTATCATCACTTCACCTCCCAGCGCGGGGCCGTGTCTTCCTCTCATCCCCTCCCTCCCACAGTCGGCCAGGAAATCTGAAACCGTTCAGCAGTCAGCAGGCTGTAACCTATGACGCGAGTTTACTACGGCCAGAAAAACACCGTATTCTATGGGAATTTGAGCCTTAACGTCCATTTACTAAGGTCGCCGGAGGTATTCACCGCCGCCTCGGATTGCCCTCCATGCACCGCGCTAATTCCCGCGGGCGCGGAGCTCCGCGCGATTGCTCTCTCCTGAACATCCCTCAAATCGCTTACGCGCTGACTTCCACTCAAATCAGTGCGGGCGTAAGGAGAGCGCGCGCGGAAGCTACGCGCAACTGGATCCCCCAGCCACTGAATGTTAAAATCTCTCACAGCTCCTCCCATGTAAAAAATCGGACGGTACGGCTACCTAAACACACATGAAAAAATCGCATGACGTGCCCGACAATCCGCAAACGGTTGTCTCACCCTGTATTTCGGTAACCGATGCATGCAATTTGCAGAGCACCTGCGGACTGCCCTTTAGAGGCGCAACTATTCCCTAAAACACCTCTGTAAGCAGGGATCCCACATGGGCAGTCATCCGCCCCTCTGTCAGCATTGACTGGTTCACCAGCAGCAGCAGACGGGCAGCGGCGTACCGTTAAACCGGACATCGTGCAGCCGAATCTCGCTGGACATGAGGTCCACGTCCTTGGAGGAGTCGCTGAAACTCTCGTACAGCAGCTGGGAGCGGATAAAGTGGACGCGCGCCAGGGCGGCGTCTCCGCTCGGAGCGGCCAGCTCCAGTGAGACGTTCTGTAGGTCCAGTCGCACCGACATGGTGAGCCACACCGTCTCCGGCGGCGTCACCTGCCGGCAGAGGCGTCAGACGTCAGCGGCGGACACACGACAGGCTACGGATGGCAGGCTCACCAGGGGAAGGACGCAGCGGACACATAGAACACAATCAACGACAACCACTGACAACACGCGATAAGATCAGCAGAGGATACAGACAACAGCATTAATCGAAGACGGAGGACACAGACGACAGGTCGCGTTATCGGTGAAGTCCTCACACAGTGCGGGGTGCCATGTCCCCCCCACAGCCGTACCTGGACGTGGTGCGGCTGTATAAGCGCGGTGGGCTCCAGGCCGACCGGCTCTCCCAGGTTGTGGTCCAGCAGGCCGCGCACCAGCCGGTACTGCGGCAGGTCCAGCGACAGCTGCAGCGTGGACAGGCTGCCCCGAACGCTGAGGTCGGACACTGACGGCAGCGCCGGACGGAAAAACCTGGTCAGATTATCGGCACAGGCGCCGGAGAACTCACGCGCCACTCACGGTAGGTACAGAAACGGGCCATTCTATCCAAAGGAGCTCACTACTGGTGATAGAATCAAGATAGCATTACTCACGTTCTTCAACACGACGTTAATTATGATATAAATTGCATCTCCTCTCTCCAAGGCTAAAGAATCTCACTCTCTTCAACCGAAAGCTGGGCACCACCATTCCAGCTTGTCCAAACCCGATAACAATGCACATCCCGTCTCCACAGCAGTACCAAGCCGCCGCCCCCTCGCACAAGCCCGTCACGCTGTGGTCCACCACCCACCGTCGTGGCTGAGCGCTGCGTCCAGGTTCCGCTCCACGGTGAGAGCCAGTTCAGCCTTCTGGCGGAGCAGGCGGCCTCCGGCGCTGCGGCGCACCAGGTAGGAGCCGAGCGCCAGGTCTCCCGGCGCCGGCCGCTCGGCCTGCGGCGACAGCGCGTCCACACGCTGCGCCGAGTACACGTCCATGTCGGACAGACTCACCTGCAGCAGCGGCACCGGCCGGTCAGAGGGGGTCTCTCTCTCTCTCTCTCTCTCTCTCTCTCTCTCTCTCTCTCTCTCTCTCTCTCTCTCTCTCTCTCTCTCTCTCTCTCTCTCTCTCTCTCTCTCTCTCTCTCTCTCTCTCTCTCTCTCTCTCTCTCTCCCTCTCTCTCCCGCTCCCTCTCTCTGCTCTCGCTCCTCTCTCGCCTCTCCTCTCTCTCGCTCTCGCTCTCGCTCCCGCTCTCGCTCCCGCTCCGCTCCCGCTCTCGCTCCCGCTCCGCTCCGCTCTCCCGCTCCCGCTCCCGCTCCTCCCCTCTCCCGCTCCCGCCCCGCTCCCGCTCCCCGCTCCCCTCCCCCCCCCTCCCCTCTCTCTCTCGCTCTCTCTCTCTCTCTCTCTCTCTCTCTCTCTCTCTCTCTCTCTCTCTCTCTCTCTCTCTCTCTCTCTCTCTCTCTCTCTCTCTCTCTCTCTCCTTACCTGCATGACGTCTAGTAGGCAGGGCGCCGCCTCGGGGGAGGTGGGACGTTGCACCGGAGACACCCGACCTCGCGGCGCTGCCCTGCACACAGTCCTCCCCGTGTTAACGGTTCTGTTCACTAACAATCTTACGACCCTGCGGCACCACCGTACAAGCAGAGTGAAACCCATCTTCTCAAAACATTGAGTGAAATACGAGCTGCAGGTAGAGATGAACGGTGGGGACCAAATACAAGGAAGAGAAGAATAAGGCGGCAACAAAACATGGAGAACTGCATTTAGAGAGGGGAGTCGGCATCGAACCTCGGCGGTGCCTCAGGCAATGGCCGAGCACTCGCCTCCTGGAGAAGGGAATGTCCCTGGCCGGGTGGTGGGGCGGCTCCGGACCCGACA
This sequence comes from Lepas anatifera, assembly GCA_034440635.1. NCBI lineage: Eukaryota > Metazoa > Arthropoda > Thecostraca > Lepadidae > Lepas > Lepas anatifera. The sequence goes on from JAOTON010001802.1 coordinate 382,752, forward strand.
TGCGGAACTGGTTGGTGACCCTGAGGCGGCCCAGGTCGGCGGCCAACAGGCGGGGCGAGCCGGCCGAGAGCGGCAGCAGCAGCACCGGAGAGCCGGCCGAAAGGTCCAGCGACACGCGACTGCCACGCGCCGACAGCGACACCTGCCCAGGCCCACAGACAACACTCTGCCTTAAAACAGACAACACTCTGCCTTAAAAACTGTCTCCAGGCTCGTTAAAACACAAACGAATACACAATAATAATCTTTGACGGGGTTTCTGCAACCGAACTACCACCGTCCTACCCATTCCCTCCCCGTCCAGGATAAGCAACCAGCGAGATAACAATAGCGCAATCATGCCACGATTACTTTTCGCACCAAGTATCCTCCCACCACGAATGCCCCCGCGAGCGCATCAGCTGACGTACGTCGCCGCCGGCGGAGGCGGCCCGCAGCGAGCTCAGCAGGTCCTGCAGCTGGGTGAAGTGGGCGAAGAACTGCATCAGCTCGGTGACAAAGCGCTGCGTGTGCACGTACAGCACGGACGCCATCTGCAGGCGCAGCTCGGCGTCACAGGCGCGCCGCAGCTGGGCGTCCGGCGAGTGGTACCTGGAACCGAGCGGGCTCACAGCACTGGAACACGGCACAGGACTGGCTGCAGTGTCCGACACAGTGAACCGAGGGGGCTCCAGACTGGAGACTGCACGTGGTCCGACACAGTGAACCGAGGGGGTTTCCATGATTGGAACAAGGCACCAGCGACGAGGTGCGGCAAAGGACCGGCGGAGACGTACTGACTGCTCAGCACTGACACTCAACTGCACAAAAATAAAGAAAGGATCCACGTAACGGCGTCCTGCTCTGGTGTTTCGAGAAAACTTGATGTTCAACCACAACTCACGCCTGATGAAGATGGTAAATAAATATACCCGGGTGGAAAATCCAAGCCGCCACTAGCTGAGAGCAGACAGCTTACTTGACAAAGTCGAAGTGCACGGCCTCGGCCCCGCTGGTGACGAAGCGTTCGCGGTAGAGACTGCCGTAGGGCGTCAGGTCCACCAGACTGAGCGCCCCCAGTCGGCCGGAGGTGGCGGCTCGCTCCTGCCCGCTCACGGTCCTGCTGCTGTAGTCAGTGACGGTGGCACGTGCCAGCGGACCGCTGCCCGGCGCGTTCAACAGCACCGACAGAGAGCGCACCTGCACCAAGGTCTCCGTGACTTGCGGCTCCTCGGCGGCGGCCGCAGCAGCGGCGGCGGCGGCGACCACGGGAGAGCCGGGCCGCGCCGCACCGCCCTCACCCGACGCCTGAAGCGGGCCCACTCAGCGTCAGACCACCGCAGCGGAGCACATGCGAACGCAGAGTCGGCAGAATGGTAGAACAGAGAGTCACGAAACGGCAGCACTGCCCGGAGTCATCATACTGATGCATATACATTGCACATTGGTGAAAAGCCGTATAAAAACCTGACATCCAAGAGTACATTCACCCATTCTTGGCCCGCCAAGCACTTAGATATGATGCCACGCTCCGGATCATGCCCCAACCTTCCCTGAGCGCTTCTCACCGACGCCTCCGGGTGTGGCGGACCGCCGAAGAAATCCAGCACCATCACCCACGACTGCGGGCTCAGCACCAGGTCCAGGCAGTTGAAGGTGAGGTCTACGGAGCGGGCGGCGGCAGCAGCGGCGGCGCGGCCGCTGCGCAGGGTGGCCGTGCACCGGATCAGAGCGGCGTCCGGGCGGGGAGAGCCGGACCGACGAGGACTGCCCGGAGGTGTCGGTGGACACCGCCGCTCTGAGGGAGGCGAGGTCGTCAGACGGCACTGACGGTCCCAGCGGCACCGCACAGACAGCCGGGAGGAGGACCACACAGCACTGAAAGCCGGGAGGAGGACTACACAGCACAGACAGCCGGGAGGAGGACCTCACAGCACAGACAGCCGGGAAGAGGACCTCACAGCACAGACAGCCGGGAAGAGGACCTCACAGCACAGACAGCCGGGAGGAGGACTACACAGCACAGACAGCCGGGAGGAGGACCTCACAGCACAGACAGCCGGGAGGAGGACCACACGGCACAGACAGCCGGGAGGAGGACTACACGGCACAGACAGCCGGGAGGAGGACCTCACAGCACAGTCAGCCGGGAGGAGGACCACACGGCACGGAAAGCCAGGAGGAGGACCACACGGCACAGACAGCCGGGAGGAGGACTACACAGCACAGACAGCCGGGAGGAGGACCTCACAGCACAGAAAGCCGGGAAACGTTATACTAGACTCTCATCGGCCAGCATTAGCTAAGCTGAGAAATTCGTGCCAGAGACCATACAAAAGTCCGGTCCCAACGTCTCCATTCAGTTCAACGCGAAAAGCCTCGAAGTACAGTATCACAAAAAACATAAAAATTAAATTGTGCGAAGGAAGTGCCCATAGTATCTAATCCTCACTTCATGGATATGGACGGGGAAACGCGCAACACAAATTGGCCCCTGCCTGAGCTGGAGCCCCAAGATTCATATGGAATCATTAACCTCCGTGTCTCAGCTTCAGACTCACAACGGCACAGGGCGAACCAGGTGGCTGCAAGTGGTATCAGATCTGGTCACAGCTCCGAAACTCCGACAAAGCGTGAGCAGTAGCACCTTCGACCCTGCCAACACACTGAAGTCTCCGTAGCGACAGCGGGAACAGCCTACCGTGGTGGCTGCGCGGCGGCGGCGGCGGCTGGGGACGCGGCCGCACCCCACCCGCCGACTCCAGCCGGGCGGGCAGGCTGCCGCACGGCATCGTCTCCGACTCCTCCTCCTCACCCAGCTCCAGCGCAGAGGCAATGTCCGGACACGACGCCGAGAGGAAGCCGCCCACCACCGACGGTCGCCGTTCCGCCGCACTGTCAGAACGGGGCGTCAGAGCGGGGCGTCAGAACGGGGCGTCAGAACGGGGCATCAGAACGGGGTGGCAAGACAGGGCATCAGAACGGGGTGGCAGGACGGCGCGTCGAAAGGCCGTCAGAACGGGGCATCAGAACGGCGCGTCAGGACCGGGCGTCAGGACGGCGCCCTCCTCCGCCAATTTGTGACCAGGCGCGCATGTATCTACACACGACTCGTGTGCCGATTACACAGTGAGACAGAGAGTTCACTGGTCCAATCGCATTGCTGAAGCGTGTGATTAAACCATTCATAAAAATAAAGCTGACCGGATAGGAAAGTAAATATATTGCGTGACCCTTGGCAGAAAACAGTACAGCGTTAGCCGTCAGAGCAATTTGCCAATAAATCAGCTAGCTGCGTTTCCTTCACACAAAAAGGGCACACATGTTGGCTGTGGATTTTCGCTGCACCGGACACAAGTGAGCAGGTCCATTCACTGATCTGGGAGGTGGGCAGGTTCCCTGAATGTTGTGTGAAGTGAGCAGGTCTAGTCACTGATCTGGGAGGCGGGCAGGTTCCTGAATGTTGTGTGAAGTGAGCAGGTCTAGTCACTGATCAGGGAGGTGGGCAGGTTCCCTGAATGCTGTGTGAAGTGAGCAGGTCTAGTCACTGATCAGGGATGTGGGCAAGTTCACTGAATGTTGTGTGAAGTGAGCAGGTTCAGTCACTGATCTGGGAGCTGGGCAGGTTCACTGGATGTTGTGTGAAGTGAGCAGGTCTAGTCACTGATCAGGGAGGTGGGCAAGTTCACTGAATGTTGTGTGAAGTGAGCAGGTTCAGTCACTGATCTGGGAGCTGGGCAGGTTCACTGGATGTTGTGTGAAGTGAGCAGGCCAGTCACTGATCTGGGAGGTGGGCAGGTTCCCTGAATGTTGTGTGAAGTGAGCAGGTCTAGTCACTGATCTGGGAAGTGGGCAGGTTCACTGAATGCTGTGTGAAGTGAGCAGGTCCATTCACTGATCTGGGAGGTGGGCAGGTTCACTGAATGTTGTGTGAAGTGAGCAGGGCAGTCACTGATCTGGGAGGTGGGCAGGTTCACTGAATGTTGTGTGAAGTGAACAGGCTCAGTCACTGATCTGGGAGGTGGGCAGGTTCACTGAATGTTGTGTGAAGTGAGCAGGTCCAGTCACTGATCTGGGAGGTGGGCAGGTTCACTGAATGTTGTGTGAAGTGAGCAGGTTCAGTCACTGATCTGGGAGGTGGGCAGGTTCACTGAATGTTGTGTGAAGTGAACAGGCTCAGTCACTGATCTGGGAGGTGGTCAGGTTCACTGAATGTTGTGTGAAGTGAGCAGGGCAGTCACTGATCTGGGAGGTGGGCAGGTTCACTGAATGTTGTGTGAAGTGAGCAGGGCAGTCACTGATCTGGGAGGTGGGCAGGTTCACTGAATGTTGTGTGAAGTGAGCAGGTCTAGTCACTGATCTGGGAGGTGGGCAGGTTCACTGAATGTTGTGTGAAGTGAGCAGGTCCATTCACTGATCTGGGAGGTGGGCAGGTTCACTGAATGTTGTGTGAAGTGAGCAGGTCCATTCACTGATCTGGGCGGTGGGCAGATTCCCTGAATGTTGTGTGAAGTGAGCAGGTCAGTCACTGATCTGGGAGCTGGGCAGATTCCTGAATGTTGTGTGAAGTGAGCAGGTCAGTCACTGATCTGGGAGCTGGCAGATTCCTGAATGTTGTGTGAAGTGAGCCGGTACACTCACCTGCTGTGTGAGGTCAGCAGGTAGCGGTGCGGAGCGTCAGGCTGTTGCAGCAGGTCCTCCATCGTCACCGCCTGCAAACTTATCTGCAATGCACAGTCGTCATTAGTTCTATACAAAGGAACACACTAGTCGCATTGCAATGGGGTTTGTGAGCAGTCTTGGGGTAGCTGACGAGGTGGCAAAACAGTCGTTCGTTACTCCAGCCTACCACAATCAAAAGCGCGACAGAAAAATGAACTTGGGACCACTACAACACTTTTAAACAGACGACAACCGTCCATGTAGGTAGTCAGCAGGAGCGTGAGTCAGAGGAAGTCGTCGTATTTCGCAAACTTTCCCTTTCCACCGCATAGTGCATGCTTATTGAAATCATAAACATTAAGCTACAGATCGGCTCGACGGACATTTTGAGAGGCGGTGGGAACGTGAGACTAGGACCAGTCCACCGACCTGCAGGCGGCTCAGCTCGGGCCGAAGTCTCTCGTAGGCCACCGAGAGGTCGCTGAGGGTCAGGGTCACCAGGCTGCGCGTGCCGCCGCCGCCGCCACCCAGGTCACTACGCAGCTCCATCTCGAACTCACTCAGCTGGAACGAGCCTGCCACCAGAGGCACAGTTACCGAGACGCGCCCTGCCGCGCTCATCACTGAATATATATTCCGTGAACTCCACGTTAGGAGCATGTTCCAGAGAGAGGAGACAACATGGCTGTGCAAGCTCGGCAATTGTCACCAAGTCTCACTGTTCCTACTAAATATGCGTGTAAACTGGTCTTAGCCACTGACACATCTTAAAACCACAAAACCATTCCCATCACTATCATCACCACCCCATACACAGCCGGGGGAGAGTAGCGTTGGTTCCCACCTACCATGTACGGGTATAGCCTGCTCCCGGGAGGCCGCCGCCTTGCTTTCCGGAGCGTCAGGAGCAGCACCGCCCACGTCGCCTTCACCTACGGGTCGGAAAACAACGGTCAGGCATCACCTCAGTCCAGAACCAGCAGCGCGGTAAACAGGTACCGCAGCCGACAATAAGGAAGAACGGCTCCGAACAAACGACAGCAGGAGTGCAGATGTTACCTGACACGTACCATGGATAATAAGGGGTCTCAGAGCATGAGGAATTGTTATCGTCATTACCCGTTGTTCCAGTGGAAGGACTCGCAACTGTGCCCCGCCATATGTACAACAGCCAAGGAGACTAATGGGAGATCGACAGTCAAAACATAGCATGGTTCTTGAGACACAACGTCAGCAAAGCACAATCGAAAAGTGCTGCTGTCTACCGTGTCTGGCAATTCCATGTCAGGAGTGGTACCTTCAGGCTGAGTGTTTCAGATTTCGTCGTATGAGAACTATGTCCAGTTAAGCTATCAACCCGAGTCTCGACACGGCGTTCCCTTGGGACTGTCCCACCGTCCAACCCGACACCAGCTGCGTGCCGCCGGTGCTTACCCGCAGACAGCGAGGTGGGCTCTCCGGCCTCAGCAGGTGTCCCGGCCGGCTCGGCCGGAGTCGCCGTCAGGTGCTGTACCGTGCGCAGGATCTGCTCGTACTGCGACTTGGCCACCGAGAGCCGCACCGGAGTCACGAACTGGCCGTCCAGCTGTCCGCGCAACACACTTCCGTTACACGGCGCGCCAAAACACAGCTCCGGCCACACGGCGCACCAAACACAAAACTTCCTGCAAACGGCGCGAGAAAACACAGCTCCAGTCACAAGCCAAAACAGCTCCAGTCAAAAGTCGCCGTTAAATCCAGCATGTGCCGCTCCTCACGCACCTGCAGCGCCTGCCGGGCGGCTGCGGGGCCGGCCGGGTCCTCCAGCTGACCGTGCCGCAGCGTCACAGCCAGCGCCGTGTCGTAGAGGATGGGGTCGCCGCAGCAGCGCGCGTCGTACAGCTCGCCGGCGCGCAGCACCGAGAACGCCCTCTGCGGACTGCGCGGCCAGGCTGCGTCAGCGCGGGCAGCGGCTGGGGGAGAGCTCAGGAGAGGCTCCCGCACCAGTCAACTCACACTACACTCAGTCCCGCACACGGTGTCATGAGAAACCTGGCAAAGCATGAAAAACTGCGCTACATTCTAGACGACAGGAGACTAGAATCAGTAGTAGATTTGGTGTTTTACAGAGCAACGCTATCCAACGCTGCAGGCCTGAGGTTCACACAAATTCCGAGCCCACTCGCCTGAGGTCCCTGGCGCGCAGCACCTTGTCGAGGTCCAGCGAGTACAGGTTCATGTCGCGCACCTCCAGCCGATGCTGGCGACGCGGCTGGCCGCTGAGCTCGATGGTGCCCAGGTGGGCCACCAGCACGCGCCGACTGCCGGCGCTCTCCGGCACCACCACCACCGGCGTCTCCAGCAGCACGCTCAGCTCCAGCTGAGGCGCCGCCGCCGCCGCCGCCTGTCCCACCGACTGCACCAGACCCGCCACGTACTGACGGAACTCCTCCACACAGCCGGCCAGCTCCGCCAGAAACGGCGCGCTGTGCGTGTAACAGACGGAGGCCAGGCGGAGCCGCAGGCTGTCCGCCAGGTGGCCGCCGGCTGGACGCTCGGCTGAGAACTGCAGCGCCCGCGCACCGGGCTCCGTGCTGCGGTAGAGACCGGCGTTGAGGCGGCGCAGCAGGTCCTGCGACTGTTCCACCACAGGGTCGACACCGACGGAGACGACAGCCGGCTGCCGGCCTCCGGGCGGCGTCAGACTGCGCACCTGCAGGCCGCCCAGCGCGCCGCTCACCGACACCTCGGCCGCCAGCGTGGCCTGCACACGAGCGCCACTCACTGTCGCCACCGCCACCTTCCGGCCCAGCACCACCTGCCGCTCCTGCACCGAGCGCAGCAGCAGCACGTTCAGCCGGTGGAAGTCAAAGGTCAGCTCGGTCCTGCTGCCGGCCCGCCCCGGCTCCGGCAGCGGCGAGAAGCCGCGCAGGGGGTCGGCCGGCACCAACTCCGACAACGACACCGGCGCCGGCACGGCACTCTCCTCACCCGCAGCCGGCGAGCCACTGACACGGCTCACAAAGCCCGCCAGCTCGACGATCGTCTCCTGGTTGGCGATGACGTCGAGCGTGTTGAAGCGGACGGAGACCGTGCGCAGTGTCTGTTGCGCGGGATGTCCGCTAGGTGGCAATTCGATCGACACCTCCAGGGTGATGAGCGCGTCCTGTGCGTGGGCGGGGCCAGGTTCGGGCGGCAGCGGCGGCGGCGGAGGCGAAGGGCCCCGTACTGGGTCGGGGGAGACCACTGCCGGGTCGGGGAAACAAGGGGTGAGGGAGGCGTCTGGCCGTATGGAAATATACTGGTGAGACAAATGAGCAAACACTAGCATGCACTGAATAACAATGAACAATAAATAACAGCAGCAATTTACGGGAACAGTTATAAATGATCACTGAGAGTCAACTAGTTCCTTTTACTAGTTAAAGGACTGCAAACCTAGTACTTCCGCAATTCTGGGAAACGGGTTCAACAAAATGTCAGCGTCACAATAGTTAACGTTACCAGGTGGTTCTCTCAACACGGCATGGAGGACAGGGCAGAGTCACATGAGAGTACCGGCAAACGGTGATGACTGTCTAGTAACCTTACATGAGGCCAGACGGTGAGGACTGACGTCTGAGCAGCGGTGAGGACCGACCTCTGAGAGGCGGTGAGGACTGACCTCTGGGAGACTGACCTCTGAGACTGTGACGGTGAGACCTCTGAGATGGTAAGGACTGACCTCTGAGCGGCGGTGCGTCCTGCAGCCGCTGCGACACCGCCTGGGACAGAGACAGCGGCGACGGCGGCCGGCCGGCGGCGGGGTCCGGCGAGGCGGGACTGCAGGGGCTGCACGGCTCCGAGTCCAACAGGGAGCCACTCACACTGTCCACGCTGCCGACACACGCCGCCGGCCGCTGGTGGTGGTGCTCTGCACGGGCCGCGCGGCACTGCTCTGGCATAGGGTGTGTACGGCGCCCGGCAGAGCATACGGTGCAGCGGAGATGTTTGAACGATAAATTGTTTTCTACCTGGTCCGCACGGGAAGCGTACATTAACCCGCGCCCCACCGGGGTCCGGTGCCACCTTCGCCCGACCGGGGGCATCGATGGCCCCCTCTAACTCCGAAAATATGGGGGTTAGCGCAAATCTGCAAAGTGCATTAGAAAGCTCGCGTGAATTCCGTAAGAAATTACTTTGCATGTTTAAGCACACAGGTCAATGGTTTGAACTCCAGAGGTCATGTTAGGCCACGGTAGGCTATTTTCACTCAAATATGCAATGTTTAAGAAAACTGGGCGTAACTCTTATGCCATTAGAGATATTGAGATCTGGTAAAGTATATTTGACAGGAAAATGCCAGAACTTTTTCCGCTATGTGAAACGTAATGACCTCCCGCCAGTGGTTTGACCTCCAGAGGTCACCTCGTAACATAATATAACCTGAGGTCACGAAAGGTCAGAAAGTGACCTTGCCGTATATCCAATGAAAGCCAGTGACGAGACATACACCATGATTGATTCGGCTCTCTAGCTTAATTAGGTCAAAAGGTATTTTCAAAATAACTGTTTTTGACCCCTGGTGACCTTGGATGACCTCGGAGAGGTCAAAGGGTAAATATGACCCCTGGAATACGTGAAATGGTGTCCAAAAACGCTGATCTGAGCAGTCTGAGCATTTGCAATCATTGTTGTGACTTTTAGACCATAAGACAGCTTTTCCGCATGCTGTTCCAATGGGAGAGGTCACCTCGTGACCTGACCCCAGGTCACGAAACGAAAAATCCCGGATACACACCTTGCAGATCCTGGAGGGGTCATGAAGCGCAGGAAGTTTCAAATCGATCGACCAAGACATGTAGCTCTTATAGAGCTCAAAAGTTGAAGTGGGGTGACCTTGGTTGACCTCGCCGGGTGAACTGACCTTGGGTGACCTGGGGTAAAAAATGTCAGGGATGGTGGAAAAATGATGGGGTGAGAGATAGAGCCCTCAACTGCGGTGCTCCGTTACGTCGTTTTTTCTGCTATCCCGAAAAACCTTAAAAATCGATGCCCCACCGGGGCATCGATGGCCCCGGTGGGGCGAGGGTTAAAAGCAGCACGCGATTTTTGAAAGACCTTCTTTTTCATACAAATATAATGATACTTTAATAGCCTCTAACTCTGATTCTGTATCCCAAATCACTTCAAATAACGACATCAGATCCCCGTCGAAGGCCAAAGAGAAAAGGGGACATAAAACTGACGGCCAATTGGCCTTTTACGACAGGCAGATGATTCACATGTTACAATCGTTGCCTATCCGCTACGTAAAAAAACAATCATACGGTTGGAAGGAGGTGGCCCGTGGAATTACGACTTTAAGCTCGGAAACACATACAGCATACCATATAATAGATAGGAAAACGGTTGGCGCTTTTGACAGCGCAGCTTCGGCCCGAGGTCTCGGGGTCCGCCGCTCACGATCCCCGGCCGCGGCGCCGACAGCAGAGAGCACACTCACGTCACGCTGCGGTGACTCGCCACCAGGATCTCGAAGTCGGGTCCGTAGGTCTGCAGGGCGTCCACCAGCAGCAGACTGTGCACGCTGAGACTGAGGCCCAGCCGGCGACGCCGCCTGGTGAGCTGGCCGCGCGCGCCGCACACCTGCACCAGAGGACAGGCACGGTCAGCACGGGCCACGGAGGTCAGAACACGGACCAGCTGACACGGTCACGGCGGCTGTACCCGCAGCCGCTCACAACACAGACCAGGTCAACAGCGGCCACGGACGCTCAGAGCACGGACCAGCTGACACGGCCTAGCACTGACAGTTCGGGTGGTGGAACAGTTATGTGTGACAAATGGTCTCTCAGCCTCCCCAAACTCGAACCGTAAAGTAAGGACATTATCGGTGTACTATGCGCTCCGTTTTTACACAGGGTAGGACTGGAGCGTTTCCTCGCGCGGGGCCTCTGACCTGCAGCTCGGCGACAGCGCGGCCCCGACTCTGCACTGCCAGAGACAGCTGGCCGGTGGAGAAGGTGCCCACCAGCAGGGCGCCGGCAGGCCCGTCCCCGGCCCTCTCCGAGCTCGGCTCTCCGGCAGACGCCTCCTCCGCGGACGGCTCCTCTGCAGCTGCCGCGTCACCGCTCTCCGCGCTGCAGCAGCACGCAGGGAACATGTGAAACGCCGCCACAGCAGGCTTCGCGAGTCAGGGAAAAGTTTTGCCGAGAAACCACGGCGTAAAACGAACCTCCGGCCAGCGCGTCGAACACACAGGGAGCAGGGACGGATCGCAAAGGCAAAAGTAAAATAAATTTAAATGCGTAACCAGTGTCGCTGCTGTATGGGCAGCGGAGACGTTGAAAGACCAAAGTCTTCGCCAGTGCTTCAGTGCCGTGACACGCTTCGCTTCATACAAACGTATATGCATCATTAATAGCGGAAGTCGGAAATCAACTTCCGTGACCCCGCTACGAATTACAAGGTTCCGCATCAAAGAGGAGAGACAAGTGCGTTTGAGCACGGTAGCGGGGACGGGAGGGGGGGCGTTGCGGGCGTTCGTACCTGTCGGTGGGCAGCAGTCGACTGGCCAGGGCTGTCAGGGCGTGTACCTTGGGTTCACTGACGTGTACCATCAGGTGGCTGAGGTGGCCGCTGAGCGCCACCTGTGGCAGCTCCGGACTCCGCAGCAGCCGACGCTCCAGCTGCAGACCCGAGGGTCAGAGGGGTCACACCAGTGTCCCAGACAAGCCGGGTTACACCAGTTGTCCTGACACGCGGGGTCACACCAGTGTCCCTGACACGCCGGGTCACACCATTGCCCCAGACACGCGGGGACAAACCAGTGTCCCTGACACGCGGGGTCACACCAGTGTTATAGACACAAGGGGTCACACCAGTGTCCCAAAGTACGGTTTGCAACTGGGTGTGGAGTTGAAAATTCTCGTCAACATTTCCAGTGAAGGAGTGAAAAATCTAGGCTCATAAAAGCCGTTAAATAACAATGCATGCATTTGCTCTCTGTGAGACATTTTTACTTAAACTTCATGATTCATGAAAAGAACAAGCTTCAATATCGATACTGAGTCCTTGCGTTTTTTTTTCATTGACTTCATATGTGACAAGCTTTGCTTCCCACGGTCGGTGCACAAACAGAGCGAAATGCGGCTGATCATGTATGAGGAAGGATGACCTCGGGTCATGTCAAAATCAAATCTAACACTACATAGCTTACTGCAAAACAACACACTCTAGGGAAAAGTCGCAAATACTAAGAAAATATCAACCGTGCCAGGTGGAGCCCACTGACCTGCAGTGAGAGAGTGAACCTGTCGAGAAGGTGGAGCCCACTGACCTGCAGTGAGAGAGTCAACCTGTAGAGCAGATGGAGCCCACTGACCTGCAGTGAGAGAGTGAACCTGTCGAGCAGGTGGTACCCACTGACCTGCAGTGAGAGGGTGAACCTGTCGAGAAGGTGGAGCCCACTGACCTGCAGTGAGAGAGTCAACCTGTAGAGCAGATGGAGCCCACTGACCTGCAGTGAGAGAGTGAACCTGTCGAGCAGGTGGTACCCACTGACCTGCAGTGAGAGAGTGAACCTGTCGAGCAGGTGGTGCCCACTGACCTGCAGCGAGAGAGTGACCCTGTCGAGCAGGTGGTACCCACTGACCTGCAGTGAGAGAGTGAACTTGACGAGCAGGTGGTACCCACTGACCTGTAGTGAGAGAGTGAACCTGTCGCGCAGGTGGTATCCACTGACCTGTAGTGAGAGAGTGAACCTGTCGCGCAGGTGGTACCCACTGACCTGCAGTGAGAGAGTGAACCTGTCGATCAGGTGGTACCCACTGACCTGCAGTGAGAGAGTCAACCTGTAGAGCAGATGGAGCCCACTGACCTGCAGTGAGAGAGTGAACCTGTCGAGCAGGTGGTACCCACTGACCTGCAGTGAGAGAGTGAACCTGTCGAGCAGGTGGTGCCCACTGACCTGCAGCGAGAGAGTGAACCTGTCGAGCAGGTGGTACCCAATGACCTGCAGTGAGAGAGTGAACCTGTCGAGCAGGTGGTACCCACTGACCTGCAGTGAGAGAGTGAACCTGTCGAGCAGGTGGTACCCACTGACCTGCAGTGAGAGAGTGAACCTGTCGAGCAGGTGGTACCCACTGACCTGCAGTGAGAGAGTGAACCTGTCGAGCAGGTGGTACCCACTGACCTGCAGTGAGAGAGTGAACCTGTCGAGCAGGTGGTACCCACTGACCTGCAGTGAGAGAGTGAACCTGTCGAGCAGGCGGCACCCACTGACCTGCAGTGAGAGAGTGAACCTGTCGAGCAGGTGGTACCCACTGACCTGCAGTGAGAGAGTGAACCTGTCGAGCAAGTGAAGCCCAATGACCTGCAGTGAGAGTGAACCTGTCGAGCAGGTGGAGTTCACTGACCTGCAGTGAGAGAGTGAACCTGTCGAGCAGGTGGAGTTCACTGACCTGCAGTGAGAGAGTGAACCTGTCGAGCAGGTGGTACCCACTGACCTGCAGTGAGAGAGTGAACCTGTCGAGCAGGTGGTACCCACTGACCTGCAGTGAGAGTGAACCTGTCGAGCAGGTGGTACCCACTGACCTGCAGTGAGAGAGTGAACCTGTCGAGCAAGTGAAGCCCAATGACCTGCAGTGAGAGTGAACCTGTCGAGCAGGTGGAGTTCACTGACCTGCAGTGAGAGAGTGAACCTGTCGAGCAGGTGGTACCCACTGACCTGCAGTGAGAGAGTGAACCTGTCGAGCAGGTGGAGTTCACTGACCTGCAGCGAGAGAGTGAACCTGTCGAGCAGGTGGTGCCCACTGAACTGCAGTGAGAGAGTGAACCTGTCGAGCAGGTGGTACCCACTGACCTGCAGTGAGAGAGTGAACCTGTCGAGCAGGTGAAGCCCACTGCTGCCGGCTGCCAGTGCCTGTCGCCAGTTGTCTCCAACATGGCCTACAAGCAGTTGTAGTTCGCTCAGCTCCAGCCAGAACCTGGCGATCAGCGCCGAGTCCGTCAGCACTGTTGGGAAATTTTGTGTTAGGAATAACAAATTCACAGATGCAGCCGCTACAGTAAAAGTCATCACTGGGCAAAACTGCCTGACGTCTTCTGACAGATGAAGCAGCACCAGCAGACTCCATGTGGGCGCTCTCGACATCGCCTCACCTGTCATACATTTTCTTCTGCAGCTCAGAGCGCGCGGCGGCTGCCGGCACGCCGTCTGGCGTTACCACGGGGGACGCCAGCTCGGCAGAACCCGCCGTTGCCATGGAAATGGTGTCGGTCGACGGCGACTCCACCATGGTGGGTCCTCCTCCTCCTCCTGTTCTTCGTTGGGAGGAGTTGAGCACGGTGTGCGGAATTCGTCTGAAAAGCGACACCCCGTCCGTTTGAATCGCAGCGGAAAATGCAGCTGCGCGGGAGGATACAGGACTTACTGCCTTATCCAGGAACACATATAGCCTATATAGATGCGCCTTGGATTCGAACCAGGGTCTCCGGACTTCGCTTCCAGTACGCTAACCATTACACCACACAGGACCTAACTTTTTGACAATCCATTACTGGTAAGCCAGCGACTTGAGTTGCCAAATATGCTTAAACACCGCAGTTTCACAAGAAAAAGTTATACTAGTATCGTGTGCAATGTTGCCATTACTTTTGAAAGTACCGTAAAATCACAGCTCAATAGAGGACATGAGGAATTCCGTCAGACACCCCGATGTGTGGAAGTTGTTCTTCCATGCCATAGTGTCGAAAATTATGGTGTGAGTAAATCCACAAGCATTTAACATGCCACAAAAACACATGAATATCCAATGTGCTGAAGTAGCCTGTAGCCTGGTGGCGCGCTGCACGACCGCATTGATTGTGTGCACATTGAAATGTGCTGAAGCACGGGCCCGGTGGGGCGTTGCGTGACGACATTGACTGGTGCGTAGGCAACGCCCATACAACCACGTGCGCCAGGGGACCGCCCCACGCGGTGAGGTGCAGCAGGCGCAGTGTCGCCATCTACCCACCGTCGTCCTCCGGCAGCTGGTCCTCGGTCGGAGGCGAGTCTGCAGCCGCAGCTGCCGCCGCCTGCCGCCGCGCCTCGTCCTCGTCGAACTGGTCGTTGTTGAGCCTCAGGTGGCCAAAGTCCAGCACCAGCAGCAGTCCTGACGGGTCCTGGTGACAGCACGGTAATATCTGTTCAGACCAGAGGCGCCTGGCACGGCACCATCCGCACCCGCCACAACCACCGCACGGACAGCTACGAGTGGGAGGAATGAACAGTGGCCGACCAGACACACTGCAAGTTCGAGTGTAATCTAGTTAAAACAATGAGAGGGATTCTGCTGAAGGTATCCAAGGTATCCTGTAGACTGAAGATGCAACACAACAATACCCTGGTAATACTTGCAAAAGGACGATTGTGGAAGCACAAGCCTCC
The DNA here is from genome assembly GCA_034440635.1 of Lepas anatifera. NCBI lineage: Eukaryota > Metazoa > Arthropoda > Thecostraca > Lepadidae > Lepas > Lepas anatifera. Next base: position 397,786 of record JAOTON010001802.1, read on the forward strand.
GGTTTACACGTATCCACCAGAAGGTGATACGTTTTGGCACGACGTTTGGCTACACGGGGCGTTGTTAATCTGATCTGCAAGCGTTGGCCGTGAGCCGGCCGGGCCGCACCTGCAGCGACTCCGGCAGGATGATGTGCGGCGCCGAGACGTTCAGCATCAGGTCCCATAGCTGGCGGCGTCCCGGCTCTCCCTCCACCAGCTGCTCCCAGGTCTGCCGCAGCTCCGCCCGCGTCTGACGCTTCAGCGACTCGTACCTGCCAGGAAGGTCGCTCTCAGTGACGTCAGCGTCTGACGCTTCAGCGACTCGTACCTGCCAGGAGGGTAGCTCTCAGTGACGTCAGCGTCTGACGCTTCAGCGACTCGTACCTGCCAGGAGGGTCATTCTCAGTGACGTCAGCGTCTGACGCTTCAGCGACTCGTACCTGCCAGGAGGGTCGCTCTCAGTGACAACGTCAGCGTCTGACGCTTCAGCGACTCGTACCTGCCCGGAGGGTCGCTCTCAGTGACAACGTCAGCGTCTGACGCTTCAGCGACTCGTACCTGCCAGGAGGGTCGCTCTCAGTGACAACGTCAGCGTCTGACGCTTCAGCGACTCGTACCTGCCAGGAGGGTCGCTCTTTAGTGACGTCAGTGTCTGATGCTTCAGCGACTCGTACCTGACGCCGGGGTCACTCTTCAGGGTAGAACACTAACCCGATGAATCACTCTTGACACTCACGGTGCTCACAACAGCTCACACCCAGTACCCTGATCATCTGGTCCGATAAAACAGCGCCATGGAGCAGATGGTGAGAGACGGCGACACAGCATGCAGCAGCGGCAGCCGTCCCACACAGTGGGAACTGACCTGATGCGGGCCAGTCTCTCGGCGTCGGAGGCGTCGGTAGAGAAGAACTGTCGCAGCATGGTCAGCGCCGCCGGACTGTACACCACCTCCAGCGCCCGCGAGCTCACGTGCAGCCTGCCGCGGCCGGCACACCGTCACAGCGGCTACACTCAGTAATGCCAGCCACATGGGAAGAGAGGGACGGTGTAAATCGAAGCACAGATATCTGCAGATCACTGTGACTACCTACACTAATGCGCTAGATATGATTATTAACAAGACATTCTGATTAATAGTAGTCAAGAGTGGCAAACCTGCCCGAGAGGTACAAACCAGGTCTTTCACCTAACCTTATAGTGACCAGTTGACCTACGGTCAAATCTATTGGCATCAATCGTGAGCTCTAACGAACAACCACACGCTACCTATTTGCCACGAAGATCTACGTCCGTAAGTGGACAACTGCAAAGGGTTCACAACGCCCCCCCCCTCTGTAAGGGCGGAGGCGACGAAAACCAGAATAAGTACTCGGGTAGATAGCCTCAGTATGCAGTCAGAGGCATTAGCGCAGTGGTTGCACTCCCCCTGCAGCACACACCTGTGATCAGCCTTGCTGTTGAGCGGCCGTCTCTCATACAGCAGCTCGAACAGCGGCGGCTCCGCCCCCGTCTGCTGTCCGCCCAGCAGACTGCCCAGCCGCACCAGCCGCCACAGCGCGCCGCCAGGGGCGCGCGCCGCTGCGGCGCCACTAGCACCGGGAAGGCCGATCCGGCGGCGGTCAGGTCTCGCAGCCGCAGCGAGCCCAGAGACAGCTGCAGCAGGTGGGAGGCGGCCCGGGCACGCCACTCCCCGGCAGCGGCCACACGCTCCAGAGACAGCGCGAACAACGCCCGGCTGTGCACAGTGGGACAGTCGGCTGGGATACGGGGCATAATGGGGGCAGTCAGCTGGACTCTGACGCACAGTGGCTAAATACCGACCGAGTAAAGGCAAAAACCAACACGACATTTAGAGTGTTTTAGTCTGGTGGTATGGGTCGATATTTATAGGAATGTGTTTTTTAATGACCTCATCACACAATAATAAAAAAGTTAATATACAAAATGGTTTATATTTGCTTTAACTACTAAAGCAGCGTCGCACAATTCTTTTCGTATATTCCCTATCCTGACAATCAAACTATGGCCACTCCCCTAAACCCCACACACAAGCGCTCTTCACCGAGTATTCCACGCAACAAACAAGGCGAGCGAAACGCTCTAGCTAGGAGATAACAGCAACACCTATTACAGCCACAAACTTTTATCACCCACATCTACCAAATCAGCCCTCCTGGATTCTTACCTGTCCTCGTGGCCGCCGGCCGCTTTCAGCAGTTTCATTTCGGCCTGCTGTAGACTGAAGTTGACCTGGGCCAGCACGGCGTCCCTGTTGAGTGCCGAGCTGTTGTGCAGAGAGTCGGCCATGTCATCCAGCGCCTGCTCCAGCTCGGGGATCTCCGCCTCGGCCTCAGTGCCGCCGTACCAGCCGGCCCAGAGCGGGAACCAGGCCTGCAGCAGGCCGCGGCCGCCGCCGGCCTCCCGGCGCCGCGTCTCCTCCCGCTGCACCTGCAGCTGGCACCAGTGACGCAGCGCCGCCAGCGACTCCGGCTCCCACACCGACTCCACCCGCGCCTTGGTGTCGCGGTGCTCGGCCGTCAGCGTGGCCGGACACTGCAGGTGCGCCGTGTACGCCGCAGCGTACTGCACCGCCTCCACGGCGCGCGCCGCCGCCGCCGTCCACGTCCTGTTGCCGTACCGCCGGCTCAGTCGGTCCCGGTGCGTTAGTATGGCGAACCGCCACCAGGCGGCAGGCGCGTCGCTCACTGAGGAGGTGGGTCTGTAGCGGAGGCAGCGCCGGCGGCGGTCAAGCACCTCCATGTCGCGGGCGCACTGGACAGCCTGCTGGAACTGAGCGTCACTGAGCGAGAGGCTGAGTCGTTCACACTGCAGGTCCAGCACGTGCCGTGGCCTGCTGCGAGAGCGCAGAGGGCGCTCCGAGCAGTCCCGCTTCAGACGCGCTTGCACCGTGACGGGGGAGAGCAGGAACTCGTGGGGAGCGCCGGCTATCATCACCTCCTGTCGGGGAGACGTCCACAGATGGTCACCTTATCACGGGCGTGACACACCTCCCGCGGGCGGAGAACCAGCATCGTCACCGCACGTGGTGCAGGTTTACAGATATATCAGACACCCGACAAACAAATCATGTCACAGCGAGCGCGTGATTCGTAGAACAAACTACAACATATGTGTCTAAAGGCTCCACGCACTCTGAAATCCCGATTTCCCAGTGAATGAGTTCGTTAAAAAGGCGGCCCGAAAGATTCCGCAGCTTTTTCGATGAATTCACGGACTGAAATCCTCCCAACCGGTCTGAACACTCACAGAATTCACAGAAGTGTCTATTCAATCGGCGGACCCATAAAGACCAGAGCGAGAAGAGCAGGTAATATCAACAGCCTTGTCGTCGAAACAAGCGCCTCTACACGCCCCCTGCAGGAGCCACCTACCGCCAGCTGTCCAATGCTGAGGTCGGCGTACAGGCTGGCGTTGGTGTCCCAGTACACGGCCAGCTGTCGCAGCTCCAGCAGCTGGAACCGCTGACTGTCACGGCTCTCGCTGACGAAGCCCGGCACCCAGCGGTCGTCGCAGCTCTGCGCCGTCAGCGCCCCGATCGTCACCCCCGCCGCGAACCCGGCGTCCTCGTAACGCACGTGCACGTCCCGAATCGTCAGCTGGCGGGGAAGAGAAGGCGGGAGGAGGTCAGAGCCCGCAGTCATCAGTGCGGACCCTCACGTACCCAGCCGCCACCCTGGTAACAACCGAGGGCACTACATGGCCACGTGCAGCTGCTGCACTTTTGAACTCCCCGCCATCCGGCACACCGACACCCCATCGGATGCCGCAGGTTGATGATACTGATGATGTACATCAAGCTGACCTGCAGGTTGGCGATGATGTTGCCGACCACGCTGCTGCCGAAGCTGAGCCAGCTGCTGTAGCTGGCGGCGTAGTAGCCGCTCTCCTGGCTAGCTTCGTGTTCGGCCCGCCAGGCGGCCTCCTCGGCGTCCAGCTGCCGCATGGCGCGCTGTCGCGCCGCCGCTTCCTCAGCCTCCGCCTCCATCTGAGGCACCCACACGCCAGGTGTCAGACATCATGAGGTCAGGTTTGTTCCAGACGTGGTGTAATGGTGGCTACTTGGGAAGCGGATCAGTTTGTAACCAATCTGAGGTAAGTATATACGCAAATATTATGTTGAACATTCAAAGTACCTAATGATGCACCAAACTAATAAATATCACCTTTCATTCATTGAACGGCAATTCATAGGAATACATCTTCAAAAATGCAATTGTATTCTTTTATATTCCAAGATAGTCGATAAGCGAGGCGCGTTTGAGTTACTCTATTTCAACTGAATACGTCACAAAACCACAGCTGCAGAGAAAACAGACCAAACGGTTATCGGACTGAACACTACCCAGAAGCCAGTCCTGTTTTCTTCACCAATTGCACATGCTGATGCCCGGCTCGTCACTGACCTGTTCGGGTCGCACCGGCCCCAGCACCACGTACAGCTGCTCTATGGTGATGTTCCAGGGCTGGCTGCCCAGCGCGCGCACCGGCACGGAGAGACGGATCCTGCCTACGAAGCCGGCGGCAACCCGCAGAGGCAGGTCCAGGCTGGCCAGGGCGTCCCGGCGCAGCGGCACATTCTCCATCTCCACCGCCCCTGCCGCCGCATCTCGGCACGTCAGCGCACGTGACAACACATCAGCGGCTCCACCGCCCCTGCCGCCGCATCTCGGCACGTCAGCGCACGTGACAACACATCAGCGGCTCCACCGCCCCTGCCGCCGCATCTCGGCACGTCAGCGCACGTGACAACACATCAGCGGCTCCACCGCCCCTGCCGCCGCATCTCGGCACGTCAGCGCACGTGACAACACATCAGCGGCTCCACCGCCCCTGCCGCCGCATCTCGGCACGTCAGCGCACGTGACAACACATCAGCGGCTCCACCGCCCCTGCCGCAGCATTTCGGCACGTCAGCGCACGTGACAACACATCAGCGGCTCCACTGCCCCTGCCGCGGCATCTCGGCACGTCAGCGCACGTGACAACACATCAGCGGCTCCACCGCCCCTGCCACCGCATCTCGGCACGTCAGCGCACGTGACAACACATCAGCGGCTCCACCGCCCCTGCCGCCGCATCTCGGCACGTCAGCGCACGTGATAACACATCAGCGGCTCCACCGCCCCTGCCGCCGCATCTCGGCACGTCAGCGCACGTGACAACACATCACCGGCTCCACTGCCCCTGCCGCCGCATCTCGGCACGTCAGTGCACGTGACAACACATCAGCGGCTCCACTGCCCCTGTCGCGGTATCTCGGCACGTCAGTGCACGTGACAACACATCAGCGGCTCCACCCCCTGTCGCGGTATCTCGGCACGTCAGCGCACGTGACAACACATCAGCGGCTCCACCGCCCCTGTCGCCGCATCTCGGCACGTCAGTGCACGTGACAACACATCAGCGGCTCCACCGCCCCTGCCGCCGCATCTCGGCACGTCAGCGCACGTGACAACACATCAGCGGCTCCACTGCCCCTGCCGCGGCATCTCGCACGTCAGTGCACGTGACAACACAACAGCCCCCCCCCCCCCCTCTCCGGGTTTTTTTCCCCCCTATACTTAACAAAAAAAAAAAACCCCCCCCCCCCCCCGCACGTCAGCGCACGTGACAACACATCAGCGGCTCCACCGCCCCTGCCGCGGCATCTCGGCACGTCAGCGCACGTGACAACACGTCAGCGGCTCCACCGCCCCTGCCACCGCACCTCGGCACGTCAGCGCACGTGACAACACATCAGCGGCTCCACCGCCCCTGCCGCCGCATCTCGGCACGTCAGCGCACGTGACAACACATCAGCGGCTCCACCGCCCCTGCCGCAGCACCTCAGCACATCATCGGCACGTCAGCGCACGTGACAACACATCAGCGGCTCCACCGCCCCTGCCGCCGCATCTCGGCACGTCAGCGCACGTGACAACACATCAGCGGCTCCACCGCCCCTGCCACCGCACCTCGGCACGTCAGCGCACGTGACAACACATCAGCGGCTCCACGCCCCTGCCGCCGCATCTCGGCACGTCAGTGCACGTGACAACACATCAGCGGCTCCACCGCCCCTGCCGCGGCATCTCGGCACGTCAGCGCACGTGACAACACATCAACGGCTCCACCGCCCCTGCCGCAGCATTTCAGCACATCATCAGCACATCAGTGCACGTGACAATACATCGACGGCTCCACCGCCCCTGCCCCGGCATCTCGGCACATCAGCGCACGTGATAACACATCAGCGGCTCCACTGACAATCGGAAACCAGAACAACGACAGTAGCCACAATCGATAAGCCTTCAACCTAAGGATCAGAAGCATTTTTACCACTTGAGCCCAGTGGAACTTGTAACCACAGTATAAATCCCAGCCCAAGGTCAACAGCGCTGAATGCAAGAGATAGATTAATACAATGCACCCCTTGCGCAGGTTCCGACAGCGGGCGTATGTTTCTGGTGTGGCCCTCGCAGAACGTTTGATTACTAGAGCTCGGGGCAGCTCACTACACGGGAGTACTTTATCTATTTATTTGTTTATTTGACATACATGGCATCTCCACTATTCATGTGGCTATTCTGACGCCGGTCGTAATGATGATGACGGACATAAATGACAACTTAAGCAAAAACACACTGTAAGATAAGGATAAGGATAGGATGGTTGATGGGAAAGGACAACCATCATCTACTCAAATCATCTTCTACCGTTTCTCTGAAACGTGCCTCCACCCTAACCCCTCCTGTAAGGTGTTTCATTGTTCCAAAATGCAATATTTCGACGCATATCGATGTTCCCGCAAACTTCATCTGCTTACAAGCTTCTGTGCAAAATTTCCGTGCATTTCGATGATATTTAGAGGTCGCGCACTTTTGCAGATTTTTTATCATATGTATTCAAATGTACACATAAGCGTAGGAACGTCCAGAATATTGGGGAGGCCAAGGTGCATTTGGAAGTCATTTCTTTCCAGTCAACGCTATAGGGTTAAGGGTTAAGAATCAAGAATATTGGGGGGCTATGGCCCCCTGCCCCCTGTTCCTACGCCTATGAATGTACACATTTCCAGACTGATACTGGCCCTGGTTTTCTTTTGATTGGTTTTCTATTTTACATCTGAAATATTTTTCAAATTAAGTAAAACACTTATTACTGCACAATGACTAGCCTGAGTATAAAACCCGACTGATTTCGGGAGCATCCCGTCCCCGTTTTCAACGGAGATGAAGATAACACTATGACATGAACCTAACTAAGCGAAAACACGAAGACAGGGTACACTTTGAAAGAACAATCTTAGATATGAACATGACGAATCATTTTATAATTATTAGCTCTAAACACGTGTTATTCTTCAATTCAATCTCTTGTTTGGCTGGCGTATTAAGAGGTCCAAAATCCAGAGAAGATGGTAACTTTGCCAATATTTCTGTTCATTTTTGGTTTCGTGGTGGCTTGGATGTAAATTGCCTCTTTTATTTCCCGCTGTTTTTGCCTTGAGTCGAAAAGTAAAGTCGTTGTGGCGTCCCATTTGATATAATGATCCTTCTTGAATGAATGTTCCGCTGTTTCCTCCGCTGCTCTCTCGTCAATTGACCCTCGGATTAGTTTTTGTCGAGATTTTCGGAGTTCGTCTTGTCGGACTTCCATCATCCTTTTGCTTTCTCCAATGCATATTTTTGGACAGTCATCACATTCCATCTTGTATACTGGGCCTGGTTTTTCCGGTTGTCTATCCTGCCCTTTGGTTTGACCAGTAATTGTTTGATAGTTTTATGTGGCTTAAAATATGTTCTTACGTTGAATTTCGAACACATGCGTCGAATCTGTTGCGATACTCCTTCTACATATGGGAAGGATCATGATATCAAATAGGACGCCACAACGACTTTAACTTTCGACTCACGACAAAAACAGCTGGAAAGGGAGATCGCCCTCATCAAGAGGTTCAACGGATTCGTCAAGGACGAGAAGCAGAAGCAGTACCTGCTCCGGGTGGTGGAACTCCATCGGAGGGCTCTACCCAAGCGCACCAAGAAAGAATGCACCTCTTTCAAGTGTAATGGTTTTTGGTGATAAAAGTGCGCGACCTCTAAATGTCCTTTTATTTTGCTTTTAAGGGTGTCAATCGATTCAGTTTTACGTATAGAGCTGGGGGAAAGTCGATATGACTTCGTTCCAAACAAACACAATTTTACTATAGTGGGCTGAAACACCCTACCCTCCTGGGATGGAAGTACTGGCACCCCCAGGATGCAATTTGGCGCCCCTCTGATAGGTCAGTCCCACCTTATGAATTGGTGCCCCTCCGATCAAGGTGCCCTCCCATCGGAAATTCTAGCTCCGCCAGTAAAGCCTTACCTGAGAGAAGGCCGACAGACAGCTGGTCTGTGTTTAGATTCTCCAAGTACTGGCCAAGGTAGTTGTTGAGCACCCATGCTGCCAGGCTTTCCAACATTGTGACGTCTCAGCACTTCAGCACCCGCTGTTGCAGAAGTACGTCCTACAGATCTGGGACGTCTCGTTCCTCATCATCATACCATCTAGAAGAAAATAAGCTTAATGAAGGACACAGCAATTGGAGAGAATGAGCAGCAGGCACCAATACAAGCGCTGTCGAGAGTCATCTATTATTATTGGCCTGCCAGTTTTAGAAGACAGTGCATTACACGACGTATAAAAAGGGAATTAATCACTTTGTTGAAATTCTAAAAGGATCTATTCATGGACAAAATAGGTTTGAAAATCAGGACATCACGCTTTTCCATGCTACATCACTCAAAACAGAAATATCGCCTCTTTTCTTACTGCCCCGGGTTGACCGTAGCATCGCCCGTAATTACGAAGTTAAGCTGAGCTGTCTGCTTATGCCATGCAATGATGCAAAAGCCATGACATTTGTTAACATTTATCATGTGACATGCTCCACCAGATTTAGAGGGATCCTGACATTGTCCAAATCAATATCTATAGGACCACGGGCCCGTTTATTTCATAATTAAAAGTGTGCAGAAATGTAATATATGTAAAAAGCTATGGGTAAAATTAAATACACCAATAGTGGTTTCTCAAAATGTTCTAAAAAACTGTTAACTCAGTTCAAAACCCATTATAAAAGTTCAAAACCCATTATATCTCCGTAGCCCCGCTGGATGCCACAGTCATCGTGAGTTTGTGCGTATTTTGTTTTGTTCCTTGTCTTTTATTCTGCGCTAGTGATCTATATGTCTGTACTTCTGGTTTTTGCACATGTGGTTCGCATATCGGTTTTCATCCATATGTGTTGTGGAAGGGTACCTCATGCGCCATGAACGCCTGGACCTTGTGTGCACTTACCCGTCCTGCTGGTCTTGTCAGTACACATATGTATTAGTGAGCACATGAAGTGACAAACTCACCATTTCGGGATATGGGGTGGGAGTCTGTGCACCGGTTGGAATGGCTCGCTGAGTGTTAAATCGTCTTTCACATTCATGGTTAGCAGGGAGCGACGTCAGGTTTCCCAAGCCTTCCCGTTTCATGCCGACCCTTCCAACACTATCGGTTTAAACACTGCCTGCAAAATATGTTATGTATCCAAGCCTTCCAGCTTCCTGCGGCCTCTCGCCCCTGACCAGGTGATTCCAGTCGCCCCTCCTTCAACTCGCCAGATTGTAGACGCCGATGTGTTTGGGGAGCGCGGGGTGCGCTGGCGGGGACTCGGCCATACCCCGGGAGAGTTCCCCATGGAGCTTCGCTGCCTAACTCTTGTGCGCCATGGCTGTCTCCCAGATCTGCATCGGTGGAACTGAGATAGGGCCGACTTCCTGGAGATTGGTCGCCAAGGAGCGTTGGTGGAACAGCAGAGACATCCGTCCTGGCACCAATTCGATGGCGGCCTGGTGATCGCCTGCCTGTCCAGCATCGCCGAGCTGCCGTTGACCTGTCGTGCGACCGCGCTGGACTGCGGGGTGTGGCGCCCGCTCCGACCTCAGCCCTGGCCGGGTGGGCGCCGGCTTTCCTCGGTCTCGTCCTCCACTGAAGAGGGGATGCTGCGGATGCTCCTGGCGATCGTTCCCGACATCCCACATTCATCAACTAAACCAAACCAGAGCGTTACGGAGCGTCAAGAACGGTCCTTGGGCGAGTAGTAGAGTGCCATCGTAGCATCTGGCGGTGTCCGGGGTGCTGAGGCGGAGCGCCGGCCTGACCGCCTCTGTTCTCTGCCGGCTTCTTCAACACCGGCCCCTGGCGCAAAATGTGGAAAAAGTAGTCCCTTTAATTGTGGGGACATATGTCTTACACTATCTAAAACAAGGTGCCCCGAAATGACCTTCAGCATTCCACTGTTTTGACCCATAAATGTATTCTGGAAACAGAGTTTGGTTGCAGTGTTTAACGCGCGCAGTGAAGAGGGGTCTGGCGTCAATGCACAGTGGAGAAAGGTCCCAAAGTATCCCCCAGAGATCTCCGAACCAAGAGGGTTAGAAATACACCCGTCGGGGGGTGCGTGGGGGCTATAGTGATCTATATTACGACTAAGTTTCATTGACCTACATAAATATATTCAAGGTCAAACAAGGTCAAATCTAAGCAACGGTGGAGACCTGTTGGGAAATACCGTGATTATGCGGATGAAATCCGGGAATACACGAAACGCGGACAAGGTCATAGAGGGAAGGTACGACACAATGTTCTCTGAAATTTTGAGGTCGAGGTCATTCAAGGTCAATGACCTACAAAGTAACAATATGAAATATTCACAATAATGTACAATTTAACTCGCACTATAGCAGCTTTTGGGCGGGAAATGAGACTCTGACCTTGACCTTGAGTAGCCTGAACCATGAAGTCATAGCATAACATACAGCATACTGAATAATGCCATCTCACCGGTACACTGGGATCAATGACCTTGTTTTTCATGTGGGTTGACCTCGACATATAACCTGATTATAAGATGGCATGATGTCACCACCCGCTCTACAGTGCAGGCGAACTGGTGCGACCGCGCCATTGCGACGGTCTCAAAATATAGGTCTGACTTTGAAAGCTTATAAGTACAAAAATTATTGACCAATTTTCAAAATTCCTTCACCAATCAACTCGCTCATGAATTCTCTCAAACGTGGCCAATTAGGTGTTTTCCGGCGGCGAACAATTCTCCGGCCACCTCCGAAAATAGGTGGGGACACTATAGGGCCCCCTTGCACGTGTTAAATGCAATGGTTTGCATCGTGGTTTGGTGAGCATAATTATTCAGAAACATAAGCAATTGCAGTCCAGTGCTCCAGATTATGAACAGACCTGCCCTAAAACAGGTCACAGACCTCCAGACAGACAAGTACAGGTCTGTCAAACACAATGTCCCTGCCCAATATGGGTCCAATATCGGGAGTACCTAGTTCCAGGGAAGGATGCCCCATGTGACTATATACAGCAAGCAGTGACCTTCATCACAAATGGTGATTGGTGCCCTATATGTGCCCCTTTACCGGGAAAAGTTTGCAGTGGCATGAAAGATGCTAGAAAAGTACCTTTGAGAGACAAGTTGCCAGAGTTAAGAAAAGTACTCTGGGCCGCACCAACGATGAGCCCCTATGTTAGAGATTTTGCTTATTTTAAAGAATTTAATTGAATTGGGCTTATGTTGTGTTATATCCAGTTTTTTGCCAATTACCGGACTGATATTTTTTTTTTGGACTTTTTCCCTCTCAAACCCGGATCCCAGCTCATGGGTGTCCCTGCTCCAGAAAAGACACCTTTCTCGACACAGAAAACTGGTGTACAGCAGTATGCAATGAGAATCTTAGATCAAATCTTAGAATTATTAATGATGATCTAATCATGAATCTTAGCATTGTTAATGATTAGATCAAATCTTAGAATCATACATATGTATTGCTGTGGCAGATTCTGCCGTGGGAAGGCAAAAGGCCGTAACTCGAAAATTGTCGATTTTCGGTTTTTGGTATCATTGGAAAGCGGAAGTTAAGCTGCATCTGATGATGTGAATAACATATTAAAATTCAAATTATAAATTGGTTATTTTATAGGTTTAAAATTACCGTGATGCCGTAATTTGTCTAATTTGGTGGCGTGAATTATCAGGCAAAAGACCGTAACACACAATTCACCCACTTACGGCTTTTTGCCTGCTACGATCCACTAGAAGAACCGCCTTCGCAGTCAACCCGAAAGACCGTAACTTCCACTCACGGTTTTTTCTGCTACAAAATGGTTTAAAACTCCACATCTTGGGATGTTCAGTGTGCTATAACTCTCGCCCCAGTGGGGGTGTTTGAACACCCCCTCGGGTTTTCCGGCCGCACAAAACGGCGGCGCGAAGTCCGCCGTACTTGGTACACCTTATCCTTGATCAATTCCGTAACTTCCCTAAAAATGTTAAGGTTTGGTCATCTCAGGCCAGGTCACCAGTGCAGGTCAAATGACCTCACCTCCAAAAAGGTGGCCAAAGTAATGAAATGGGTAAATCTATCAGACTGAAACTTATTGCACATAATGGCCCCACTGAGTGCTACAAATATATTCCGGGATTTTTCATATCGATGACCTAGGGCCAGGCACGGATCATGACCTCTCCATGGGAAATACATGGGGAAAACAGGAATTAGGCTGTATTTGTGCATATACAGCTGAGAATACCTTCGTATTCTCCAAATCGTAGTATCCTGGGTCCCTTTCCAGGCTCATGCTGCACTGTTTTACCTATGACCTCTGTTAGGTCATCTGGGGATACTCAAGCAGATTTCAGACTTGGGTCAATAACTGTGCAGGATATGATGATATAGCTTGTATTTTGTATTTAGATTGTTATTACGAGTGGATTGATATGCAAATGCATATTGACTATGCTAGGTCGGAAAGTGACCTTGACCTGACCTGAGGTCACATCATTTTGTGTTTTGACCTAACATAGTCACATTACACATCATTCGATTCGCCGTGACGAGAGGAAGCGAACGGTGCCTAAAATGATTCTAACTCAACTCTATCAGACGATAGAGTCCAAATACACTACCCTAACACGCAGCCTTCTTTGACCTGTCATGACCTCAATATTGACCTGAGCCAAAAGTGACCGATGTAGCTTCTTCATGAATTTGTATGGGCTATCCACCAGTCTTCGCGTTTTTTCCGCTATTCCGCAAAGGAGCCGAGTTCGAGGGGTTTTCAAACACCCCCCCACCAAGGCGTAGGTGGTTCGGAGCCCCACCGGGGCGTCGGTAACAGCAAAATCTGTGAGCAGTCCGTTACCATCAATGTTAGGCAGTCATTTAACCAGCCTGTTACCAGGCCAAAATGAATCACTTTCGTTCAAAAGGCACCCATGAATGGGTCACTTGGCGTCCTCTGTTGTGCGTGCACGAGGAATCGCCGCAACCAACGCCAGCACTTCGATTAGCCCCCAAGACGAAGGTACCGCTTTGGCTGTGTGAAGCGACCCTTCTAGACAACGATGGGATACGCCGCCAACACCATCTCTGCCCCTCAGGACAAACGAGGTCGATATGTGTCAGCTAACAAGCTATGCAGAGCGGTTATCGGGCGCCACATAACGGCACACAAACCGGTGGCACCCCATGTTATGTACTTGTATGTCCCCAACCGCAGGTACTTGCCGGCTGACTTGACAGAGCCATATATGAACACTTCGTAGAGGCAGAGGAAAGTATCTGCCCATAAAGTAGCTTCTGCATGGTGGTTCAGGACCTCAACATAGGTTTCACGCGTCTGAATGGTGAGAAACGTTCCACCCGCAAGGCTCACAACGAACATTTGTGCGTCTTCACAGCGGGGTGTCGCACTTGTGCTGAGTACGCCCAGCACAGAGATCAGACACAACAGGCATACTCTCATGGTTTGGAGCGAGAAAGGTGCCCCAGGCAAATGATCCTCACAGCGGATATGGTAGGGTGTTTTTGTTCCCATCTATTCCACACAAAATTTTCAGTTCTTGTCCCGACTCGTGATGTACAACGAGACTTTTGCACCAGTTGGTCTTGTCAACAAAATCAGGTGCGAGGCCCACTTTCGTAATGTGGCACGAGGACCCGGCGGGAAGAGACGCGTTTACTTTCGTAATGTGGCATGAGGGCCCGGCGGGAAGAGACGCATTGAATGTGGCATCCTGTTTTTCTTTTTTAGATTGGTGGTGGTGGTGGTGTAGTCCCCCGTGCTGGCCGTAGCCGATACGTTCTTGGTGTCAGGTGGTCTAGAGCCAAGCCAGCCACACCCCCCGTCCCGAAGCTGTACCGGGCTTGGATGAAAGCTACCGAAAAGGCGGAGCCACACCCCGCCAGACACGGACGCCAGAGCAGAACGTGCTCGGGTGTGTCCGGGCATTTGCGGCAGACGAGGCAGCGTACCGCAAGGCACGCCAGGTCCGCTCACTGCTCGCAGGGGCGGGAGGAAAGACTGCTGATGCGGCGGCGGTACTTCCCGGAGAGTCCCCAGTGCTCCACCCGTATTTGGTGGACGTTGACAATATCTTTCCGGCTCTGGGCGAGGACCGGTGTCGGCATCCGGTCCCCATGATACATCTGAACAGGTTGTCACCAGCAGCAACGCCACACCGTGGAGGCGACGCAGTCGACGGCTCGGACGAGACTGCGGACGTCCGCAAGTGCGTTTTCCTGTGGGAGGCCCCTAGCCATCGCGTCCGCTCTTCATTTCGGAAGCCCACAGTGGGCCGGAACAAATATCAAGTACGTGATCTCATGGGATAGAGATTGATCGCAATGGGTTATAATGCGTTCATCCTAACGTCCTCTGAGCTCGTTTTGTTTTCTTGGTGGTCACAATTGAATGTGATGGGATTTGACGATTAAATGCACATTTTATGAGCTGTGTATATCTCCTCGCCAGGCTAGATACCGACGAGAATATTGCCGGTGCCCACTACTCATTATTGAGCAATAGTTATGGAGAAGCTGACCTGCAGCGGTCATTTGGGTTTTCAGGATACTCAGTGACCTTAGCGTGACTAAAGGATGGTACAGAAAACACGGTGTCTGATCCTGTAGCGAGGAAAAGTTTCAATCTCCCATACCAAATGCTGCTTAGACTGACTTGACTGGGCATAAAATGAATGAATCCAGTTGATATGGTCTTCTGCCTGATAATGGAATGAATGAAATTGTTGATTTATGGTCTTTTGCCTGCTTCTACGCCTTTTTGCCTGATTTTGTATGGATGTTTGTGACCAAAAGATGGAAGGCAAAACACGTTTGTAGAATTTGTTAAAGATACAGTTTGTTTTGCATGAAACGGCCTACATCAAAAGATGCAGCTCATTTCAACGATTTCAGCAATATCAAACTTAAACAAACAAAAAACTTACTAGGTCCAGAGTTATGAAGAAAAACAGTTTTTTGCTTCTCCTCAAAAAGTTAAGAAAATCCAGTCACAGTCTTTTGCCTTCCCATGGCAGAATGTGCACAAGACCTTATTAACCATATACTTTTTCATGACAAACACCATCCTTTATCACAGATTACCACCCAGGCATTCAAGAGAATTTGGCACCTGCATAATGTGATTTTAAGTGAGATAGCCATGTGATAGCCATGACAAGAAAACACTTCATCAAAATTTCATTTGTTCCAAAGTTTGTCTAATAGATATGAGTATGGGAATCAATTGTTAACATAATTATGAATATGGTTGTCCATTTACCTATACATCATATTTTGTTTATTTATTTTCCAAAATGACTGGAAACAGTGAGCAAGACCTAGATAAGGCAAAAGTGAAAACATAGCATGATAGAATAAAGCAACAAGGAGTACAAAACTGAATTAAGAGATAAGAAAACTGATATTACCCTAAATGATGGGAAAAGGCTCACAAATGTTAACTTGAGAACATGACTAATAGTTTAAGAATAGGTAGTAGTTTAGGCATGCTTTTATACTTAAGTTATGGATTCAATAAGGTAGATCAAGTGTTCTCTATTCTAATATAATGAGATGAGTGTTCTCTATTGAGATGAGCTTTAACTGGGTGACATATAATAAGCTGCTGCTCATGACTGACCTATTAATAAATGAAAAAAAACAAATACAAGAGTTAGGCAATACCGTGCCTTAGTACCAGCCTGCAAAACATGACATGTTTCAAGAAGATCTCATTGGGGCCTCCTTGGGGCAAACCTATTGCACCTATTGCAATTGCATTTGTAGCTATTGCAAACATATTGTACCTATACCTATTGCAAGCAAACTTATTTCTTTTGCCAAACTTTGAGGCAGGTAAGGAAACTTTAAAGAAGAAACTGAGACTTGGGGCAGCACTGACATACAGACACACACATGGAAACACTGAGAAGAACAAATAAGAGAAAATAAACTGTGATACCTAATTGATTTTAGTGGTCTCCTATGGTATAAGATGAAAACATTTTCCCCAGTTGAACAAAAAGGCCTCTCCCACCAACTAAATATATTCCATGCTTGGGGTCAAATTTGAATTGCCCCAAACAGTGTCAAGAAGCCTGCCACATTTAATTTTGCAAACTAGCAGTTGTATAAAAATAATGGTACGCCGATCTTAAAGAGAGGGGATACAGCTAGTAACTCATGGCAAGCGCGAGTCTCAAGAAACCAATGCAATTAAAATAAATGGGACTCGTACAACTGGTAAATACTAATCCTTCCGATGATTTTGCTTCATCCAAGGCAATAGAGTAAGCTTCATCTAACGATGAAATCAAACTGAAATCCAAAAGTGCATAACGTACCTTATCTTCATTCTCTTCTCTGCTAATAAAACAACCACCCTACCGACCCCCCGCTACATAAAAAGAATAATAACGACAGGGTCACGTAATAACGGATTACCACAGTCCGACCTAACTACCAAAGCAGTAGATAGATAAAAAGTGCCGGTGTGCAACCAACCCAAGCAAGCAAGGTATGGGATTCTAAGGCCTTGCAAGGTATGAACCAGCCCCAAGTTGCCTGGCATCTTGCGACGGTGACGTCATCGTTGCGATACCGCAGGAGTTTTGCTGTTTGAAGTATAGGAAAGCTGAGTATATTTGACATGGTTTGGAAAGCTTACCAATGACCAAAAACACAAAAAATGATTTAGTTGACAATTTCTGTTATATTTCTAGCTAGCACAGAGTTCCTGTGGTCCTAAGGCAGTCCTGCATGAATATCAGGGGCTTCTCTCGCAATAGTGTTCATTTGCTCTGAAGAGTCATTATCAATGTAATAGCTCAGCGATTACATCCTTCACGTCACTCGGAGGGGCGCCTCGAAGTTTAGGTGGCTCAGGAGCCCCTAACCCACTTATAACTGCAACTGGTCCCATAGGCAGATCCAGGGGACAAAGGAGGGCAAGTGTGGGCCCAATCGACCCTACCCCAATCGACCCCCGAAGCACCTCTGAAATGGTCACGGTGCGCCCCTGAAAGTTGGATGGTACCCCCTGAAAAGTTGCTTAATTCCAGCCCTTCCCCCTCATGCGAAAATCGGCGCTAGACTAGCATGCTTACTCATAGGCGGATCCAGGATTGCTGATCGGGGGCGGCACCTTCCCGGGGAGCTAGGGGGGGACACCACTTTTGACCGGCAAAAGCTATCAGATGGGCGCAAAATCCTATCGGTAGGCATCGATTTTTGCATCCTGGGGGAAGCAACATTTCAGGGGGCGCCATCGACCTATCAGGGGGTGCCGTGACCATTTCAGGGGCGCCGAGAGGGTCGATCAGGGGGAAACGTGCCCCCTTGCCCCCGGATCCGCCAATGTGCTTACTAGACTAGCGTGCTGTCAACTGCGCTATTACGCAACGAAATTAACCATTATAAAGATGAAAAGCGCTCACACCGGGACCCGATCCCGGTCCCTCTGTAGGGCGTGAGTGTCTAACACGCTGCGCTATTGATGCGCTGTTTGGGCCCGCTTAACCCGCGCCCCATACTGAGAAAAATTGTGACTCTGGAAAGAAGAGTGTACTCCCGGAGTGGCGTAATTTGACCCTGTAAAAATGTCCTCTTTTTCGGTGTTCATCGACACCGCAGAGGAGAGTCACCAGGACTAAGGGGGTCACATGCCTCTTAAAAGGCGGGTCACTTGACTCGCCAAATAACCATGGAACCCACCGATTCAGAGTCAGTTGATCCTTCATTTATGTACGATGTGACCCTCCAAAACAGGGTCAGGTGACCCTTTATAGGAGGGTCATATAAAATGCCCTGGAAAGGATAATTTAAATAAATCGCTTCGAGTACTAGCAGCAAAAGAACACAAACGTGTGTAGCGTTTTATTACCGTCAGGCAAACAATTTCGGCTAATTTACGAAACATACAATAATCCAAGCAAACTTAACACGCGCCCCACTGGGGTACCTGGCATGACGTGCCCGCTGGGGGGCGTTTTTCGCCCCCCTCCGTCTCTCATTTCCCACGAAAGCTAAAGGAAAATTACGGGCGGCGTTCGAAAGCTCTTGACTAGACAAAGAGATTGCATACGCACCGCGGTTCCGGCGCTACTTTTGCCCCACAGGAGGCATCGATGCCCCCCTCTAACTCCAAAAATATGGGGGTATGCACTTTGCATATCTGCAAAGTGCATTAGAAGGCTCGTGCGATTTCAGTAAGATTTTACTTCTCACTTTTAAGCGCTCAGGTCAATGGTTAGACCTGACCTGGTGACCTGACCTTGTGTGATCCGGGATAAAAAAAATCAGGGATGGTGGGAAAATGATGGAGTGAGAGGTGCTCTCAACCAGCCCTCAACCGCGGTGCTGCGCGTCGTCATTTTTCTGTTATTCGGGTGGGGGGGTTCATCGGTGGCCCCTTGGTGGGGTGAGTGTTAACCCGCGCCCCACCGGGGGTCCGGCGCCACCTTCGCCCCACCGGGGGCCATCGATGGCCCCCTCTAACTCCGAAAATATGGGCGTTAGCGCAAATCTGCAAAGTGCAATAGAAAGCTCGCGTGAATTCAGTAAGAAATTACTTCGCATGTTTTAGTGCTCAGGTCAATGGTTTGACCTCCAGAGGTCAAATTAGGTCAAGATCGGCTATTTTCACTCAAATATGCAATGATTAAGCAAACTGGGCATAACTCTTATGTCATTAGAGCTATTGAGGCCTGGTAAAGTACATTTGATAGCAAATTGCCAGTACTTTTTCCGCTATGTGGAACGTAAAGACCTCCCGCCAGTGGTTTGACCGCCAGAGGTCACCTCGTGACCTAATATGACCTGAGGTCACGAAAGGTCAAAAAGTGACCTTGCCGTATATCCGATGAAAGCCAGTGACGAGACATACACCATGATTGATTCGGCTCTCTAGCTTAATTAGGTCAAAAGTTATTTTCAAAATAACTGTTTTTGACCCCTGGTGACCTTGGATGACCTCGGAGAGATCAAAGGGTAAATATGACCCCTGGAATACGTGAAATGGTGTCCAAAACCGCTGATCTGAGCAGTCTGAGTATTTGCAATCATTTTTGTGGTTTTTATATCATGAAACAACTTTTCCCCATGCTTTTCCAATGGGAGAGGTCGCCTCGTGACCTGACCTCAGGGCACGAAATCGAAAAATCCCGGATATACACCTTGTAGACCCTGGTGGGGTTATGAAGTGTAGGAAGTTTCAAATCGATCGACTTTGAAATGTAGCTCTTACAGAGCTCTAAAGGTGAAGTGAGGTGACCTTGGTTGACCTCGTCTGGTGACCTGACCTTGGGTGACCCGGGGTAAAAATTTCAGGGATGATGGGAAAATGATGCAGTGAGAGGTAGAGTCTTCAACCGCGGTGCTGCGCCTCGTCGTTTTTCTGCTATCCCGGAAAAACCTTAGGGGGGCCATCGATGGCCCCCGGTGGGGCGAGGGTTAAAGGATGACATAATAAAGGGTAAGTTGCAGTTTACATACCAATTTGTCTTGCCATTCATTCAAACTTTATAGATATTTCATACTTAACCCTTGCCCCACCGGGCCATCGATGGCCGCCTAACGTTTTTTCGAAATAACAGAAAAACGACGAGTTGCAGCACCACGGTTGAGGGCTCTACCTTTCACCCCATCATTTTTTTCCACCATCTCTGAAATGTTTTACCCCAGGTCACACAAGGTCAGGGCACCAGACGAGGTTAACCAAGGTCACCCCACTTCAACGCTTGAGCTCTACCATAGCTACATTTCTTAGGTGATCGATTTGAAACTTCCAACACTTCATAAACTCTCTAAGGTCTACAAAATCTATATCCGGGATTTTTTCGATTTCGTTGATTGATTATTGGGTTTTAGGGGCGCGCCAACCTGCGAGGTCATATAGCGCCTGTAAAGTCTTAGTTTCTTGGCCTTAGTTTCTTGGCTTGTCTTTATTGGGCCAACACATCTGAAAAGGAAGACAGTGTAATTATATCAGACAGAGGTAGTAATTACATTCAAGACATTACATCTCTCGCGGGCGCTACCGATTACGAAGGAAATGACAGTGCAACTATGTAAACAAGGCATGCGTCATGCAATTGCATGCGAAGTCTAGAAAACCAGGTTAATTGGTCAGGTACAAACGAGGAACGTAAGGACAAGTCCATCTTGGCCTAAAACACCGAAATAAACGCAGTCGCACTTGCCGCATTACATCCCTCACGGGGCGTAATAAAATGAGAAAAAGAAGAGAGGAGAATACAGGTTCAGTACCATATATCACCACTAGTGGTACGGTTCTGAATGTAAAACAACGCATCTTTTGTGGCCTATGTCTATGAGCACAGCGAAACGTGGCTTAGCTGAGCGTTCGCCAATGAGGGCTGCCATCCTTGGAGCCTATATCACCCATCATAGTCCTGCAGGTACCGAGGAGGAACACCTCTTGTTGGTCTGGCTGACCTCCGGTAAACTCTGGTGTACATACCTGGTTCTTGATCGCTTCTCCCTTCGGCTAGCTCACTCTCGTGTGTTGAGTGCTCGTTACCTTCCCCATCCACGGGAGTAGCCGTCTCGGGTTGGGACGACGCGCACGGTGAACGACGAATTTCCCCGAGACGCGTGCCGGGACTGCCTCTAGCCTCCTGCTGAACATGGTCCCTGACCCCAAGGTCAGTTACATGCGCTCTCTGCGTCACCGCTGTCGGCGAATGAGCGTTCTTTGTGGGGTTGTTACGGTCTGGTTCCGCCGAGATATCAGGAACGGCTGCCTCGCGGTGTGATAGGTCCATCGGCCACCGCTGCTGGCGGTAGCGCCTACGACATGGGTCAAGGCACACCTTCTTGAAGCGTTGCGAGTCGCGGGTGACGACTTTCTGCCCACGGGATGCCGTGATTTGCGTTCCCCGCACCTTTTGCACCTGATAAGGTGCCGGGTCATACCACGGAGCTTTCTTAGTAGGCGTTTGGAGAAGAAGTACGGTATCTCCAACTCCAATGTCATGTGGCCTGACCGTCGCCTTCTGGTCCTTGTAGAACTTTTGTGTGCGCTTGGAAGCGTCATGCCTGTCCTTGATGCGACTGCCATGTGTTGGCCCATCTAGGTTCGGCAGTCTTACTTTGTAGGTGCGGTTAAACAGGACTTCTGCTGGTGCTCTACCAATACTGCTGTGTGGGGTGGCCCGGTACTGTCGTAGCAGTTTGTGCATTTCTTGCTCCGGGTTCTTCTGCTCGATGAAGGCGGTGTGCCAGGACTTCTTCAGTACTTTCATGAAATTTTCCGCCAGTCCGTTCGCTTCCGGGTCTTGTGGGGCTACCTTTCTGTGAGTGATGCCGGCCCAGCGCATGTACATGGAGAAGTCATGCCCGTTGAAGGGAGGGCCCCCGTCTGTTTTCAGAGAGTCCGGGAACCCATGAACTGAGAATATCTTGTCCAGCAATGGTATCGCCTTCGCACCACTGGTGCTACTGGTTATCTCAACGACTGGATACCGAGAATATTCGTCTATCACGACCAGAAGGTACTCCCCACTAGGCGTCGGTCCGTAGAAATCTGCATCCACGTGCTGCCACGGCCGGTCTGGGAGCTGAGACGGCTTGAGTGGGTCCCGCACTGGGCTCCGTGTAGAGGCCTGGCACCCCCGACAGCCAGACACCTTTTTCTCCACCCGCTTGTCCATGCCTGGAAACCAGACCTTAGAGCGTAGCAGCTGTTTGCATTTTACCACTCCTTGATGTCCTTCGTGTGCGAGATCAACCACGAGGGCCCGCAGACTCCCAGAGCCCGGATAAAGCTCCACATCCGGTATGTAGAGTCGATCCTGGCGCAGTATCACACCACGCGCGTACGTGAGCTCTTGAAGCACTAAACGGAAGGGTTGGAGGCCGTCCTCTTTGTCGATGCGTCCCCGCTGGATGCAGCGTATAAGCTTCTGGCTGACCGGGTCCTCTGCGGTAGCCTGCTGGACGGTCTTCAGATCGACCGCGTCTGGCAGGTCATCTGTGATGAGTGCACTTATGCATATCTCATCATCCGTTTCCAGATCCATCGCCTTAAGCGCCTGCTCCGCGTCAGTGTCCAGCGGGCACGGATGGCGTGACGCAAAGTCACAGGGGTTAGACTTGCCCGGGATGTGGTGCAATGTGAAGGTATATTCCTGGACCTTCAGTCTGTGTCGCTCAACGCGAGCGTTCCCGCGTCTTCCGTGGTTGTACACGGGCAGGAGGGGTCGATGGTCTGTGAAGCTCTCAAACTCGACTCCCAACAGGTAATGTCTGTGGTAGTTGATGCCCCAAGTCTGGGCCAGCGACTCCTTCTCAAACTGAGAGTAGTTTCTTTCTGTTGCCGTCAGGGCTCTACTTCCATGATCAACCGGTACCCAGGTCCCATCCGGCAGCTCTTGAAAGACACTGGAGGCGATGCCCTCGGGTCCAGCATCGGCGATGTGCTTGGTCGGCAGGCGAGGGTCAAATGCTCTCAGTGCGATGTCACTGGTCATCGCCTTGATGATCTCTTGATAGGATCTCTCACAGTCGGCAGACCATTCGAATCTTCTACCCTTGTGGGTCAACTCGCGGAGTGGTTTCGTGATCTGCGCGTATGCTCGCTCTGTGTCGAACATGAACTTAGCGTTGAACTGGCAGGCCTGCAGGAAGCTCTTCACATCATCGCTGGACTCAGGGCGCCCTGCTGTCGTAATGGCTGCTAGCTTGTTTGGGTCTGCGGACATGCCTGAACTCGAGAACACCCATCCGAACCAGGTGACGGACGTGGAGCCAAACGTGCACTTCTCACGCCGCAGGGTCAGGCCGCACTCTTCTAGTCGGGTCAGGCACTTGTCGAGGTTAGCCAGATGCTCTTCTGGTGTCTTACCCCAGACCAGGATGTTGTCGTGGATCGACACACAGCAGGGGGAGTCCGTGGAGGGCCTGGCTGACGCGCTCATGGAACAGGTCGGGGGCTGGACTGGGCCCGAAGAAGAGTACCTTGAAGCGATGTAGCCCTTCATGTGTTCGGAAGGTGGAGATGGGTCTGGAGTTCTCCGCGAGCGCAACTTGATGAAATCCGTGCTTGAGGTCCATCTCCGTAAACCTGGTTGCTCCCTTCAGCTGATGTCTCATCTCTTGGATTGTGATCACATGTTTCTTCGTGGTCTTGAGAGCCTTGTTTGCCGCCCGCATGTCAACATTCATGCGGATTTGGCCTTGTTCCTTTTTCTCTGTGATGACTACATTAGAGATCCACTGAGAAGATTCGTTGGGTGGCACATCTTCAATCTTGTCGGACTGACGTAGTTCATTGAGGTGTTGGCTGAGGCGTTCTTGGTAGGCGAGGGGTATGCCTCTGTACGGAGCGGATACCGGGGTCACTTTTTCATCGATGTGGAAGTGCACCTCTTGCCCAGCCAGTACACCTACTCCCTCAAAGACGCGTTTGTGCCGATGGAGGACTTCTTTGAGTGCTTGTTTCTCTTCCTCGGACACAGGTTTTGGTGGGATGACCTTAGTGGTCACCTTTATGCCGACGTCGCGAAGGGAGCTGGTGATGCCTGCCACCTCCTGTTCGTATCCACTGCCCTTGTGTATCTCTAAGATACCGAGGGCTTTTGCATCAGCATCTCCTAGAAGGGGCTCGACGTTGTGTCCCTCTATGACATAGACGGTTGCGTCTGTGCGGGCTCCCGCGGCGGTCTGTAGTACAGATCGGACTTGCCCACGAACCTGGAGGTGAGTGCTTGTGCCGTATGGCCGGAACCGTAAATCACTTGGTTGTAGCGGCCCCATACTCTCTTCGTACCGGTCCATAGGCAGTAGCGTTTTGCTACATCCGGAGTCGACAAAGAAGTCGAGAGTGGTCCCATTCAACTTCACAGTCACCTTATTTTCGTGCTGAGTTTGAAGCTTCCCAACTTCGACGACTCTCCCAACGTCTTCTTCCTCGCTGAAGTGATAGTCTTCGACTCGGCGTACTCCTTGCCTGGGTGACTGGCATGTGGCAGAACCCGCGAAGTGGTTTTTCTTTTGGCATGCAGCGCAGGTTTTGCCACTTGCTGGGCACTTTCCAGGCTCGTGTGGCCTGTAGTGGCTAGGGCAGTTTGGGCATTTCGGTCTGTTGCTTCGCGAAGGGGTTGTTCTGCTACTGTACTTCCCTCTTTGGACCAGTCGTGCGACACTGACACTGTCATCTCCCGTGGTAATTTCGCTAGCTGAAGCGCGTGACTGTTCATAGCTGGTAGCGGCTCGGAGAAGGCCGGCATAGTCAAGGTCCTTAGCCAGAGCATCCTGTCGCAGTCGTTCATCGGAGGTACCAAACACATACGCGTCCTTCTTTGCTCTGGAAGTTGTGTACGCCACAGTATCTAGTTGGCACTTGGAGGCCAGTTCATCTATTTCCTTGGCAAACTCGGTGACAGTTTTTGTCCCCTGTTTTGCGTGCATCAATTTATACATGGCCATCGTCAGGTTTACATGCTGATGACAGTGCGCGCGTATCTTCGCCAGTGCTGTCGTCAGGGTGTCCCTCCCGCCATTTTCATCATCGAGGTGGACTCCAGCCTCTTTCACGAACCTGCGGAACTCCTTACCACCCCAGAGGAGGAGGAGTTTGAGCTTCTGGTCTTGCGGCAAAGTGGTTACTGTATCGGCTAAAAGCTGGTGTTCTTCCAGCCAATCCTCGAAACGGTCGAGGAATTGGCTAGGATCAGTGCCGAGCTGGCAGGCTCGGCCCGCTTTGGCTAGGGCAGCGTCAACACCGTCAGCCATGGCGATCGCAGTTCACGTGCTATCCTTACACCTGGGTCGCCAGTGTAAAGTCTTAGTTTCTTGGCTTGTCTTTATTGGGCCAACACATCTGAAAAGGAAGACAGTGTAATTATATCAGACAGAGGTAGTAATTACATTCAAGACATTACAGCGCCCATAACACTTCTCTGCAGTCAAAGCTTATAATTTTGTCTGTCTTTAGGGGAAAGTAAAGTCTCGTCTAAAGTGAACTAATATTTACATTAAAGGGTGATTCTTTCACATCGTAGTTAGGATTCTCACTGCACGGATGCATGGTCACAGATTCAAACAGGTTTACCGCGCCGGCAGGCGCTCGGCGCGGGGCGCCGGGGCATCACTTCCGGCGCCCACCCCGCACCAACGGACCCAGGGGCCCGGGGGCGCGGGGCAGCCTAGACGCCGGACCTAAGCCCGACGTCTAACGGAGGCCCTCCCCGTCGCTCCGAGACTTGAAAGGCCCCGGAGCGAAAGGGAGGACCCGCCAAATCGGCGCCAGGCGCCTATCAGCGCGGTTGACTACCACAACACACGCTTTTAACCAGGATCAAATATTATCGTAAAGTCAATTTCTCTAAGATAGGACAGCACCCGTTCAACCATACTGGAGTCACGGCCGATCAATTCTAAAAGTGTGGACTCCTGCCGGTGCACGCCAAAATGCAAAGACCTGTGTCTAGCATATTCCGGGCACGAGACTAGCACGTGTCGGACCGACAGGGGCGCCGCACATCGCTGACATTGTGGTCGAGGTTCACCGCATAACAGATATCGGTGAGTGGCCAGCGTGTGGCCAGTCCGCAATCGACACAACGCCACCTCCTCACGGCGGTTAGGCCGCAGCGAGGATGGCCACTCACCGATCTCAGGTTTGATAACTTTCAACTTGTTATTTATTATATTATTCCATTGTTCTTGCCATACACTGCGAAGGTGGGTACATATATATGGGTACAAATCTCTAGCGGGGATTCGTTGCGCACGCCTGCAGGGCCTACGGGAAGCACGTCGGGCCGCTGCGTCTGCCACTTCATTCAATTGTATTCCAACATGACTTGGGATCCAGCAGAGTGTTACATACTTTCCCAGTCTGGCGAGGCGGGTTAAGCGCAGGACAATGTTTAAAACAAGTCCATCACTTGGGTTGAAACCACTCACAGCTTGAATGCTGCTAAGGCTATCGGTGAAAATAACGTATTTCGTGGCATCACTAACTTCGATAAAGCATAGAGCCTTATCCAAGGCGGTGAGTTCAGAGGTGAAAACCGATGCAAAAGATGAAAGTGAGAAATTTCTTGTTACTGTATCCGTAACAAAAGCGCATCCCACTCCAACATCAGTTTTTGATCCGTCAGTGTAGAACGACACATGATCTGCATACTGTGCAATGTGTTCGAGCGCCAATTGTTTAAATTCAGTAGGGATAGTATCGGATTTGGTTTTCCCTGCGAGAGTCATGTCGGTTTTTGGGCAGATAAGTTCCCAAGGAGGGATGTCTGAAAGCTCGCTATGAGTCACAACACTCGGCTGGATACCACTTTCGGCCGAGAAACGTTGGACGCGTACGCCCAGTGGAATTCCTCTTTGCACGTTCACAAACAGCCGTAGCATGTTCCGCGAGAAAACTGCGTTATATGTTGGGTGTGACGGAGACTGAGCCAGCTTACAGGCGTAACGCTGCCCGAGCAGGCGCCGTCGCAATCCGAGAGGTGGTTCATTTGCTTCCACCAACAAGCTGGAGCATGGTGTTGTCCTAAACGCACCTGTGGCCACTCGGAGTGCACTATGGTGAATCGTATCTAAACAGCGTTTAGCTGATTCCGACGCAGAATCGTATACAAAACAGGCGTAATCCATCTTGGAACGAACAAGAGACCGATAGAGAATGAGAAGTGTCTTCCTGTCCGCTCCGTACGATAGACGAGATGCACATTTCAAGGCATTCAATGATTTAAAACATTTGTCACGTATATTCCTAATGTGTGCGTTGTATGTCAGCCGTTTATCAAACGTTACTCCGAGAAACTTTGCTGTCGGTTGGAAAGTGATAGTTTTACCGCGCAACGATACCATAGGTTCCGGACAGGTCCTGCGCCTGCGACAGAAATGAACACCAGCGGTTTTTTCGGTCGAAAAATATAGTCCATTTTTACTACTCCAGCGTTCCAGATGGTTCACGGCCAGCTGGAGTTGACGTGATAGTGAAGATGTTGTTGAAGATGTTGTCCATATTGCAATATCGTCCACGAATATGGAACTCTGTATGGATGATGGGAGGGATGTTGTGACGTCATTTATGGCTAAAGCAAAGAGACAAATACTTGAAACGCTCCCCTGTGGGATACCCTCTTCCTGATAAAATGCATTGGAGTACATGCCACCGATCCTGACGCGAAAAGTCCTATCAGTCAGAAAGTTCTTCATAAAAAGACCCATCTGGCCACGAATACCACACTGATACAATTTTAGCAGGATACCATGTCGCCACGCTGTGTCATAGGCGGCAATGGCGTCAAAGAACACGGCTCCAAGGTGTCGCCCCTCTCTGAACGCACATCGCACTGATGTATCCAGAGACACCAAGTGATCCACCGTGCTCCGGCCCTTGCGGAAACCGCACTGGTTGTTACTGAGAATACCTCGACTTTCCAGATACCACATGAATCGCACATTCACCATTTTTTTCGAAAAGTTTACACATGCAAGAAGTCAGCGATATTGGCCTAAAGTGTAAAGGGTCTGAGCCAGACTTGCCCGGTTTCAGAATAGGAATCGCTATGGCTTCCCGCCACGCCGGAGGGAAATCGCCAGACTCCCACATCACATTAAATGTGGCAAGCAGTGCCCTCAGCGCATATTGCGACAAGGCTTTCAACATATCATTATGTATAAGATCTGGTCCTTCAGCTACAGAACGAAGGGCACGGATCGCTGCCACCAGCTCGTGCATCGAAAACGGCTGGTTATAAGATGGCGTGTCAGTAGTGGTAAAGTCTATAGGTCTCTGTTCTGCTAAGTTTTTATGTCTCATAAATGTATTATCGTCTCTCAAGGAGCTACAGCGCTGTGCAATCGCATTGCCTATACAGTTAGCCACTTTACCTGGGTTGAATATTGTTCTGCCAGAAACGTTTGGTGTTGGAAGATATGTGGGGACCGACGTGCCGTCAATGCGGCGAATTTGGGCAAATACCTGGGACAATGGTGTACATCTATTCAGTCTGCTTACATACTCCCTCCAAGACTTCTTTTTAGCTTGTTTTATGGTGCGTCTGCAGGCGGCTCTGGCCTGTCTATAGATATTTAAGTTGTATAGCGTGGAGTTTCGTTTAAACTGTCGGTAGGCACGTCGTCGTTTACGAATAGCGTTCCGACAATCCTCGCTCCACCACGGAACCGGTGGCCGCTGCGGATATTTTGATGTTCGGGGGATACTGGCATGGGCTGCGTCTCGGAGTATGGTCGAAAACTCGTCCACTGTGAGTGGCTCTCCTGTCGACATATTCTCTACGTAATCATCTACGAGAGAATTAAACAGGGACATATCTGCGTTTTTAAACTTCCACCGTTGCGGTCTCGTGCCTAAAACAGGTGCACCGTCACAGATCACAAAAACAGGAAAGTGGTCACTTCCCATTGGGTCACTGTTTACTGACCAGCTAAATGTAGCAGCCAGCTGAGGGCTGCAAATGCTCAGGTCTAAGGCTGATTCGCGACCAGATGGAGTGGTAAAATGTGTTGGTTCTCCTGTGTTTAAGACACATAAATTCTCATCTCGAATAAAACGCTCGAGGTGGCGGCCCCGAGTGTTTGTACCTTCGCACCCCCATGCAGTATGGTGCGCGTTAAAATCCCCCATGAGAAGGATTGGGGGTGGTAGTTCGGACATGAGCATATTTAATTCCGGCGAGGGCAGGTCTACCCCAGGGGGCAGGTAGACGGAACATAATGTAATCTGCCGTCGATTGAAGTATATGCGCGCTGCAATAGCTTGTAGCCGTGTCTGGAGTAGGATCTGTTTTGCTGGTAGATTGTGATTTACTGCTAAAAGAACGCCGCCGTAGGCGACTGGGTTGCGTTGCATGTCTTTTTCGGTACGTGCGGTAACCTCTGAGGGAAAATTGAGTCTCTTGTGACAATTTTGTTTCCTGCAGGCATATTGCTGCTGGTCCATGGTCTCTTATAATAACTCGCAGATCCTCAGCACTTGTCCGAACACCACGGCAGTTCCACTGTATAAAGGTGTTCATGAGGAAGGTGGTAGGGAAGGGGTGCAGCTTATGTCCACACAGTAAAAAATTAAAACAGAAACGGGCTTACTAAGCAGATATGCCGACGTAACCCTTCCAGGGGGGCCAGTGCCCCCGGAAGGACCCTTGGCTGGTGCCGCGAAAGTCCCACCGAGCCGGTTACGTATCGGACCGCGGCCTCGTCCGCTTTCTAGCGAGGTACCGCGGGCTCGCGAGGTCTGGGGGTGGTCGGGAGGGCTCCCTGCCGGTCGTTTAACTGGGGACCTACCCCGCGAAGCAGCTTCAAAGTTCTTTCTGACCGCTGCCACCGTCGACGAAGGAGTCTGGGAGATAGGTGTTGGCGGTGGCTCAGTCTCTGATCGGGCCTGTGGCGGCGGCATTGCTGCAGTTGGGGGCGCTGATTCAGCGCCACAAACGGGTGGTTTGATGGGAGGCCGCATGCGGCGCCTCCCCGCGGGGAGGGGCTTGCCTCCTTGTCCGACGACTGTCCAGCCGTCTGACCCTTCAGGGTCGGGGTGAGCTGAGGCTGAACCCTGCTCACACTCTGCCCCAGCGCTAGGCGTTGGGGGGTGGGGGTGGGGGCTGGGGGGCGGGGGGTGGTCCCGCACAGCCCCGCTCCTCCATCAGTGGGGACGAAACCCCGCCTTCCAGCCTCGGCAGGAGCCAGAGGCGAAGAGATGGAAAGGGGAGCGTCGTTGCGCCCCCGCCCCCCGTCCGTCAGTGAGGGGGGCCGCGGAGGAGGTGCCGCCTCCGGCTCAGGTGCCGGGGCGGCGGGCCGGCGTGTGAACACCAGCCCCATCTTCCCTGCCAGGCGGACAAAGTCGGCCACGGTTAGGAACGGATGACCTCCTCCGCGGTCATCCTTGGGGGTTTGGTATGCCTGTAGAGGTTACCTGGGCGTAACTCTTCCGCGGGTGGGACGCCTCGTATGCTTCTCGGGCCTCGCGAAAACTGATCTGTTGTGTGGTCTTGATTGAGAGTATTTCTTTCTCCCTCAGGAGCTCTGGGCATGAGCGGTCTGCTACCTGGTGTGAGCCTCCGCAGTTAGCACACTTCAGTGTTTCGGCATCACACTCAGCGGTGCTGTGGTGTGCGGATGAACATTTTCCACAAATACGCTTGCCTTTGCAGGATCGAGCAGTGTGGCCATACTTTTGGCACATGAAACATCGCATGGGGCTTGGCACGAAAGGCCTCACCCCGACCCGTGAGTATCCCACAAATATGTGCTTCGGTAATTCATCTGTGTCAAAGGTAAGTATCAAAGTTTCTGTGTCTAGCATTATTTCTCCACTTTTCCTTCGAATCCTATGCACCCCTACAACTCCGAAGTCCTCAAGTCCTTCCACGATCTCTTCCTCAGACAGTCCTCTAAGCTCCTGACTACTGACCACGCCCTTCCTAAAGTTCTTTGTTCTGTGTGGCTCTACAGAGATTGCGATTTTACAGGTCTTTTTGGTTCCGCCTTCTTTCCTACTAAATGATAGTTCAGAGACTAAGAGTGCACGCTCAGCATCCTTTGTGTGCGCAAATTCTACCTCCAAAGACCCGTCGCGTAGTTTTTGACATCTTTCTATTTTCCCTAGACTATCAAGTGCCTCCTTTCGTTTGAAAGGTGATAGAGATGCCAGCGATGTGTCCAGACCTCGCATTACTAGGACACGAGGACAGGACGGTTGAGAGATGGTTTTACGCGAACTAGGTGTCAGTGTCCGCGCAGTCCCTTCCCCTCTAGGGGGTTGGGAGATGTCAGCCTCCTGCTGGAGGTGGTGAGAGAGGTTTGTGGAGTTTGAAGAGTCCATAGGAAGATCATAAGGTTCCACCAGCCACGTGCGCCCCCTTCCGACGAGGGTGCTACGAGGCGAGACGACGCACGGGCTGGCTATACGGGGGAAACGCCGCCGTTACAGAGGGGGAGAGAGACTCACCAAACCCCCCTGCCCCGACGACGGTCCCCCCTTGCACCTAGCCTAGACGACCCCGGGCGGGGCCCGACACCCCACCCTCCCCGGGTGAAGTTGGGACCTCTCCCAAGGAGGGAGGGGCAGCCGAGCCCCACCAAAGGCCGACAGACTTTTACAATGCTGCTACTCTTGTCGATGCCCTCAAGAGTTCCCCGCCCTTGCGGAAATCCAGACCAAAGTAGAGTGTTGCTAGAGGACGACGAACGAACCCCGCAGGGGACCGATTTTCATCTGCTGGACTTGTTGGCACCTGCTGACTGGTCCGGCACATGGATAATTGGGTACGGGATGTGACGACACCCGCGACCCCAGTTGGCAGGATGGGTTTCGCCTCCCGCCTTCGGGCGAGAGGCTAAATCGAAACTGCCATCCTCATCCTTTCCTGGCCTTCCTAAATTCAAATCCCACCAACTCCTTGTTCCGTTTCCTCTTCTTTCCTTATTTCCTTGTCTCTCCATGCCTTTCCACCCGTATCCTTTCTGTCCACTCCTAAACACCCCTCCTGCCCACTGTCTGCGTTGTCTGGCCCGGCGTGTCTCCGCGGGTGGCGGGGGTGTGTGCACTCTTGCTCGTCTTGAGTGTGGGCACCTCGGTCGCGTGCGGCGCGTGTCTGGGCTGGACAGCACAGACCGACCCTCTTCCTTTTCCAACTCATAACTTCCCGGGGGCTCGCTTCTCTCGGACCAGCCGGGAATCAGTTGTGACGAGCAGGTGGTAGTCGCCTGCTCCGATGAGGCCGTGCGAGGGCGCCTGTCTTTTTAAGGTGAGCTGCGCACCGACCCGTACCCCGGGATGAAGGAGTCCTGGTAGCTGAGCTGAGGGAGGCGCTGTGTTCGTTCGTTTCGATTTCGTGACCTGCGGTCCAGCCACGAGGTGACCTCTCCCATGTGAAAAAACATGGAGAAAAACGTATGATCTGAAAGTCACAAAAATAATAGCAAATGCTCAGATTGCTCGGAAAAGCGTTCTTGGACACTTTTTTACGGATCCCAGGGACGATATATTTTCCCTTTGACCTATCTGAGGTCATCACAGGTCACCAGTGGTCAAAAACTGTTTATTTATTTATTTATTCATCGTTGATGAGCAACAGGTAAACCCCAATTACAGCTCAAGTCACGTTGGTAAAACACACATATTTACAAAACACAATAAAAGAGATGATGTAAATAAGCGCTTAAATGACCGATGCTCATGTAACCCTTAGTGGGCGACCAATATCACAGCATGCATGAGCTTAACCCGCGCCCCACCGGGGGTCCGGCGCCACCTTCGCCCCACCGAGGGGGCCATCGATGGCCCCCCTCTAACTCCGAAAATATGGGCGTTAGCGCAAATCTGCAAAGTGCAATAGAAAGCTCGCGTGAATTCAGTAAGAAACTACTTCGCATGTTTTAGTGCTCAGGTCAATGGTTTGACCTCCAGAGGTCAAATTAGGTCAAGATCGGCTATTTTCACTCAAATATGCAATGATTAAGCAAACAGGGCATAACTCTTATGTCATTAAAGCTATTGAGGCCTGGTAAAGTACATTTGATAGCAAATTGCCAGTACTTTTTCCGCTATGTGGAATGTAAAGACCTCCCGCCAGTGGTTTGACCGCCAGAGGTCACCTCGTGACCTAATATGACCTGAGGTCACGAAAGGTCAAAAAGTGACCTTGCTGTATATCAAATGAAAGCCAGTGACAAGACAAACACGATGGTGTTTGTTTCACCGCTCTAGCTCAATTAGGTCAAAAGTTATTGTCAAAATACTGTTTTTGACCTCTGGTGACCTTGGATGACCTTGGAAAAGTCAAAGGGAAAATATGACCCCTGGGATCCGTGAAAGGGTGTCCAAAAACGTTGTTCTGAGCAGTCTGAGTATTTGCAATCATTTTTGTGGCTTTTATATCATGAAATAGCTTTTCCCCATGCTTTTCCAATGGGAGAGGTCGCCTCGTGACCTGACCTCAGGGCACGAAATCGAAAAATCCCGGATATACACCTTGTAGACCCTGGAGGGGTCATGAAGTGTAGGAAGTTTCAAATCGATCTACTTTGAAATGTAGCTCTTACAGAGCTCTAAAGGTGAAGTGAGGTGACCTTGGTTGACCTGGTCTGGTGACCTGACCTTGGGTGACCCGGGGTAAAAATTTCAGGGAAGATGGGAAAATGATGCAGTGAGAGGTAGAGCCCTCAACCGCGGTGCTGCGTCTCGTCGTTTTTCTGCTATCCCGGAAAAACCTTAGGGGGGGCCATCGATGGCCCCCCGGTGGGGCGAGGGTTAAAATATCCGATGAGGTGGACATGGCATACACGAATGACTAAAATGTATTGTATGCCAATAATCAACGGCCTGTATTTTAATAATAACTTTTGACGTAACCAAGCTAGAGTGCTGAATCAAACGTACTCGTGTATGTCTCATAACTGGCTTTCATTTGATGTACGGCAAGGTCACTATCTGACCTTATGTGACCTCAGGTCGTATTAGGTCACGAGGTAATCAAACCACTGGCGGAAGGTCGCAAAGCAGAAAAACTGCTGGAATTTTCCTATCAAATGTACTTTATCATATCTAAATAGCTCTAATGACTTCAAAGATATGCCCAGTTTTCTTAACCCTATTTCCGTCAGGCTCCCGGCTACCCCTATTTCCGGCAAGGGGGGCAATATCGGCCCCCTAAGATCTCGTAATCTAACCGGCCGATTTTGAAAATTCAAAGTGCCATAGATTCCCCTGACGCTAAACTTTATTTTGAAAGAAAGAAAATTTTAAAATTTTGATTTTTAAGGAGAAGGTCGTGCAAAATATACAATTTTTGTGTATTTTTTAGATTTTCCATAACCCTTGTCTCTGTGGTACGATTTTCACAAAACTAGTTCAGATTTACAAATAATTGACCCAAAATTTTCATATACTCGAGTTACGCAAACATTCAAAATTCAATGGCAGTTCCAGGACCAGGACTATGAGGGGAAATATGTACAACCTAAAAGTTTTTGTTACGCGGAATAGAAGCCGTCATATACTGCTTGGCATCTTTGACACATAAATAAATGAGAAAAAAGTGAAAAACTCATCAGGGGCGGATGCAGTAAGGTAAAACAGTGGGGTAAAATACACACCAACAATATGCGAGTGGTATGCATGAGTATATTAGTCCCTCGACTAGTTGAAATTTATTTCTGATAATTTTTACCCTCCCATGGCAGCTCTGGGAAAGGGGGGTGACATAGGCGGATCAAGGACTCTCGTCGTGGGGTGGGGGTGATTGGAAACACATTTTCGATATACAACGATATTGAGTCGCGGCGGTGATACTGGCTGGAAATATGCATTTTGAAAATGTGTAGTGACTGGACACGCTTCTGGTAATCTAGAATTGGGTTATAACTATTTTGAATTTTCATATACCCAATTGTATTCGCCCTGGCACGGCTGTAAGCAGTCTTCTCACTTACTAACGCTTAGTCCTTCTTGATAACATTCCCCCCATTTTGAACTGCTGTAACCGCCCCTGATGAATACAAATAGTGACAATTGTGAATGCACTATCATTTCACATAAAAAATGATATAATAAAACCATATAACTGGTATCAGGATCAGCAGAGACGGCTTCCTTTTACAAAGAACCCATCGCATACGATAATACTTGGTTTGTGGATAGAACCTCCCCAAAAACCCAGTCATAGCTCCACCCCTGGTAAATATATAATCTTGAAAATTTCAGAAAACCTGCCTGTACTAGATTTAGGAAAAGTCAGGAAGTTTCAAAGTTCTATCGCAAGCCGTTTCGGAGATATTCTCGAAAAACCTGAAGGGGGGCCAATATTAGCCCCCCTGCCGGAAATAGGGTTAAGCATTGCATAT
Organism: Lepas anatifera; assembly: GCA_034440635.1. Classification (NCBI taxonomy): domain Eukaryota; kingdom Metazoa; phylum Arthropoda; class Thecostraca; family Lepadidae; genus Lepas; species Lepas anatifera. The sequence goes on from JAOTON010001802.1 coordinate 433,023, forward strand.
CTAATAGCCTATTGTGACCTAAATTCAACTCTGGATAGGGGGATGATAACGATGGTGAAAAAATTGGAATAGACCTATTGCCATTCCAGAGGTGATTCTAGGGTTAAAATGGAGACTTCGAGTGCAGAAGATATTGTTTTACTTTGCAAAAAACTTCGACCATGGGCAAGTGAAAATTTCGTCTCTGATGCTTGTTTGAATCCGCACTTGTTTATTTACGCACGCGTTTAACAAAACACACAATAGTAAGAGCGTGTTTGGGCTCACTTGGAACCATGCACGTTTGTTACATACTAAGGTTACCGCTTGATCTAACAACACCATAGAAACGGCGCAAACAGGACACTTGCTGAATAGGAGGGGGAAACCTCCCTCAGTGTGTTAAATACAGGTTGCTGCAGACTATGGACTGGTGTTTTTGGTGATCCGGCAGGATAAAGGCTGAGAGGCTCGGCACGAACGTCGAGAAAATAGGATAAAAAAGGCCGGAAGGGTCTACCGTTTTATTTCTCCGCGGGGGCGGGACAGCTCCGATAGCGGGCAACGCCGGAACGCAGTGGCGCGCCACCGCCATGGCGGTGCGGCGTTTTCCGGCACCTACCGAGTGTTCGGTTGGACCTGCTACTCTCAGTTTCTCTGCAAATAATTCCAAAAGTATTTGTTTAACCCTTGTAAGTATTAACCCCGGTGGCGGGTAAGAGCCACCTTCGCCCTGGTGGGGGGAGGGGCTAAAAGGACCCCCACGATCTCAGAACCTAAGAGAGTTAAAAAAGCGCAAAACGGCAATCGAAGGCTCTTCAAAAATAATATCGAAAGTACTTCAGTCATTTTTCTCGTCAGGTCAATACCCAGGTCACCAGAGGTCAAAATAGGTCAAAATCGCTACCGTGAGTTGTACTAAGAAAACCTCATATATCTCAGTAACTATGATAGCTAGAAACATTTTCTCAACACTATTCGAAAGCTCTTGAGTTGCTCTTTCACCACAGTGGCAATAATTTTCGGGGTCAGGTCAAAGCCTAGGGAGCTGCAGGTCACTGAACATTGGGAATGTTCTTGGGAATGTCCATAGCCACCCATGCATAAGGGCGTTTCCTTTTTCGCTAATAACTTCCAAATCAAGCAAGATGCAGCCATAGTTGATGCACCATTGCAATCCTCTCATCAATACAAATCGAATGATGTACAATATTGCTATGCCAGGTCAAATTTGAAATTTGACCAGACCCAGGTCAATGGTCTGACCCAACTTGACCTGGTATAGTCACGATGCATATCATTTGAATTGCAGTGTCTATACAAACACCGGTGACAAAATAAAAGTTATATCTTTGTCTATTCAAAATTTATTGAGTAAAACACAAAAAAACGTTTATTTGACCTAAGGTCACCTTTTAAATGTCACAAATCAGAATTTTTAGTATCAACTTCAGAAATGAGCTAAAATCAAGTCCTAAACGATGTTTGAAGTTAATTCTATCCATACTTACTGAGAAAAGCTCATTTCGTGATTTTCCTTATGTATTTACAATGGGGAGATCATGCTCTGCACATGACCTTAGGTCACCAATATAAAAAACTCTGGAACAAATATTGTAGCTCCTGGTGGGCCCTACATGTGGTATGAGTTTCAATTTGATCGATTAACCCTCCTTTTAGTTATGCAGTCCTAAGCATTTTTGAGGTGGGGTCACTTCACCTGACCTGGTGACCTGACCTGATATGACCTTGAGCTACAATTTTCAGGAAAGATGTAAAAATGATGAAGGAACAGCTAGACTAAGTTCGGGGGCGCTGCGTACCGCTGTTTTTTGGTCACTTCGGAAAATCCCGAAGGGGTCTAAAAACACCCCACCCGGGCGAAGGTTAAGGCAATGTCAGTCTGCGTATCTGTTATCTGACAAAGTTTGCAACATCTTTTACAAAAAATACCTAGCTAGGTCAGGTCAGGTCACTAAGTTATGACGCCATTCCTATGCTCATGCATAGTGACTTTTTTTAAAGTGGAAATCTAGCTCGCTCAAGAGCAATTCTAAGATTAGAAATGCAAGACGAAATTTCTGGAGAACATTCAAAAGCTGTTGAATTGAAAAATTTGACATGTCACAAACAGATAGGTCCATAGCTATGTCAGCAGAGGTCAAACACCAAGGGAATAGGGAACACCAAGGGAGTCACCAATGCTAAACAAAATCATCTGAGTGTTAAACAATTTCTATTAAACGCAGTATAACTATGGTTTTGGTGTCATGGAGACCATTTGGCCTACACTAATCAGGGTTATGCATGTTGCTTTGTTGGTGTAATCTATGCCTTTGACCTTACATCGAGGCCACCCTTCTACCTGAACTCTCGGCCTTGTTCCTCTTCCCCAGATGGTGACGGGTACCAGGAGAATCCTGGTGGAGTTGGTATGTTCTACATTAGAATGTTACTGCATTAACTTGACTTGATATAAGGTGCTTGGGCACTAACTGATTTTGTCTCTGCAGGGGCTTTCAGAAGTAGTTACTTCCGTTTCATTTCACGTTGATTGCCACTGTAACAGTGTGTCTAAGCTTGAAAGGGGAGCCTCATCTGCCCTCAGCAAAGAAACGGACAAGTTCAATCTTCTCTCCGACGGCCCTGTACGAAGATTTAGAAGATATCCGGCGGCATTAATGTGTTTGTTCCAGCTCAACGAGTCGAATGGTATGCAAGATGGCCTTCTTAGGTTACGGTATACCCTTATATTTGACCATGACCTGAGATCAAGGACTTCTGGTCAGGGTCAAATAACGAAAAAATTTGAAATGACGTGAAAATTTTCGGTCAAATTGACACCCAAAATGACGTCATCAGGCTTCAAAATGACTTGGATGCAGTTTCGCGCTGGGCAGCGGACTGGAAGCTGAAGCTAAACGCATCGAAATGTAAAGCATTCAAAATCACTCTAAACCGCAATTTCATCCCTTCGTCTTATAAGATCAACGGCGAAATTCTAGAAAATGTTGACAACATCCGAGATCTAGGCGTTATTCTGGACCAAAAACTCACTTTTCAGGCGCAAATAAATTCCATAGTACTAAAAGCCAATAGGGCATTAGGCCTTCTCATTCGAACCTTCCAGTCAGCTTCCCCCAGACACAAACTGGACAAGCGTGCGACCGTGTCCGTATTCAACGCAAATGTTCGATCAATTCTTGAATACTGCTCCGTCATTTGGGGCGGAGCAGCAAAATGTCATCTCATTCGCGTGGAGAGGGTTCAGCATAAATTCCTCATGTGGCTAGCCAACCATACTGAGCCTGCCAGTGCTGTCCTGGACTACAAGTCCCTCCTTAGTTTGTACGATGTGCAATCCCTTCCAGGCTAGGCGCCACCAAAGTGATATCTTGTTTTTATGTAAAGTTTTTAGAGGCCTCATCTCATCATCACATATTTTACAAGGTTTTACGGTACATGTGCCGGTCAGAACCACTAGGATTTCACGTTCTACTTTGTTTAGTGTACCACCGGCTAGAGTGAACACTGTTGCTTCCGGAGCTTTTAATCGCTTACCTCGTCTGGTGAACAGCTTTTTAAGCGTGTCAACCCTCAGTGAGGTGTTCTGTGATCCGCTCGGGGTACTGAAGAAAAATATAGCTGTGTTTGCGGCAGCCGAGCCAGTACTGGTGTGATGTGAGTATTTATGTTGTATTTAGGCCTCCATGTGTTTTTAATTCTACTGACTTCACCTGTTATTGGGTTTTTAAAGACCTGTTGGTGATTTAATACAGATACAACAGATACAACAGACATGTTAAGGTCATGTTGCATACTATTTGAAGTCCTGTGTCATGAAGCAAAAGGATTGCTTTATCTTTGTGTTAAAAAATATAGGCAAAATGTGTTTCATAATGGTGTACGTTGGTGACATCTGGTTGCATCATTGTTGACCTGACCTCAAAATTATTGTCAGCATTCCGATCATTTATTCCATGAGCTTTCGAATGATCGGAAAAATTGAAATCTAGCTCTTTTAGCAGCCGAGTTGCACTCTGGTTTAGTCTTCTACTATTTAGGATAGCAAAATTGGCTTAAAGGGTTAACACGCGGACTGGAGGTTACCTCGGGACCCCCCCCACCTATTTTCCAAGGTGGCCGGAGAACCGCTCGTGGCCGAAAGGCGATACTTGGCCACATTTGAGAGGATTTAATGGGTGTCAATTAGCGAAGACATTTTTTAAAATCGGTTGAATTTCGTTTTACTTATAGACTTTCAAAGTCAGACCTGCATTTTGAGATCGCCGCAATCCCGCAGTCGGACCAGTTCACTTGCATTGGAGACCGAGTGGTGACGTCATAACGCCATATACCTAACCAGGATTATGTTAAGTTCTCCTCAAATGAAGGTCAAGGTCAATTTCACAGGTCAAGGTCATATCAACATTTTCAATGTCATTGACCCCAGTGCTTCCGGTCATATAGCGTTATCTGGTCTGAAGCATATTATGTTATGACGTCATAGTTAAGGTACCTCAATGTAAAGGTCGAAGTCAAAGGCTAGGGTCAAAGGTTATTGGCAAAGGTCGATCCTCATATCACATTAAACAGTTGCTATAGTGTTCGCAATAGTGTACATTATAGGTAGTATACCATATTGACATTAAAGGTCAATGACCTTGAATGGCCTTGACCTGAAAATGGCAATAGATATTATTTGCTATCTTCCATCTATGACCCTGGTCCGCCTTTAGCTTATTCCCACCCTTTTCTCGCATAATCACATCATTTTCCAATAGGTACCCACATTGGCCAATATTTAACCTTTATGGCCTCGTTTGACCTTGAAGATATTTTCCTAGGCAAATGAAAATTAGCCATAGTTTAGACCACTATAGCCTACACCCACCCTCCAAACGGCGTTTTTCTACGCCTCTTAGTTTCCGAGATCTTAGGAGGGGTCTTACCAGGCCCCCTCCAGAGCGCGTTAGTGCCAGACCCCTCTCCAGTGCGGGTATGAAATAATGACGTCATAAGTCAGTAGCCTGAATTGCCACAATTTTTTTAAGTTTTAAAAATTCTTCAACTAGAAATTTTACAAAGTTTTGTTTCCTTGGTGTAATTACGGTCACAAATATTCGCGAAAAACTGAGAGGGACAGGACCGATTGGGCACCCGGGCGGTACCGGGAAATGACTGGCAGAAAAGCAGATTTTCAATTGCCGATGGTCGAAGTTTTTTAAAGCTAGACCAATAACAAAACCACCAATATTTATCATTTTTCATCTAGAATCATGTTTTAAATGGCAACTGAGCAACCCTAACATTGAGATTTATCATCCCCCTACTCTGGAGGTCGAGACATTGACCTGAACGTCTAAACATGTTAGTTAAATCTTACTGAATTCACACGAGCTTGCTGATGCACTTTGCAGCTTTTCCCTAACTCCCATATTTTGGAGTTAGAGGGGGGCCATCGATGGTCCCCGGTGGGGCGAGGGTGGCGCCGGACCCCGGTGGGGCGTGAGTTAAAATGCATTGTAGCGGACGCAGCACGAATTGGGTTTTTCGAAATGCATGGTCGTTTTTCTGTGCAAACCATGGTTTAAGTATTAGTTATGACACGTCAAAGTTATCTGCCACCACACCTGCATGTCATAATCCTTCCATTAGTCCTTACCGAGCTTTACTTACCGAAGGATTTTTTCATGTTTTAGAGTGGCAACCAAAACCAGGGAGGATTTGCATTGAGATGAGGTCTCAATTCCAGGTATCTCTATTCCATGGCCTTGGAATGGACCAGGCATGAACGAGGCGTACACGATTGTAGCACACGACTAGGTTGTCATTCTGTAGCTAGTGCATTGTTTTGTGCTAGTGACGTAACAGAAATTATTTCACTTCGTAAAATGCACTACGGTGGATTTATCCTTTTGCTTTAGTAATATGTATGGAAAAATAATTACAAGCTTGTGCCTTGTAGTAAATTTTTTCCGTGTATATAAACCATACGTCATCACTGTTTAATTGACAGGCAGAGGTGACCCGCGACAGCTAAAGCGCAATTGCATGACATTTAATCCCCCGCGTCCTGAAAGTGAATCAGTTGGTGCTAGAAAACACTAGAGGTAACATCTCCCAAACTAGGTTCGCCATGAAATTTGCAGTTGTGTTTCTCCTTCTGAGCGTTCTGGGAGCCACCCTGATTGGTAAGTACCTAGGTATAGGTAAGAATACCCATAATGCGCCACCTTACGGAAAACATGACATTCCTAAGAGTGCACGCGAACTACAATGTTGGTCTTTTGCAGACGTCATAAATGATAATTTTCGTCTTTTATAAGAAGTTTCTCGACCTGTACAATTTACAATCATTTTTCTCTGGAAGAGTACAAAAGACGCAATAAGGGCAACCCTGCCCTATAATGGCACCACCATATGGTCCCAGTTGCGTCGTTGTTTCCCTACGATTTTATGCAGACAAAAGTATACCGTTGTAATTTGTGTGCCTTTTGTCGTAGTGACTTTGATTGATGTCTCAATTAGGCGTTTATTTGTAAGTATCGTACGGTATAAATGGCCCCGAAAGTACCTGGGCGTTAGTTCTCGCACGCATTTGATCTCAAACGATCTGTATTCACTGGCGGACCGGGGTGGGTGGGGGAGGCAAACCGGGAAATAGCCCCTAAACCTCCCGGATTTTACCGATTTTCTTTAAAAAACGAATGTTTTCATCTTTATTGTTTATTTATTTTCTCTTTATTTTCATGTTTATTCATGTTTTATCTTAACAAATGTTTTCACCCCCCCCCGCCAATGCCCTGGTCTGGATCCGACCTTGGCTGTAGTTTCAACATACTGTTCTTTGCCAAACATTTTCCCTTGTTCCAGGAATTTTTAAAGTTATGTTTATCTGGGCCCCTGTATTTCTACTGTGCGCTCGCATGCATGAACCCAATACGGTATTCATTTATGTTTTGCTCCCGATGTTGCAATATATGAGTCAACAGCGCCGCTTGAGCGCAACGCATTAGAAATTGATCGGTGTCCCAAATGGGCCACCCTGGCGCATTTGGGGCTGCGCAGGGGGCACAAATAGGACTTGTGCTCATTTGATAAAAATGACGCTACAAATAATTAACGCATTAAAAAGCTTTGCGAACGGCACAGTTGAAAGCGAAATTTATTTATTTATTTATGTATTTATTTTATTAGGGCCACTAATGCTCCTAAAATGTTCCTAAAATACGATAAAATATCCCATGGCAGGACCCTGTGTAATGCAGAGCAGAACTATATTTTCTTACCCAATATTTTAAGGAAACTAATATGATTTTTGAAATAATTGACACAATTACGTCATTCAACTTTCCTGCAAGAAAAGACTGTGCCAGTCAAATCCAGCGCTGCAAATAAGTGTTCAAGGACAACTGGTGCCGCGCAATGCTAATTAGAATAAGGTGTCTGCTTTCACAAGGCAGTCTGGTCAGACTCACGCCCATGTTTCGTGACAAGGCTATATAATTCACAAATAACTATTTCCGTTGGGATTAAAATTTTGGTATTTTGGAGCTTTCTGTGAGCTCCAGTCCTGCATCTAGATACTGATATTTACCTCTACCATTGCGTTGCTAAGCTCGATTTTTCACTCACAAGTGATCGAACATATCGCGCGACACTGCGTGAGGGGATCTAACGGACGCGTTTGTAAATTTCAGAGGCTGTCCCGAAGGCATCGAAGGAGTTCTTTTGCGGACCCAGGACCTCGTGTCCCAGTCTAGTACCCTATTGCTGTCGCCCAGACTGCAAGTGCAAGCCCAGACCATGCGAAACGTACAAACTGGAGCAATGCTTCCTGAAAGGTTGAGCTCGAACTTTATGAAACAGGAACCCGACTGGACGAAGGCTGCCTAAAGACACGCTGGGGTACTGTGGGCTTATATCCGACTCCCTGCATTATTGGAGTTAGTCCGCTGTTCTGACTGCTCTGCACATGCATTTCAAAGGTGATGGTCGCTTTGTCTGTGTTTGATTTGTAGAATGGTACTAACAAGTTGTTGTGCCTTTGAATAATGATATCTATGAACAAGTTTGAAATAATAAAACTGGGTACAGGTTCATGTGTGTGATTTTTCTTTACACGGGGGAGGGGCTAAAGTGACGGGAATATCATGAAAAGACATCAGCTTAGGTATTTGAAAGCTGATGTTTGAGATGCCCACCGGAGGGAGCCCCCGACAGCCCCCACCTATTTTCCGAGATGGCCAGAGAACTGCAAATTTGGAAAGTTCACGAGAGCGTCGCTGGTGTTTTCTTTCGGAAAATCCATGGACAATTTTTTATTTTAGGATTTTAAAGGCGAACATATTTTAAGATGGGTGAAATGGCGATTTGCACCGGTTTGTATGCATTGCTGAGCAAATGATGATGTCATAATGTAATATAACTGCGATGATATGTCAAGGCTACACTACTTGAAATATCATGCTCACGGTCAAAGATTACGGATCAGGGCCATTTTGGACTTTTCAAGGTCATTGACCTTGTTGATCAGCAATGCACAAAGCACACTGACAGCCGCCTCTAACAAATGACTATTTGATTGTCATCCAATATGACGTGTATATTGCTCTGACGTCATAGTTAAGCCATTAAATGTTAATGTCAATTTCTATGGTCAAGAGAAAGGTCATGAGTACGTTTCAAGCTCAGATACGCATACCTATCTCACTCAATGTCTACTATGGTGTTAGTAGGTAGGTGCTAGGTACTAAGTGCACATTATGGGAAAAAGCATAACGTGACGTAATAGGTCAATGGCGGCAGATGACGTCGACTCTAAGAAAATATAGAAAAACTGTATGAGGTATTGCCTTCACGTTCATATTCCATTTGCGGTTGATGGTAGCATTATTTCCAGCAAATGAATCGCGGCTTAGATACTCTACTTGTTCTGAGCATGGCTGGTATTTCACCCTGATGGCCTAGTTTAACCTCGGAGATATTACCCTCATGTAAAAAATGGCCGTAAAGTATATCACGACATCTTCTACATAGCCCCAAGCTGGTGTTAATGCTTTCGAGATCCCAGGACGCCTACCAGGCTCCACTCCAGTGCCCGTTAATACTAACTTTAGGGATTTTTATAAGGAGTCCTGTGCAAGGCACAAATCGGTTGACTCAACTCCAACTGAACTCACCAGAAGAAATTCAGAGAGCCGACATAACTCTGACTCAAACTTGACTCGGGTCAACTCAATTCTGGCTTAACTCAAAACACAAGCCGACTCATCTTTGACTTAAGATCACCATAATGTTAATTCATGAAGGATAATAATAAATAGATCAATAATTTAGAATAAATTATCAATAATCAAATTGATAAATGAATAAATATAAAAATGAAACGCATTGATTAAAACAATATAGGTAACTATTTCATAAAAGATGTTTAAATAAATGGATTCCGAATTTGTAGATCAGCAATAGATCAGTCGATCAATAATGATAATAAGTTCAAACTGTGTTTTTCCTTTAAGTTCCCACTAGCAACTTAGGGCTTACCAAGTATAAGCGAATAGTTGCACCTCCATAGGCATTGCCCATCAGGAAAGGCCATGCAGCTCTAGAGAACTAACTTTGTACGCGTGGCTGTAACTACCTGTTTACCTTTACCAGCAAAACAGCTGGTATGCCACAAGCGTGCTTGTGGCACAGGCGTGCTTGTGGTATAAGAAATCAACTGATCAGGATAATTGATATAGCTAACAGTATTGGAGAATGTAGACATTTTCAAACACTTATATGTAGCATCATACTTATCTGATGAGTAACATTTTCTCGTCAACTCATTTGACTCGCCGGTTTTTTGGGTCAACTCAACTCAGCTTATTGGTGTGATGTGAGCCACCTCAACTCAACTCAACTCACCGGTCTTAATTTTTTGCCCAACTCAACCCAGAGCCAAATGGGTCAGATTTTGAGTTAAACCCTGACTCGGACTCATAAGTCGCACGATTCTGACCGCCACTGCATGGACTTTGCGCAGGGGATTTGCAGTCAACGGCTTTCTTGTTTTCCGTTTACTAGTAAAACAGTCATGGAATGAAAAGATAGAGCCAGCAGGAAAGAAACACAATGATTGCAATCTAGCACGTAGGTTATTTGTGTCCGTTGCACACCAAGCATGACATTTTTCAAGAAAAAGCGGTGGGGGGGGGGGCATTTATTGTTCTAGCCATTATATGTGTTCAGGGGATCAAGGACCCATTTGGAGGGGGTGGGGGTTAATAAGACTTAGACGTATTAGTGGTAAAAATGTGTTTCCCAATTTTTGTGTTATTCGTCATTCTAGAGGTTATAGATGCTACCGCAATGTGTTCCAAATGGGGAAACAATTTTCGCATTTTTCTCTATGAGTGTGGCAAGGTAAGTAAATTCTTAAAAGTATCGAACACATGTGGTTTATAGGCTAAATCGAGACACCTTTTTATTTTCATACCTACTTTGATGAGTGGCTGTTGCTGTCAGAATCATCTAGGGAATATGGTACAAAAACCAGTTAACCTTCGCCCGGGTGGGGGTCTTTTAAACCCCCTCGGGGTTTTTCCAAAGTGACCAAAATACGGCGGCGCACAGCGACGCCAAACTTAATCTAGCTGTTCCTTCGTCATTTTCACATCTTTCCTGAAAATTTTACCTCTAGGTCATATCAGGTCAGGTCACCAGGCCAGGTGAAGTAACCTCACCTAAGAAAATGCTTAGGACTGCATAACTAAAAGGAGGGTTAATTGGTCAAGTTGAAACTCATACCACATATTGGGCCCACCAGGAGCTACAATATATTTTCTGGGATTTTTTATATTGGTGACCTAAGGTCATGTGCAAAGCATGACCTCCCCATTGTAAATACATGGGGAAGATCACGAAATGAGCTTTTCTCAGTAAGTATGGAAGGAATCAACTTCAAACATCGGTTACGACTTGCTCTTAGCCCATATCTGAAGTTAATGCCCAAAATTTTGGCTTGTGCCCTTTGAAAGGTCACCTTAGGTCAAATAAGCATTTTTTGGTGTATTACTCTATAAATTTGGAATAAATAAATACATAAATTTTATTTGGTCACCAAAGTGTTTGTATAGTTTTGCAAGTCAAATGATATACATCATGACTATACCAGGTTAAGTTCGGTTAGGCCCTTGACCTGGGTCAGGCCAAATTTTAAAATTTGGCCTGGCATAGCAATATTATATACCTAGCATTCGATTCGTATTGACGAGAGGATTGCAATGGTGCATCAACTATGGCTGTATCTTGTTTGATTTGGAAGTTATTAGCGAAAAAGGAAACGCCCTTATGCATGGGTGGCTATGGACATTCCCAAGAACATTCCCAATGTTCAGTGGCCTGTAGCTCCTTAGGCTTTGACCTGACCCGAAAATCATTGCGACTGCAATGAAAGAGCAACTCAAGAGCTTTCGAATGGTGTCATCAAATGTTTCTAGCTATCATAGTTTCTGAGATATATGAGGTTTTCTTAGTACCTACACCTCATATTAGCGATTTTGACCTATTTTGACCTCTAGTGACCTTGATATTGACCTGACGAGAAAAATTACTGAAGTATTTTCGATATCATTTTTGAAGAGCTTTCGATTGCCGTTTTGCGCTTTTTCTAGCTCTCTTAGTTTTTGAGATCGTGGGGGATCTTTTTTTAGGCCCCCAACAGGGCGAAGGTAGCTTGTACCCGCCACCGGGGCAAGGGTTAATAATTTTTGGAGCTTTTCGACGCACCAACTGTCAGGGCCATATGACGTCACCAACTCTTTCCCTGTTGGAAGGGCTTTCTGGGAGCCAGTTTGATGATTCTGACGAAGGCCTGTGGCCGAATAGATAATCTCCGCCAATTTTCAACATCCAACATCAAGGACTCGATGAGAAAGGCCAACTAGCAACCGATCAGCTTTACAAAAAACACAAATTTGATGCAGTGATCTCACTTTAAGGGGATGTTCCATTCCCTGTTGCGAAAATCCAATAGCTTTTGGTGCCAGGTGCTTTGTAAAAAATTACCCAAGACAAATGACGCAAGAACTTGAAACACGTGAGTCATAATTACCATAGCAAAGAACAAGGCAATAAGAGCGCATTCGCTACATTTCTGTACGTCATTTATCTTGGGTATTTTCCAAGGCCAATGGCATTTCCTGAAAAAGTCTGGCATCAAAAGCTCTCGGATTTTCGCAAGAGGGCCTGGAACATCCCCTAGATTTACGTATGCTGTCACCACAATTATTAATCAATAGGCTAATCACTTCATACCGCCACTCCAGCAACCAGTCTGACGAGTTTTGACTACACCGTGTCCCGCCTAATCCACGAACGAGCTCTGAGCGCTGACAACTGATCGCGTGTCATATGAGTTCATCATGCAATCTCACGGTACTGGCTGGGACGGGGTTCCGGTCGGAAAGAACACGGTGTTTGATTGGTTTTAGGCTCCAGCGCTGTGATTAGTTGATGCTGAAGCTGCTTTGTCGGGATTTCCTGCAATTACGCGCTTTCTTTCGTCTTCGCACGATGGAATAGGCAGCCACTGGCGGACATTTCTAACACAATTTTTATGAATTGCCAATTTGGGACGAGCGATAGAACAAAATCGTTATTATTGGGTGGTGTTCTGTCTTTTTTCGTTAGGTGAGTTTGCCTTTGTTCAATTTGAATTAATCTCCTGCCTATTTCTCTGGGAGGCCAATTGCCGGGCACGGGGGGAATTTCTACGGACTGGAGGGTAAAATGGCCCTCGGTTAACATCTTAAAAAATGGCCTGACACCAAGCTTACATTGGTTACATGACAGGGTACACACCATGCTAAAAAATCATTGCACCAAACTCCTTCGGGTTTGAGTGAGATCTTCCCTTGTAGGAAATTTCGTCGGGAAAGTTAGGTCACTCATGGTCCATGAAAATTAATGTAGACACATGTATGTGGTACCTTTAGATTGTTACCATCGGATTGTTAACTTACTTATACCTACTATTTGAAAGGGAATGTGGCACCTTGGTCGTATCCCGGAATTTTGTGTAATTAGGGGTATTTTTAGCCGAAAATTATGGAAAAGTCCGCTGGAAAATGTTTTGCTGGAAAATGTACAATAAGCTCAATATTTTGATTTCAAAAATGCTCCTCTAGGCAAAGAAATAATTATCTGCTTGTCGATGACGTGATGATCAGGCAACAACTACCATAATCAATAGGCTCCAAGGACTTCAATTGGCAGACTACTCACTGTGACGTCAGCATGTCGTCACACCAACAGCTGACAACTGTGGCCGGCCGCTTGGGTACATTTGGGGTACATTTCAGGTAGCGTTTTGGCTTCTCTCTACGGAAATTTTGAGTTTCAAGACAAATGATATATTGAGAACCGGGTTTTCCGGCATGCTTTACAACTCGGCTATCTCAGTTAAAATCACGTTATAAAGGTGCCGCATTCCCTTTAAGGGAATCTTGGTTCCCTTATAAATCTTGGTTCCCTTTAATCGTTCAAAGTAACCAAGATTTATATAGCTAATGGCCATACCTGACATTTGCACGTCTGATTTGTAGCTTAATATGAGTGCGATTTTTTGTATAAAAATATGTTAATCTCGGGATCTTGGGACATCCCGGGATCGCCATTTGTCAATACCGAAATCCAGGAGTTCGGGATCAACATCTCTAGTTTTACGTAAAGTTACGTTGAAACGTTCAAGAAATGTGTTGTGTTACTTCTACCACAACACGTTTCTTGAACGTTTCAGTGGTGTCATTAAAACATTCTGATCCTGACACTGCTAAAAACCTGCTCACGATTTAGAGTGTCAGACATAAAATCACTGACGTGACTCCTTAAAGGGAATGTGGCACCTTGGTCGAATCCTGGAATTTAGTGTAATTAGGGAAGCTTTTAGCCAAAAATCATGGAAGCGTCCATGATTTCTTTGAAAAATGTACAATAAGCTCAATATTTTGATTTTTAAAATGTTCCTCTAAGGAAAGGTCTAAATATCTGCTTGTGGATGATGTCTTGATCTGGCAACCACGACCATCTTCAACAAGCTTCCAGGGCTCCGATTGGCTGATACTCATACTGCATATGTCGTCACACCAACAGCTAACAACTGTGGCCTGCTGCTAAGGGTACATGTAGGGCACATTTCACGTAGTTTTTAGCTTTTCTCTGCGGAATTTTTGAGTTTCAAGACAAATGATATGTACCGAGTACCGGGTTTTCCGGCATGCTTTACAACTTGGCTATCTCTGTTAAAATCACGTTAAAAAGGTGCCACATTCCCTTTAAACGCGACGTTTGTGCTCGGCAAAGAGCCGCTGTTTTCAGCTCAACCGGCATAGAGCATGAGGGTGGAAACAATTCTGAGTGGTTTTAAGGCAGAAATGTGGAAAATATGTTTTGAAGGGGAATTTCAGTTGAAACTTGCGCACGAAATATATTGATTATGAAATGTTTCAATAGTGAAGCTTAGCCAAGGAGCTTACACGGTTGAAATGTATGACGAACAAGCCACCTATTAGGAAGTTGTAAGATATATTATAAGATTTTTAACGAAACGTCAAATCTGTATTGACATTCGAAGTATGAACATAAACATGTATGTGTACTTACATACATTCCACTCCAGCTGATGCTGCCGTTCAGTGAAAGTGCCGTAGGGTATGGAGTTGTAGGTGAGGCTGTTGCAAGTGTTTGTGGTGAGAACTGGAGCGCCGTTCGTCCTCCCGTGTCTGTGCCGCTACACCGCACCCCAGAGTCCAGCCATCTACCCCAGCGCCCGTTAGCTGCCCCAGCAGCGCTCCCGTGGCATCGGCCCGGCTTCGGGTAACTGCCTTCGTTACCCACATCAACGCTCAGGCAGGGGCGGATCCAGGGGTGCCAATCCGGTCATGTTCTCTCCTCAGAGTGGCCTTTTTTGTTTCCTGCCAAATTTCTCAGAAAACACAATGTTTTCACACTTTTACTCTGCTTGCCACCCTGAATCTTTTGTCTAGATCCGCCTATTGGCCTAGACGCATAACAGTGCCATGTCTCAGGGTGGGAGGCAGACCATCAACAGGCTTAAAAATGGTGCTCTTGCATTATTTTAAACGTAAATTTGGTTCGTAACATGATTTATTGGATTGCATTTCGTTATTGAGAGGCACGTAGTTGTGTGGGAGAGAAGAGCTGCTGCATCAGCTAATTTGTTTCCGAGAACACAAATACTTTTCTGTAGAGCAAGAAAACATGATGAATTCCTCAGAACTTCCTATTCCTTTCATCTTGGTTTAATCATGCATCAACACTTTAAAAAGTTCACAGGAGTTTGATGCTTTTCGTTAAAAGCTTCTCAGTTTTCAGTGCAATTAGATAATTCTCTTGTTGCACACATGCAACACTCACTGATGAAATTTTTATATCGATGGCACAACCAGGTACCGGCCAGGAATTATCTATTAGAAAAACATGAGAAAATGGAAAATTGTCAAAACGATCTAGTAATGCCTAAATATTGGCCAAACTCAGCCCGCTCGATAGCTAGAAAAAACTGCCTCTAGCCTGTCCCTTTCTTTGACCTGTCATGCCCTCAACATTAATCTGAACAAAAAGTGACCTCTATCGTTTCATAATCATCTTTTATGGGTCTTCTACCACAGTTGACGTTTTTCTACCAGCTTCCATCAGAGGAGCCGAAGTCGAGAGGGATTTTAAGCCCCGCCCCAATGGGCTGAATAAAAGCTGAAGGTGGACCAGAGATTCACTACGGCTGGGGTTCACCCTGAGATCTGACTTCCATGGTTCCACGGTCATAAAACGTCGTGAATAATTATAACGCAAATTGTGCTGACGGACCTGAGGCCCTGGCGCAGCCAATGACGTCACATTCCGTCCAATCTCTGACACAACCTCAGAGCCCTTTCTTTAGCGACCAGCGACTGTGTGGATGCAGCCGAGCTCAGCAGATGGCCAACCGACAGAGCCACAACCGCATTGTGTAACGCCACAAAGAGGGATGGCGACTGCACGATAGCGTGGCGAAACGTGACGCAGTAGGAGGTACTGGGCCTCTTCTGAAGCTCTGAATCGTTGAGGAGTATATTTTTTCATCACGAGGTGACTATACGCGATTTTGGTTTCGGTTGTTTGACCTTGGATATAGCCGCTGCTCCCAGCGGATTGGTGAATGCCTCTACGCCTAACGAAAAATCAAAATTTGGGTCTCTCTCTCTCCTCTCTCTCTCGTTGGAGGCATATTAAGCAAATAAAAATGAAATGATCTGACTTAAGTGGTACACGGGGCTTCCTCTCCGACTGGCGCGGGCCGTTAACTATATGACTGACGTGGCTTTGCCTTCAAAGAGGGAAAATTGTGTACCAGGTGTATTGAACCGTTATTTGGTACCATTATTTTGTGTCGCCTCTTATCCCCGCCTGGGGATGGATCACAGCGATAGTTGTGTTTATTGACCGGAAAGTCAGTACGGCCCTGCCCGAGGGTGCGAATATAGTCACCCAGGCCACACTGAAGTGTTACAACTGGCGACCAGAGGACTATGGTTTGAGCTTATCGCGGACTCGAAGCTGATACGGCCATGTCACAAGGGGAGGACACCTGAGAGGAATGGGAGGAGAGATTCGAGTTGTACCTGGCGTGTGTTTCAGAGATACGTTTTCTCTCGTTAGGAACCTCTCTGCGCCGGGGAAGGCTAGAGATAAGACATTTGGTCGAAATGAAACATGATGTGACATAAAATAGGTAATTTTGTGGTCGCCTCGAGGTTTGCTCATAAAGTCTCCATTCAGCAGAAATATTTCTTTCGAAATAAGGTTCGGAATATTTACAAAATGTCAGCCACCAAATGTGTTGGCGAAGGAAAGCGTTAACGACAGCGTTTGTGATTATATGGAAGCTCTTGATGGCATATCAGTGGCTTTGTGACCACTCCATGTTTGATCTGCTGCTATTTTGTGTAGGTTTGTGGTGGCTCCTCGGTGACCACGAGTAAGCGACGGCTTGCCATCTGCGCCCACGTTAGTGTCCGGCCGGCCATAGGTGCACTGAGAGTGGGACAGAGAGACCGATAGATAGCCCCGCCATATATCTACCAGTTTCCAAAAGGCAGAACGGGAAATAGCAAGAGTATGAAACCGAGCTGAAATGTCTTGGTTGATCCCCCCCTGCGCAGCACTGGACTCGCCCCTGCCGGTGCCGACGCTGAAGTCGCGGTCGACGGGACAGAACGGTTCCTGGCTCACCGCTGTGCACGCCGAGAATTACCCGCACAGAAGCTGGGCCTCGTCAGACGAATGGCACGTGCAACAGAAAATGCTCACACGGGCTCTTTTTACGTTAGGAATTATCTTGGCTGAAAGAAAGTTTGGCTGAAACCGCGTATTTCAACACAAACACTGCATAGAAGTTATAGCCCTTTATTCAACGAAATTTCCGCGACAGAAGGTAGGGCTTGTCAAATTTTAAAGAAACTACTCAGATCACCATTTAAGGCTTAATCGCGGAGAGTGGAGCTGTTGAAGAGACGAGCTGGCCGAAGAGCTGTTCGATGAACACCAGTGCTGGAAGATAATGGGTTCCAGCAGCAGTCACGTGCAGCACGGAAGTGCTGGAGCGCAACAGTTCCGTTTATTATGGCTCAGACAGTAAACAGTGCTTGGTTTGGCGGGCGCGATGCACGATTCCAAGCAATTGGCAGGTTCAAACGTCAATGCTGAGGCAGTAAACCGATCAATACCTGGCTCGCATGCATCATGTCTTCAGGCTAAACAATCGTAGCGCAATCCTGACCGTGCCAACACCACCTTGATACCACCCAGCAACAAATCACATCTTATTTTTTTCAGAACGGCGGGTGGGGTAACCAAAAAGATACAAATGATCGCTAGTCGATCGACTCAAACAATTACCGCCCCGGTACTTCAGTTGGTAGAACGTTGGGCTCCGGCCCGCTGCTCAGGAACGCGCAAGGCAATGAATGCGCAGGCTTGGAATCGGTTCCCCTGAGACGCTCCGGCGCAATATATTTACCCCACATAGGTCGGCTGGCAACTGAATGATGGGAGGGTGATCTGAGCGGGGCGGCCGTCCCTGTGCTTTGTGATACGTTAACCCTATTTCCGTCAGGCTCCCGGCTACCCCTATTTCCGGCAGGGGGGCAATATCGGCCCCTAAGATCTCGTAATCTAACCGGCCGATTTTGAAAATTGAAAGTGCTATAGATTCCCCTGACGCTAAACTTTATTTTGAAAAAGAAAATTTCAAAATTTTGATTTTTAAGGAGAAAGTCGTGCAAAATATACAATTTTTGTGTATTTTTTAGATTTTCCATAACCCTTGTCTCTGTTGTACGATTTTCACAAAACTAGTTCAGATTTACAAATAATTGACCCAAAATTGTCATATACTCGAGTTACGCAAAATTCGAAATTCAATGGCAGTTCCAGGACCAGGACTATGAGGGGAAATATATACAACCTAAAAGTTTTTGTTACGCGGATTAGAAGCCGTGATATACTGCTTGGCATCTTTGACACATAAATAAATGAAAAAAGTGAAAACTCATCAGGGGCGGATGCAGTAAGGTAAAACAGTGGGGTAAAATACATCCCAACAATATGCGAGTGGTATGCATGAGTATATTAGTCCCTCGACTAGTTGAAATTTATTTCTGATAATTTTTACCCTCCCATGGCAGCTCTGGGAAAGGGGGTGACATAGGCGGATCAAGGACTCTCGTCGTGGGGGGGGCGGGTGGGGGTGATTGGAAACACATTTTTAACCCTCGCCCCACCGGGGGCCATCGATGGCCCCCTAAGGTTTTTCCGGGATAGCAGAAAACGACGAGGCGCAGCACCGCGGTTGAGGGCTCTACCTCTCACTGCATCATTTTCCCATCATCCCTGAAATTTTTACCCCGGGTGACTCAAGGTCAGGTCACCAGACGAGGTCAACCAAGGTCACCTCACTTCACCTTTAGAGCTCTGTAAGAGCTACATTTCAAAGTCGATCGATTTGAAACTTCCTACACTTCATGACCCCTCCAGGGTCTACAAGGTGTATATCCGGGATTTTTCGATTTCGTGCCCTGAGGTCAGGTCACGAGGCGACCTCTCCCATTGGAAAAGCATGGGGAAAAGCTATTTCATGATATAAAAGCCACAAAAATGATTGCAAATACTCAGACTGCTCAGAACAACGTTTTTGGACACCCTTTCACGGATCCCAGGGGTCATATTTGCCCTTTGACTTTTCCAAGGTCATCCAAGGTCACCAGAGGTTAAAAACAGTATTTTGACAATAACTTTTGACCTAATTGAGCTAGAGCGGTAAAACAAACACCATCGTGTTTGTCTTGTCACTGGCTTTCATTTGATATACGGCAAGGTCACTTTTGACCTTTGGTGACCTCAGGTCATATTAGGTCACGAGGTGACCTCTGGCGGTCAAACCACTGGCGGGAGGTCTTTACGTTCCACATAGCGGAAAAGTACTGGCAATTTGCTATCAAATGTACTTTACCAGGCCTCAATAGCTCTAATGACATAAGAGTTATGCCCAGTTTGCTTAATCATTGCATATTTGAGTGAAAATAGCCGATCTTGACCTAATTTGACCTCTGGAGGTCAAACCATTGACCTGAGCACTAAAACATGTGAAGTAATTTCTTACTGAATTCACGCGAGCTTTCTATTGCACTTTGCAGATTTGCGCTAACGCTCATATTTTCGGAGTTAGAGGGGGGCCATCGATGGCCCCCGGTGGGGCGAAGGTGGCGCCGGACCCCCGGTGGGGCGCGGGTTAATATACAACGATATTGAGTCGCGGTGGTGATACTGGCTGGGAATATGCATTTTGAAAATGTGTAGTGACTGGACACGCCTCTGGTAATCTAGAATTTGGTTATAACTATTTTGAATTTTCATATACCCAATTGTATTCGCCCTGGCACGGCTGTAAGCAGTCTTCTCACTTACTAACGTTTAGTCCTTCTTGATAACATTCCCCCATTTTGAACTGCTGTAACCGCCCCTGATGAATACAAATAGTGACAATTGTGAATGCACTATCATCTCACATAAAAATGATATAATAAAACCATATAACTGGTATCAGGATCAGCAGAGACGGCTTCCTTTTACAAAGAACCCATCGCATACGATAATACTTGGTTTGTGGATAGAACCTCCCCAAAACCCAGCCATAGCTCCGCCCCTGGTAAATATATAATATTGACAATTTCAGAAAACCTGCCTGTACTAGTTTTAGGAAAGTCGGAAGTTTCAAGTTCTATCGAAGCCGTTTCGAGATATTCTTGAAAAACCTTAGGGGGCAATATTAGCCCCCCTGCCGGAAATAGGGTTAAGCTTTGGCTTCTAAATTGACCCTTCATTGTGGGAGTTGCTCGTTCGGATGGTGGGGTCGGGGTCTCCGTGATAAGTCCATCGATGACTTTAGTGAGACTCAGACTCCAAAAACCGAACTTGCAACAATTTGGACAAAACGTATATAAAAAACAGAGTGGTGGCTGGTAGCCATGCACACAATCTGAAACGAGCGTCCTGTTCAGTTCAGCAAGTCACACTCTGGCCACCAAACACCTCCCCACGCACCGGTCCCGCCGCGGCAGTCATCTTCCTCCGCCATCTGTCGGCTGTCCGCCGACATCAGTGCAGAGGAGCGTCGGCGGTGACCTGCCATCTACAGCGCCTCCGCCGCGCCGCCGCCGCCGCCGCCGTCGTCGTCGTCGTCGCGGCAGATGCCAAGCGCTACGCGTACTGCGGCGCTAGAATTCCGCCGTCGCCGGCTCCTCTGAAGCGCCGGCGGCGTTGTTCGTATGCGCCGTTGTGGTCCAGTGCGTGCGCTAAATACGCGCTGTATACGTCTCTGTCATGGTCGCCGACTCCGGGAATGTGGGAGAGCTTTTGTAGGTCATCGAACGATGGCTGTACACGATCTGATGCTGGCGTGGCACGCCCCTGTTCGAGAACCGATTCAGGCAGCGCTATGTGATTTGTTCGGAGTAAGCAGTCAGCTTCCAAGTGTTTCAAGGCTTCTGTTGTCAAGGCTCTTCTGTTCTAACAACGCTCTGCTGTCTCAGGCATTCTCTTTACACCGTGGTTGATAGACTCTGAGCGACTGTAAAATCTTAGATACCTCCTTTTGGGGATAAGCTATGTTTTGATGATTGTGAAATAAGCACCTGGATACGGGCTCACACTGCATACAGTTGTGCACGGCTTTTGTTTCCATTTTCTGGATGGTGGTTCCGTTTCAAAGGCCGATCAAGCCCTGTGCTTGTGGAGGCGGTCGAGGACAGACAGACAGACGTGTACCGTCATATCAAGACTATAGTAAAGGCTGCCTGTAGTCAGCTTCGATCCAGGGACCCCGGCGCTAGACCGTCATGCCTTAACTAGCAGCGCCACGGGCATCGCTGCGTTATTCAGCTTCTATGCAGGCGGTGAGTGCGATCGCGCGTTAATCAGTGACGGGCTTACATCACCTGTCCGTGGCCGACGTGCACGGTTTACATAACCAGCCAACTGGCGCATCCGCCGCCTCTTCGCCGTCTGGAGACGGGTAACCGTGCGAGGCCCCGTTCCACGGCAGCGCTGGGTCCGCCGCGGCGCCGAGATGCCTGCCCAGCTGTGACCGGCGGACGCGTCAACGCGTTCAGATCCGCGTCACTCGGCCAGCCCGCCAGCGCCCGGCGAGACGGCGTTGCGGCGCCCCCTTCAATGCTCTGCGTCGATCAGTACACTCGTTGCGTTGTAAGCAGGAGGAAGAGCTGAGATATCAGTCTCCAGTTTTAACGATATTGATAACATTGACTTCCAGAATCGGTGTGACTATAAAGATTGGCCCTCGCGTTGTCCGTTTCCTGCCCTGTCATTTACTGACTTTAGGACTTTGGGTTTTGGTTGCGTTAAAAGTTCTGGTAAAACATATGCATCTCGAAGTTTCGGCCGAGTGTCGGGAAATGAATGTATCCACATAGTTCAGCTGCGTTAAACAAAGCAACCTTGCCGTATGAACGTAACCAGAATGCTGTCTACAAAACTATCCGAACAGCAGAAGAACTTACCATCAAAGAGGAGAAATTTCTCCTCTTTAATGCTAAGTAGTTAGTTTTTGTATAATATTCACACTCAAAAATAGAGAGTATGTGAGACAGTTTAAAGCCAGACATGGAACGTTTTCTGAAAGTGATTCCCAAACATCTCTATTGCTATGTATATGCAAATAAAACACATTGTTCCAACTGTATCGTTGACAAATTATAAGCCTTTCAAGTGTCTTCAACCGATATCTCAACAGTTTGGTCTGCTATCCAGCACATGAAACCACTTAGTCACCACGTAACTGGGTGACAGCCTCTTTCGCGACATCACAATACCACACTGATTTCGTTTAAACTATCTTTGTTGGGTATTGGATTCTAGGTGAGAGATATCAAGACCTTAAATGAACCGAACATACTATACTACCAGAGCCATTCTTCTGAGTCTTTGTCTATTCAAGGCGGCGGGCTCACCACTTTCTCCGGACATAGAAATCATTTCACATTGACAGTGGCTCGGCCATTCCTTCTGGGAGTGGATCGCCACAGAAAGCGTTTTTGTTTCCCGCACATCGGATCGGAGAAAAGTTCACTGGCAGTGTGGTCGCGAAATGCTGTTCCGAGTGCGTGAGAGTGCTGTATGGCTTTTGTCGAGGTTTCGCATACCACACCTCTTCTCACGCGGCTGAAACATCCCACGGTTCTCACCAGCAAAGGCGAGAATGAAACTGCAGGCGACGGATTACCTGTGATCAGTTTCAAACCTCTGCATTGTTAGTGGTAAGAAGCGTTGTTCTGATACAAGACAAAATGCAGCTTTTGGTGATGACAAGTATTAAGCATTGGCGGACTTCCTTGCCCTTCACAACAAAAGATCAAGATAAAATAGGCAAAGGAGAGAAAGCTGATAGAACAATCAAAATCCATCCTCCTAAATATGGACAATATTTTCGTAAATTCATCACATATACGAACACATTCTTCTCGCGAACGATCACCAATTAGGCCTCCGAAGAATTTTCGTTGACAATTAGAAGACCTCTGGAGCCTGCTTGGCGCTTCCGGCGTTCGTGCTTCCCGGATGTAGGGTTTGGTGCGGCGCGAGGGAGGGAGCCTCTGGCATCCGTGTGTATGGAGAGACGGCGTCCGAGGCGACGGGGCAGGAGAGAGCGGCCCGTCTGGGACGAACGGACTGGGGAGCCCCGCAGCTGGCAGCTCGGTCTTTTTTGGCTGCGCACGTCCCGTCGCAGGTCAGATTACTCCCTGACATCTGTCATCTGCTCGTGGGGACGGGAGGAAGCTGGGAGTGCCTCCGCAACACAGCGAGGGGGAGAAAGCTAAATGTGTCGGGGCGGCTGACGAGAGCAGCTCATTGCTGTATCAAATAAACGACTAGGTTGCTGGGTGCCGAAAGACTAGTTCTCAGCTCATCTGCGTTTTCAGGACCCATGGTGGCATGAGACACGTATATAATATTTTATCGCCAGGTATATACCTCAGTAGATACCTGAAAATCCAAGGCTTAGTTATTCTGTGTTGGCTATTAGCTTTTTTAATTTGGAGAAAGGGCATCCGAGATGCAGGCAAAAGATTCATACTTAGCAAAGCAGCGTAGGGGCGAAGTTCATATTTTCAGATGGTGGCGTTTGGGCCTTGCCGTGTTCTCTTGGGCGACCCGGGTATCAATGGACTGGTTGCCGGTTTTCCAGAAACCTGTGGAGATGATCTCCATCCATCAGGGTCACCTAAACTGCAAATTTGTTTGGTATCGTTCAGTTTTTGCGGAGAAGCTGGTTAAGGGCTTTTTATAAGGCCTTCTGTGCAAGGCACCACCGAAAACTCCCATATCTGTTTTTTAGAGATCAATGTGAAATACATTGTCAGAAGTAAGGCTGGAGATCACTTCGAACGATGTGTGCTTCTAAAGACCAGAGCTGGACAGTCTGGGTACGATAAAAAGCAAAAAAAAGGTCCGGCGTTTCATCTCCGAAACGCTCTGAAGATGTTTCGGTCCTCTACTCTCCTTATAAGGATTTTCTAACAAATATTTTGTTAGGGCCTTGTGTCTTCCGTTAGGTACTTATGAACATTCTTATTATCACAAGAAACTGTTCACATGAAATAAAGAAGCTTTCTCCCGTGACTCTGATACATTTTGAGCTGTTTTATTGCCTCACAACCCCTTTTGAATGTCAAGAATCTCCTTAGGCAGCCCATTTCTTTGTTTGTCTGCCTTTACAGTGCTCTCTAAATTACGGAACATAATACACTTGAGGGAAGTGAATGAAACATGCAAATTCAAAAGGCAAACTTTGAACTGCAATTTCGCAGACCCCCGAAGGTCCAAACACCACCGCTGGGGAGCAATCTGAAACAGTGACAATTTCTATAATAGGATTCAAGTGGGGTATCTGCTATAACGTCAGGAGCGTACAAGTATGTGCCTAACATCACCCTCGAAGTCTGAGGGAGTGCGTCATGTTCCCAGACGGTTCTGTTTCGGCGGTGCGTTACCTGGGATTTCTCGGATTTGAGAAAAAGACTGTGAGCACTCAGACTCTCATCATGAGATCAAATCACGGAAGTACAGACACACACGCCCGCACACACGATTTCCCCTGCATTTGTCAGTTTTTTTCCACTACAGACACCAATCACTGAGAAGTCATCCCCAGGCATATTCCCAAAATCATTCCACAATCCCAGCCCCGGCTATTACCTTGTCACCACCGACAGCGGGTTACACCAGGCTCCCTCGGGAGCCGTCGGCGACATTGCCGGCGCGGCCGCGTCATCGGCGGCATGTTCGGCGCACCTCATTCGCGCGTCGATCGCGCGATCAGGCGCGTGCTGGCGGCGCAGGGCCGCGCGGCATGCTCGTTACGGCGAACAGTTATTCGCATAGGAGCGGCGCCGGTGGGTCGCGACGGAGCGCGGAGCGGCGACGGGCGTGGAAATAGGTTACTGCCGCGCCGCCGCCGTGCCTTTTGCATGGCGGCGGACTCCGGGAGTCGGCCGTTGCGGTGCAAAAACTGTCAGTCGTGTGAACCCCGGGTATCAGTATGATTTCTGAGCAAGTCATTGCGTTTGATGCTCCTTTATTAGAAGTTTCCAATTTTTTTAGTTAATGGCTCTCGATCATTCTAGGATTAGTAACATACATATCTGACGCACTTGAGGCAGATGAAATAGTTTTTAATTCATTCTTTTTTAATTTTGTCCAAGTTGTTCTCAGTTCGACTGTCAGAGTCCGAGTCTCACTAAAGTCATCAAGGGACTTGTCACGGAGACCCCGACCCCACCACCCGAACGAGCAACTCCCACAATGAAGGGTTGATTTAGAAGCCAAAGTTTAACGTCCCACAAAGCACAGGGACGGCCGCCCCGCTCAGGTCACCCTCTCACCAGTCAGTTGCCAGCCGACCTGTACGTCGGGTAAACTATTGAGCGCCGGAGCGTCTCAGGGGAACCGATCCCAAGCACGGACATGCACTGCCACTGCATGCTTCTGAGCAGCGGGCCGGAGCCCAACGCTCTACCAACTGAGCTACCGGGGCGGCAAAGTATTGGAATAAACACGAGGAATGGTTCAGCGTACTCGGGGGAGTCTACCCTAGCCCAATACTACTAGCCGTGGAAAATAATAAAACCACTCTTCCATGACCTCTGGAGGAATTAGAGCGTGTGCCAGCTCAATGCGACCAGGATCCTTCACTGGCGTCAGTATTTCAACGCCCTCGCAGGCCCACTTCTCAAGTGAAGTCTGTTCAGGAGCCCGCCGACCTTTCGGAGCAGGATGTCATCTTCGGGTGCGGCTCGCCGGCGTCATTACATATCACGAAGGAGAAATTGAATTGACATTAGCACCAATGGAAAATAAGTCACGCCAACGACGTTTAAATTTTCCCTGTAGCCGCACGGCTCGAATTACGGACCCGAAACCACCCAGAGTTACTCCTGAACGATGCATTCTGAACCAGTTACAGGTCTAGCCCCCGCCACAGTAGCTGTCTGGTCCACTCGCCCCAGGCAGGGGAGGTTCGAACAAACCCATTGTCTCAGCTCCTATGTGAGATAGCGAAGAGGCGCGATCGGTGGTAGATAGCCCGTGAGATATCAATGCGAAGCTATGAAAGTCAATTCGTGACTCAGATCAAATATCGAGGTCATGAGAGATTTAAGAAAGTGATAGGCTAATTCCAGTTTTTTTGCCTCTAGCTTTTGAGCCGGTTGAGCCAGAGCAAATATTCAAACATGATTAAACTGGTCGTGTTATAGAAAATTGAACGATGTATAATTATACATATAGCGATATTAATATCGCTATGCTACGCCAAAATGTAAAACTGACCTAGCCCAAGGCTGATCAAATATTAGGTGTGCGAAGCACGGTGGTGCTTTGGTCATAGGCGGATCCAGGATTGCCGATCGGAGGGGCACCTTCCCGCGGGGGCGCCACCCGGACCAGGGGGCGCCACTTATGACCGGCAAAACTTATCAGGTGGGCGCCAAATCCTATCGGTGGGCGCCGACTTTCGTATCCTGGGGGGTGGGAAGGGACATTTCAGGGGGCGCCATCGACCTTTCAGGGGGCGCCGATGGTCGATCGGGGGGCGGGCACGTGCCCCCTTGCCCCTGGATCCGCCTATGGCTTTGGTACCAGTTTCTTTTTATGGATTCGGAAAGCCCGAGGGGTTTTCAGACACTGGTTAAGAAGTCTAAGTATTATACATGAGCCCTCAATGAAAACCCTGATCAGAATCTGAGGAGTGAAGTGTTGACCGTTCAACCTTTGGTCAATGTTATGAGTGGGTACCCGTATGAACGCATGAATGCAGATAAGTAATCGGCAGTCACTTCGGTGTTTGGTGCCTCCGAAACTGAGCATAATTTAGTTTTTCCAGCATTTTAACCATCCAGCCACCATGGAGTTCCGCCTCTCACGATAATTATTTAACCAAGTGAAAAATGAGATCGATCTTGACATTCCCGATCCGTAGACGAATTTATAAAACCTTCAACTCTATTTGAAAATAAAAATACAAGCTCAAACAGCATGCCAATTGGTTTGACGAGACAACAGATCGAGAAATCCAGCCAGCCCAGATAGGCATTATTGACTGTCATTTCGTCAGCTGTGTGACCCATCGAGCCCGTTTTCGCAACATCGGCACACATTCTAGTACACACCACCTGGTAGCTATGGTATGTGATTGATTTGCTTGTTTGACGTATTATTGGGGACGAAACGCGTCGATATTTCAGGCGATTGACAAGTGGGAATGATGTACAGCGCCTGTTGGATGATCATCAACGTGCCAGACTCGGATCAGCAGGCAATAACACCGGCCTGTTACAGATCAAGCCTGACCCCAAATTAGGTATTCATGTGATCTTTTACAAATATCCTGTTAGCTTATGAACTAGTTTGAAACCATACGACTCACGACTTATGCAGTAATTCATGTATTTCTGACTAACTTTTCTTGGTCTATCCTGTCGGCAGCTTCACAATCAGATACAGGAATTGGGGGCTATTGCGAAACTGGTGATCTGATACAAGTCATTGCCTACAAAACGCCGTGAAAATGAGACTGTGGTTTTCGATCAGCACTGATGTAAAGCGTGCGACCGCGGGCCTACAAAAGCAGACCGGTATTGTCGATTCGGAAAGCGGACAAGTTGGTATGATTGGAGCCATAGTTGAAACAAATAGGTATCGGACAAAGCGGTAGCTATCCACAGTCGTAATAACTACCATAGCAGTGTGCACACCAGATCTTTTTCCTTTCACTATGCACTACTTGATAATAAAACGCCTTCATGGCTTACAATTTTTACATTCTCTCCACATTCAAATGCACATGATATACATCCGCTATCATGTCGTAAGGTATGTTTCGCACCATACACGACTTGATAATAAAACTTGTTTATGACCTAAGATTAGGACATTTTCTCCGCTTTCAAATGCACATATCATTCGTCCAGAATCCTGCCATGAGATATATTTTACACCGCGTCCGGTAGTGGCAGTCAGGGGCATTGGCCCATACTCCCCTGGCCAATTTTTCCATTCACTAGATGACCAGGTAGGTAATTTTCAGCTAAGTTGGGTATCCATGCTTTGTTCCGCTCTCCCTGACGCGTTTCTGAGACGAGTACCTCCGTGTGGTTCGTGAAGTTATTGAACCATCTCAGGCTATCGGCTGCACCACGGACCTCCGAATTTGTGCATGACAATGGCTGCACTAGTTCAGATTGCGGGAGGCAAGGGGCCATGGCCCCTGCCAAAAGTGGCGAAATTTTGGCCGATTTTCTTGAAAAAAACGCTATCTTTTACTATTTATCCTGACTTGGCCTCCCACTCCAAACGGCGCTCCTGCGCCCGCCCCTGAGTTAAGACCACGGTATTTTAGCCTGATGTCGCCAGATGCCATGGAATGCCCCTGAAAGGATCCCGGGAGAGGGGTCCATCTTATTTTGTTGGAGCAAGTAATATCTACGAGATACATAACCGTTTCTACAATCCACCACTGAGAATGGTACGGCCATTGACAGACAGCTCTGAGCCGGGACAGTGCTTAAACCAATAGCGCCAGCGCGAGGAAACGGTCACCGTTCCAAGTTTTGACTGGCAACCACCTCAGAAGCAATCACGCCAGCTCCACGGCCTGCTCATCGCTTAAACTTCAGGCATATTGGCGTGTTCAGATTCCGACATGGGAACTGAGCTGAGCGGAGGAGACGTGACAGCCTTCCCACCGAAGCTGGAACCAGGTTAGCTCGCCGTGGCGGTACGTAGCCACCGTTGGAAAACCTGCCACGGCTCAGGCCGCCTGAAACTCGCCATATACCTCGCATGTTACATGTAGGTAGATGTTACTGTGCGTTTGCCAATTTCATCTGTAGCTTAATCCATGAACATGTATTCGCTTAGGGTTGACGAGCTTTCGCATCAGTCCTTGGATATATTTGTATTTGTATTTGTATTTGCGTAAACACCAACAGGATGTATCCCAATTACAGGTGCAGTCAAGTGGTAAAAAAGGTAAATAAGTTATATAAGCGTAGTAGCACGAACAATACATCATTAAACGACGGTCTAGACATCTAAACATCTGTAAAAGTGTTAAAGCGGGTCATATGCATGCCTACAGGCCTAACAAAAGACATTTCCACGGTCACAAAGCGCACTCATTGTAATCACACAAATGGCCTTAGGCTATTCGCGAATTGTCTGGCCACCGATTTGAAGGTGAAATGCGTTGAGTCAAAAAAATCAGCATCTCTGCTGGAGTTGAGAAAATCATTAGTGAGCACCGGAATCCTGCAGAATAAAGACCTCTTTACAGTGTTCACTCTGGCGTATGGAACATTCCACAGCTTCTGTACTCGCGATACACGCCCCTGCACTAATAGGCCGAAACATCCCATCACATGGGGACAGTCAAAACGTCCAGAGAAAATGTTATGCAAATAAAGCAAGTCATATTGCGCGAGTCTCGAACGAATTGAAGGAAGCTTAAAATGTAGCAAAAGCGTGTTATAGTCAGTGACTGCGATTGGTCTGTCCGACTTCACCGCCAAACACATAAGGAACTTATGCTGAATCCGTTCCAGGCGTTTCAGGTTGGTGACAGCTGTGCCAGCCCACACTACACAACCATATTCCAATATGGACCGGACATGAGCAAAGTACGCACTTGTGACTGACTGGCATCTCAGTCTACCGCCGTGCCGACATTGTGGGATTTGCATGCTTCTTATAAGAAGCCCCAACATGCGGTTTGCTCGTGCTACTACTGAGTCAATATGATTTGAGAATGTCAGTTTTGTGTCAAGTAGGACGCCCAGGTCCCGAGTCTCCGTGCGGCGCTCCAAAATTGAATGATCCAATGAATATCCGGCCAAAATGGGGGAATTTCGAAGGGTGAACGTTATTACATGACATTTTGAAGGATTCAATTTCAAAAGCCAGGATTTCGACCACGCGCAGAGTCGTTCCAGGTCCGCTTGCAGGTCATCTGCGTCGGCTGAACATTTTATGCGATTAAAAATCTTGACGTCAAAGTACAGATTTTGCGGTGCCACGTTTGAGTAGTAGGTATTGGCTAATGCTTGTAGTCGGACGCGATATTGTTTCCCTAATGATAATGCCATATTTGAACTGACTGACTGCAAGGTAAGCAAATACATCAGCCAGTAAAGACCAGAGCCATACGGCGCCGGCTGCCGTGGTGACAGCTGTGTGGAATGGTGCCCCTCTCCGTTGTCGGCTGCGGCGACAGCGTCCATGCTCTGACCGAGTCCGGCGCTCCCGTGGGAGCTGTACCGGGTGGCGTTCCAGACGTTGTCTGGCTCTCAATCCAGCCAGCTGGAATGGCCACCTCCCACGCTTCCGCGGCCAGCGGGCTGTTGTAGCGGTGTTGCCCCGACCTGCGCCGCGCGCGCAGTGAGTGGCTCAAACGTGGCACCGCAAACTCTGTCTTTGCACTGGTGTTGGTCGGTATATCAATGTGATTGCCGTGATACGGTCCGATGTTTATCAGTCATGTGCAAGATTTAACTATTTTGGTCTCTTTTCACTTTAAGCTGTGGCTATCACTTCGCCTTTAAACCCTTCGATGCTTCATATATTCGTAAGAGGAAATCGGGATCCTGTCATTCTGAAGGGAGAGCTAGTCTGCCATCCAGGTAAAGGTTGGTGTTACAGGTTGCCAGGAAAACCAGTCGGATCCTTGACAGACTCCAGCTCTTTCGGGTGATAAGGTGAATTATGATGATGATTACGATGGATTTTCCTCTTTGTTTTTCCTTTAAGGTTTGTAATAAATCTAGATTTTAGTCCGTTTGTAAAGAACGTATTGCCTGGGTGGGTTATCGGGAAATATGTTCCGCCCTGGACCGAACACTGACTATGATATAATGTTTCATATTTACCAAAATTTCCAGCACTATGATCGTATAAAATATCATCGGACTCCACAATTTAAATCCTGAGAATTTGCCTAAGTAATCGGGTCCTCTAACATTAAGAAAAAATAGTTTAGTATTCTCCCTAAAACCCCACCAAAAGCATAGAGGACGGGTGCCAAACCAGGCAATGGTCTGATTTAAAAGAATCTTCGAATAAACCTCCTAGAAATATAAAGCCCTAGAATGAATCTGCCACTTCGATGATGCAAAATAAGCTGCAAATGGCCTTAAAAGGCGGTGCAGGGCTAGAATTGGAGAGGGATGAGAAGAGCACCACAGACTTTTCAAACCATTTCTTTCCAGTTGACGTCAGTTTTTGGGTTAGTTATCGTTAGCCTCAAATCTCTATCTGAAGGAGTGAGGCACCATGCCCCAGTGCGCTCTCACCGTTCCACAGCCTACGCGTATTATCCAGTTGAAGAGGTGATGATCTCCAGATGAGAGGGAGCTGCCGCTGTCGCTTCCTCCCGGGCCTGCCGTCGCCGGCGCCGGCCTCCGAGCCGGCGTCAGTGCTGGGATGCCGCCGCAGCGTGCCGAGGAGCCCGTTAGGGGCTGGCGTCGCCGGCCGCCGCCGCCGCCCGCGCCGTCAGTCGCACGGCCGAGCGAGGGTGGTGAGGGCGTGGGCGAAGACAGACGGTTTGTAGTGAGGCGTGCGCAGTTCTGGATATTACGGATCAAAGTGAGAAATCTTAAACATATACAAATTTCTGGTGGTGAATTGTACTTCTGCATTATAGTCGTGATCTTGCTCTGTCGCCTGCAAAGCACACAATCGATTGTTATCGATCCTCCGCTCCTGCCGCTCCGTGATATGGGTACGTCGGCTTTTTGTGTGTAAGCCGGCCGAGGCTTGAACCCTATCGTGGCGCGGCCCGAAGTTGGCGACGTCGGAGCGGCGGCCGCGGTGACTGGAGAGCTGCCGGGTCAGCGACCTGGGACTGCCGGCGAGACTGCCGGTGTCGGGCGCGTCTCGGGCGGCGTCGCTCCCGTTGGTGACGCTGTGAGACGGTCCGCTTTGGCCTGCCTGAGAGAGATTGGTCGTGTTCCAGCGAATATTTCACCCACTGCCCGTAGTGGACGCTTCTGGTCTCTAATCACGGACATTTTGGAGTGGACAATTGTTGGCCGGTCGTTGAAGATCAGTGGACACTCACAAAAGACCTTAATAGTCAAACTGTGGACGAAGTGAAGGAGCACGCTCCCCATTTAGCCGAGATCGCGACTGGTGCGCCTTAGCGACATAGCGATGAGTGAGCTGAAGTACTCGCGTCTGCTCTGCTCGCCACGGCCGGCGCTGGGAGCGGCGCTCAGCTGCTGCCGACGACCCCAGGTCACACTCTGCTACCTCCGCGACAACGCCAGCGAGTTCGGCGCCTCACTGAAGAGCCAGCTGGAGCGGCTGACGTCAGCGGCCGTGCCCAAGGTGTCGGGCCTGCTGCACGACCTGCCGCGGGTCTTCTGCACCCCCACCACCAAGTTCAGGTAACGTCAGCTGTGGTAGAAGCGCTCTGGACAGTGCTTGTATCGTGATGTATGTATATGAAATGGGTGGAGGGGTTAACTCAAATCTAGTGCCCCGCTGGTTTCTCTCAACTGAGAAAACGGCAAGCGGAAATTCCTCGTTAGATGATACGTACTTGTCAGAGGTGAAACCGGTCTCACACTGACCGACCCTACTTTCTCCAGCTCTCAGACTAGTACTAGGTTACTGGTGTATAGGCTCCACTGGAAAGATACCGGTATGTCTCATTGCAGTTTTGCGAAGGTCAAGTTTGCTAGGACTTCACGTGCAGTGCGAGACGGATTCGTACCATAAAACAGGCCCGTGCAGGCATGTCCGGGGCAAAAATGAGTGCCTGTCCGACAATTTTTGGATTGGCGCAGCTAATTTGCGCATCACCTGCTGTAGCCTAGTTGCACTGGACAAGAAACATACACGTTTACATCCATAATACACATATGCATACGGGGCTGGTTGGCAGCAGCCTTTACCGCGAGACCGAAACGGCGAACGCCCCCCCCACTGCCGTGAGGTGATGCTCTCCATCCACCAGAGCGTTTCTCTCGGCTTTCATTAAAGCGGTGGCAACCACCCCGCCAACCACTCGGTAGTTATCAGGAACACAACCCCAGTCAATCGCAGCTCCTCTCGTCAGGTGCCACCTTTCGACCGCTCTCCTGCGAGGCGATGACGAGCAACGCTACACATCACAATGTCGTAAATGGATAGAACTTAACTCAGCTAATGCTAGAAGCTCGGGGATATTTCTTGTTAACATGACAGAACAAATGTATGTCAACTGATGCCGCTGAAACCAAACTTTAGACCTTCTATGCCCTCATAATTTTGTCTCGGCCCAAAGCGGTGCCCTGGGACGGACAGTGTAGACAAGACCTGACACCAACATCTTTTCCAGTCTTACTATTTCAGAGCCCTTAAAACTATACATTGCAACCGTAGTCCGGTATTGTTCGGATCGCACTTCGTTTGGGCTCGCTTTCAGCCGAGCTGTTTCAACTTCCAACACTGGTCTTCCGCATGTCGAATAACTATAAACTTTAACTTTATCCGACAACGCCAGTCTCAGTTAATTTCCCTAATGACGCTGTTTCTTATGCAGTGGATACTCATGTCCCCCCTTACGATTTTTCGGACTGTGTGCGCCTATATCGAGCCCTGCAGGCAGCAGAGATTAGTGTTGGAGAATGGAAGCCATCGTTAATCAAGCCTTATTTGTGTGCACATCAGAAAAAAACCGACTTTTATCCTTGTTGATTAACAGTGAATTCAGGGCAAAACGGGAACTGAAACAGAATATACTAAAACCAAAAATCAAAAGGCATCTCCTGCTGTTCTCCCTCTTGCGTCAGCAGTGATTGAAAAAGTAAACACCAACTTATAGCGGTAAGCTTCCAGTTAATCCATTCACGGGTCTAACCCAGACTGAAATCTGCCTAATTATATCAATTCTGTATGTTCCGGTAAAATATTTCCCTTTACGATGAATGTCCCAGTCCAATCGTAAATGGGTAAGAGTTTAGAGAATTACCTACTTAGTGGTGTGCTTGGTTTTAGGTCGTTTCAGCATCTTGGCTACACTGCGCCGCATAGTGCTGCTTCTCGCTTCTAATACTGCTGCGTAAGGAAAACGTGACGACTTGTTTTAGCGGGGTCCTCGTGTTTGCCATCCATCTAGTACGGTACGCAGGTAATAAGGGTCTGTTCGCATATGACGTCAGCGACCAAAGGATGGGGAAGGGTCCCGCATTTCCCGACCTTTTTGACAAATGGGGATGGGGTCTGGCTTTTTCTGACGAGTTCTGACGAGGGAAGGGGGTTGACAAACCATCAGCTATCATGTTATTATTTTATTGCGCGAGAACTGCACAGGCCCAGGGTAGTTGAAGCGCGGGTACTTCATTGTTTCGTAGCCTCATCCAGAGTCCACTGCTATCAGCTGCCCGTATCGCAGGAGCATTGTAGTTCTGTGGCGTCTCCGCGTGATTAATCATGTCGGCCACCGTTGCTCTCGAGGGGCTGCTCACATACGACGGCAATTGTTTGCGACTGTTGACAAAGGGGAGGGGGTCAGCCATTTGTGGACTATTTATGACTAAGGGGGGAGGAAGGGTCCGAAGACCCTCAATTTTGGCTGACGTCATATGGGAACAGCGTCTTATACATGTCTACGGGTGAATATACGGATCTGCCACAGGGGAATATACGGGTCTGTGATAGGTGATTATACTTGTCTGTCACAAGTGAATACACATGTCCTGTCCGTTTGTCTGCCTGCCCGTGTTCTTATGTAGCCCACTGTTTAGGCCCTGCAGGGCCGTTCAAATTGCTCCTGGCATCGGTTGGTGCAGCTGTTAAGTCACCTGTGTCGCTTCTGTTGTGCTATGTTTTTCATCCTTGCCGTTCTGCTCCGACAATTTAGGCTGCTGTGAACGACAATTGGTCAATTTGTTGTCGAAATATAAGTATCACCCCTCCCCCGAAAAGGGGCTTTGGGTACGCCAACGAAGGATGAAATAATTAAAATCATGAGAAAGTTAGGGTGGGGCGGGTACGCAGGAGATAGAGTACGCAGCAGCTGGTTTGGTTACTTAGCAACCACTGAAATGGTGGATACCCGGGTATAAAAAGCAAGGTAGTGCCTAGGCTGCACAGCAAAGTAAACGTGCTCCTGTTTTCCCGTGGGAGTGAAGAGCAAAATAAATTTCTGGGCACCTTGAAGTAATATTTTTAACTGGGTAAACTTGTAGACCATGCCTCTATTACCAAAGTATTGTATTACGGTCTGTCATCAGTAGAAAGCTGAGCTGGGAGTATGCTCCAGGACGAAGCTCACGCTAAAATGCCTGCCAACATGTTTTGAGACTTTCTTCCCAAGGGTGCATGTCCGGCAAGAGTATGCAGTAGACCATTGGGCAAGAGTGCACATGCTTAGAGATAGGAAAATTTAATTTTCGCTCGGGACGAGTCTGCAATTCATATTTGGAAAACCAAAAGTTGCACATAGTTCTTGTATATTCAGACGATATACAATTACAATCGCCTAGTTTGGCGACAAAAATACTTCGCGACATGGCCTTGACCTAAGCACGGGGGCATCAATGCGTACTCCAGCGCTCTCTTGCGTACTCTTCCGACCCACTCCGGCAGAATACGCCGTGACTTTATTTTTGATGGGCTCGTGGGAGTTCCTTTCGAGACATCGTTGAACATGGACCATCATGACAATTCTTCAGGCTCAAACACATAAAATTTTGTGTTAGCTTATAGGAGAAAGTGAGAGCCCTTGAAAGTTGTGACCTGCGACTTCCCTACTTGGGTGTTGTATAAATACAAACATACCTCAATCCTCCTCTACACTTCAATACATGCTCAACGACTGTTTTTCATTAAGTTTGACCTATTGGCTCCCACACATTTTCCCCAACAATGGTGCCAGGATACTCCGCGGCTGTAACGCGCTGTTCCCCAGCCATCCTGCCCTGGTTAGCCCAAGCCGGTGTGATGTTATGCACCACGCCGCTGGCGCTCTGTCCTCGATAGGTGAGGTGTGGTAGGCTCTGGACGCCGCAGCTGTGCCACTTGTTCACCCACTGAAGCCTGAGGTCGCAGCATGCCCCAACGGCGCGACAAACCGCCGCCACGCCTGCCCTCAGCTTTCGTAACTGTGCGAGCCGCGGCATCAATTAGTCGTTTAATGCTTCTGTACAATGTCTGCTGAGATATTGTCACTACGTTCAGAAATTTTTATTTTTACTGGAATGATACAGAAAGTGTATGTAAACGTGAGGTGCATTAATTTCACAATCATTGACCAAATCAGATATTGGCTCGTGCTGCCAGTTTTGAGGACGGCATCTGCAGCCCAGATACCTCGCTGGAACTCCTTTTCGGGCACCGCAAAGAAGCGAGCCACCGTGCTGGCAGCGTTCCATGATGGAGGACAGCAGGCTCAGCGCTGGGCGCCATATGACCTGCGTTTTGTCGGTGCGCCCTAAAACCCCAAATATGATAATGAACCGGCTCAGCGTGATGTATGCTCGGAACAGCCGGGCTCTTTCATCTTCTTCGCGTATCGTGACATCATTCAACTCCTGTTCATGCGCCTCCCACCAGAATCCGGATGCTTCTGGCATCTATGATGGCAGAGCCCCAAAAATCAACCTCATCTCGAAAAATTGAAATCAACGCAACATCTTGAAGCGTGTGATCTTATTTTACCATCGAAAAATCCGCGGGACGCACCAGTAGACTTCTGAAGCCGGACGGGCCGTGTTCCGCGGGTTGTGAATAGTCTGGTGAGCCGTGTAGCCGTTACCCGCGGCGGTCAGTATGGCGTCGACAGGTGGTGCCGCCACTGAGCCGACGGTTTGTCATCCGGCGGCGTCCCGCGCCGTCACAAACGCGCGCTTCCGGCGTCTGGTAGCCGAACAGGACGGCGCGCCGCCGCCGGGCTCTGGCGGTGTCGAATTACACCGGCTAAGAGGGCGGTACGCCCATAGGAGGGCGGTGCGTTGGAGAAGGGAGCACTGACTGACAGCGGTGGATCCAGGGCTTCAGAAGGGGGCTGGAAGCCTCCCTTTCAATGACTCAAACAGCCTTCGGCTATGCATTTAATATCGACACTAAAATTTCGAGGGAGGGGCTTGAGCCCCTTAGCATTCTCATTCATGTATTATTCACGCTTCCACACTATTGAGGTGGTTTTTAAAGTGTCGTGATGAGTATTAAGCGATTAAAAACTGTGGAAGGAGACGGCAAGGAAGCGACTGGTGTCAGAACATTGGCTTTTCCTCCCTCTGTGTCCGCCACGGCCGACTCCTGCCCCTCGAGTCGAGGCAAAGCGACCCAGCAGTCGAAGCACCCTAAACAACAATATTTTGACTATAACAATAACAATATTTTGTCGGATGGGAGGGCAAAATAAGGTGCAGGAA
This sequence comes from Lepas anatifera, assembly GCA_034440635.1. Taxonomy (NCBI): domain Eukaryota; kingdom Metazoa; phylum Arthropoda; class Thecostraca; family Lepadidae; genus Lepas; species Lepas anatifera. The sequence continues at coordinate 470,537 of JAOTON010001802.1, forward strand.
AAGGTCTGCGGCATGCCATTCTGGTGAGTTTGTCTTGAGGGTGTACTGCCACTGAAGCTAGGCCGATGAAGAAAAGTATAGGAGCCTTGAATCCGCGCGCATGTTTTCCGTGTGTTGGCGAGTTCATGAGAGGAAATTATGTTGAAAAGGTAACCATGGTGCTCGTGTCCGTGGTAAAACTCATTTTTGTCTGGTTCTTGATGAAGAGTGGGCGACATGACGACATGGAAAGGCCCTCATCCGGGACCTTGGGACGGTGTTTGGTACTCCAGTCCAGCTAAGCGGATCTCCGCTTCTTGGAAACTGCATCACAGATCTTATCTCGCCGAAACGTGGACATAATTACGTAAGTGGCTAATGGCTCCCTCTCGCGGAACTGCCAGCACCTCCAACACGTTAATGCCTTTGAATGGCTTCCGGATATAATCTGCCGTGCCAGTTGAAAGCATGCCATCCATTTTTAATTGATAAGTTATGAATATGACATTGTAAGACAGATTATTATGTCAAACGGGTGCACGACGACGGAAACAGATAATTAGACAATCCATCCATACTATGCCGGGTATTATACGCTATACGGGGTACTATTCTCGGACTGGCCGACGCACTTCGTACCGTCCTGAGTGTGTGTTTCCGCGAGGAAAACCCACCTATCCTTGGTTTGCACAATGACGTATGTGCAGCCACTTTCATTTCATGATCTAATCAGCCACGGCCACAGTTTTGATCTGATGCACGGCTCAACAATACATGGCCAGTCAGCCTTCGTGATATCATGAGCTGCTGGATAACACTTTTAGCAGCTAATACTCTGCCTCAATTTGTTACCATCGAATAGTGTCCGGTCCAATTAAGGTGTATAAAACTGCACGTTTAACACATGCAGACTAGCTATCGGAGGACCCAGGTAGGACGGAAGCTACTCCTGTGTCCACGCTGCTAGTGTCCGAAGGGGTGTTCAGGCCGAATGTGCCACCATATGCTCCCCTGTCGCTGTGGCCCCTCCCTATGCTCCCCTATCGTTGTGGCCCCTCCCTTCCGGGCGGTGGGGCCCATGTCCGGTTTTACACCGCGCGTCCCCGTTCGATTGGCGCCCCCTCCCCCTCGCCGGACCGGTAACCGCAGCGTAACCCAGTGCCCCCGCCGGCCAGCGCCGATCTCTCCGCTAACTCTGACCTGATGGGAATGGCGCTGACAACCCGCGCATTCCTGTGAGAGCCGACATTCGAAACCACGATATCAGACACGGAAAATCGGTGCCGGAAACTCTACCAAGACTACAATGGGGCGCCTGGGTACCTGTGTCGATTGTGAACAACTGGCTAGAATTCGATGCTGATCGTGTGATCGACTGTGGGATTCTCGGAAACAATTTAACATGCCCGGTGAACGGTATGATCTTACTTTCCACTGATCACGGAGACACACTTAAAAGTATTTCAGGCATCTCGCTGAATGATTCATGAGACATGACAGGAGGGAAAACAGATGGGTCCTGTGACCGAATTTGCCCTTCATAATTGTGCTCCCGCGGAGACGGTGGCGTTTCAGGCCGGTGCGCGGCGGTGGCAGGTGGTACCCGGAGTGTCGAAAACCAGAGGACACGATCCGCTAGCCAGCTAAGCATATGCCAGGATCCGCGATTTTAGCTCCACGGTACTGTTTTAAAAACCCAATTTCTGCTAAATGAGCTACTCTGTGATGAAGCAAAATGGAGCTGCTGCACCTTCTGGAGCTGTCGGGGAAGTTATGTCATCACCTTATGTTAATGTGAGCGACTCTCCACTTACAGTTACAGTAAGGGCGAATGCGAATTCCTCCGGCAGATCTACCTCCAACCCCGAGGATATAGGTAAGGGAACAAGGAGGCGCTGGCCATTTTTTAAATATAGCGGCGGACTCTTGAACATGCGAAAAAAACAATCAGAGTTCCGAAAGACGAATGCTGTGTTCCATGGCGTTACACACATGTGCGTCGAAAGCGGGGGTGCTTGTTAATCAGGGGGACGTCTTTCCCGTAAATTTGGGACTCGATCTAGCTTTTCCCCTGTTATCTGTGTCCACCTATGTAAATACTTTGGTGAGGTGCTTCGTTGTTTTTGCAGACAGCCCATATGCCCTAAATTCTACTCCATACCCCAATCCCTCTGGTCGTCGCCAGTCCGGGGTCCGTCCGTAATAAAAATTCCTTACACTATGCTGTGACCGCCATTGCACAAGCTTTTCCTCCCATAATCAAGCATTGATCAAAGTTCCTCAGCAAACGAAAAGCCGCACACGATTATCTACCGTACATCTTAAATTTACAAGGAGGCAGTTCATCGGTTATTGCTTTAAGCAATATTTCAATTCATCGCCTGCATAGTGCTTACAAATCGGATGATGTTGCGTATATTCACGATGTGGTCGTTGAATGCGGATTCTTCCTGAATCATTCTGACATGTGTGCCCACAAAAAACCCTGAGGCAATACCATGACTGCTCAGAAGTGACGAAAAGACAAACACGGAAGTTAGCGGCCATTTCTAGTCGCCGCTGACCTGTGTAAACTCGGGCCACCGTCTACCCACCAGGCTTGAATACGCGTGATTCAGCCGGATCGCAAGCATTGCACGCTTCAGCGCCGCGCCGTGGCGCCGCTCGCTGCGCCGTGAATCAGCAGCACACCTCTGCGCGCGCAGCGCTGGTCGTCCAGTACTGACCCAGTGAAGAGTTGTGCCGCTCAGCCGGCCGGCTACCGGCCCTCCGGCGGGAAGCAGCCCGTCTGAACCGGCACCGCGCCTCCGAGCCGGCCCGGTTGGGAACAGGATGCCGCCTCGCGACAGGCAGCGGTGGAGAGGCTCAGGACATGCACGCGGGACGACCCATTTACTGAGAGAGGATCTGTCACAGGACCTGGGGGAGAGGCATGGCCTGGGGACCAGGACCTCTGGTCGCGCGCCTCAAGGAGAGAGTGAGAGAGAGAGAGAGAGGGGGGAGGACAGGGAAGGAGACGGCATATTGCCCTGGATACATGAGTAGTCCATTCAGGGAACACACTTCCGCGGTATACCCTGTCCATCAACGTCGTACACGAGCAAGATGAAACAGCGCGCGGCCCAGACAAAAAATGGACGCCGCAGAACGGACGTTCCTAAAAATGAAATTAATTATCTTCCATTTCATGTGCATGAAACATTTGTGCAAGCTCATAAGCTGTTTGTCGGTCTATGTATCTTTTTTAAAACAAAATGATTGATATCCAATTGCAAAATTGCATTTTATATCAAAGGTTTGTCAATGAATTTTTTTGTACCTACTATTCCTTTGTTTACATCCGGACTAACACAAAAGTTCTTCCAGAAAAGGAGTCACAAGCAATCAAGTCACAAAAACGTACCAGACACCCATATACGTCAGAAGATCAGCCCATTTCTGCAGTCGGTACGGAAAAAGTGTACATTGAGGCTGCTCGTATATCCAGGGGTTTTACCGTTGAAATTTGCTTTTGGTTTGCCTGCTGTGCGGTATTGTACTGCTAGTTAATGTTTGTCACGTCCTGGGCTCTGACCGACAGTGAGTTTTTATCCGTTGTTGGTGTCCATTAGGGTGACCGAGGCCATGCTGCAGCTATGCCTCGATTTGTTCCACTCTGGCGCCACTAAAAGCGACGGGAAGGGCGCCCAACACTAACGCTGCAGCCGGGCGCTAATCAGCCGTTCTCAGGCACGGACTACGGCACGTCTGGCGACAAATAGCCTCCGCTGGGACTGCGCCATGCTCTGCGGCTGGCAGAACAAGTGTCGGAGCGTCACCAGCAGATTTCCAAACCCCACATGCGTCTCCAACAATGTTGAGGTCTGGCAGCACAAATGGAGCGTTTTCGGAGCTCTGAATCATTCTGAACTTTAAAGGCCGCATTGACGGACAGGGAGTAAATTTTGCATCCCGAGGCGAGGGCTGTCACAGGCCTGCATCACCAGACCTGTCACGGCTCTGCATTGCTAGAGCTGGCATGGGTCTGCATTGCCAGAGCTGTCGTGGGCCTGCATCTACAGAGCTATGCGGGCCTGCGTCTCAGAGCGCCGGCCTGCATATCCAAAGCTATGCGGGCCTGCATCGCCAGAGCTGTGCGGGCCTGCATCGCCAGAGCTGTGCGGGCCTGCATCGGGCCAGACATATGCGGATAGGGGCGTAGCCAGGATTTCTCTGGGGGGAGCGGCGCACCGAAAAGGGCCTCTGCGACAGCGCCAAAAGGGGCCTTGTTGGGTAAAGGGCCCTGCTTGTTACAGAATAGAGTGCTGAAGAGGTCTTAGAGGGCCCTGTCTGGTATGAAATTTAATTTGGCCACAAAGCTAGTGCAGGTGAGCCGCGCTTCGCGCGGCCCGTCTACTCAGGGCCCTTCGGGCCCTCAGGGGCCCGAAGGGCCCCCTTGACAGGGGTGGGTCGGCTGCCCTGCCGCCCTACCTTCGCCAGAGCTGTGCGGGCCTGCATCGCCAGAGCTGTGCGGGCCTGCATATCCAAGGCTGTGCGGGTCTGCATCGCCCGAGCTGTGTGGGCCTGCGTCGGGTCTGCAACTCCAGGGTTGTGCGGGTCTGCGTCGGGTCTGCAAATCCAGGGTTGTGCGGGTCTGCGTCGGGCTAGAAGAGCACCTCACGACCGAGAAAGTTCGGATCCCATCTGGTCCAAATCCGGAGTTTCTCCGACAAATCCAGACCGATCCCTTCACTCGCCGTCATTATCGATCCGGATCGGATCCGTGTCGGAGAAGTGCGACTATATGGACTCAAAAGGGAATACAAATATATATTCAGGTTTCCAACGGCCCAAATCCTCTAGCCAATCCAATACATGACGCTCCTACGGAATGGTGAATAACGCCGTGAAATCACACGTGCCGAGTCACGGTGCGTTCGGCCCAGCGCCGAGTGTTGCAGGTCTCTCCGGTGGAGCTGGACGAGACCGAGAGGTCAGCCCGCTGGACACGCGGCGCCTTCTGCAGGTCTCTCCGGTGGAACTGGACGAGACCGAGAGGTCAGCCCACTGGGCACGCGGCGTGTGCTGCAACAGGTGATGGGCGGCCGCCCTCTCTGCAGAGTCGCTGCACCCAGGTGTGCACCTAAGGTGCCTGGCTGCATATCAAGAAGCACTTCAGCGAGTCAGACTAGAACAATGGAAAAGATTAACTTTTACTGGGCAGAATTTCTATCCCGAGACGTTTTCTTTGTTTTCAGAAAATGTTTTCCATCTACCACTGGTTCGATGCCGGTCGTACTGAAACACCGCTGTTACCTTTGCTGGAAAGGAGCTCAGGTGGCCGTACTATCGAACAGAACAGTACCCACCACGTGCTTACCGTACTAAGTCCTGTGCGTTCGCAGTGCCGCTGATCCCCGGTCCTGAGCTGAGTCGAGTCCGCCGCTCTGGGCAGCGGGCCGCAGGTGTGGGGCGGTGCAGCGCGGGGTCAGTCGGGGTCGCTGTCCGCGCGGTGCCGGGGTGCCGACCCGGGCACGGGCCGGCCGCCGATGATCGCCCGGCCGCGCCCCATTACGCTCGTTCCGTGCATGTGAGATGACTGATGATGACAGTCGCTGCAGCGCGCTGCCCTCCCATTTGGGACAGGTGCGGACACAAAGGGATGCAACGTGGAAGTCCGCGGGGTACCCGCGCTCTTGATGTTTTGTGGGTCAGTTTGAGGTCGGCTGTGGGGTAAAATCTTATCTTATTATGGCTTATATGAATTAAATGACACCAATCTGAAGTACCTGTTGTGCAGGGAGCGCTCTGGATTAATTCTAAAGCGACATTTTTTTCTCTCTCTCTTTCGCTCGCCTCTCTCTCTCTCTCGTCTCTCTCTCTCTCTTATATCAAAATATGTTGGATTGAGTTGAAATAATGGTCTAAAATAGAATGTGTAAGCAAAAAGAAAGCGTGACAATAATACCCTTCTTGATTATCAGTCACTCTTCAATTCTTGATTTATCGATCCCTTAATGCTGACCGGTTTGAAGAAATCGGGCCTCAAAACAACTCACGAAATCTCGTTGTTACGCAACTGCCAGCACTCCTGGCATCCGCCTGATTATTTCATTTAGCTCACTTGTTTGTAGCAGCGAACCAGCCGCGTACATTGTACAATGCAGGTATCATACTCTGCATATCTGATAATGAGTTGCCGGCCGCTCGCACTGTTCGTTGGCTGTCGTTTTTCTTCGTTCACAGTCCGCTAACGATCGCAGCGGAGTAATCCTCTCATGGCGTGTTGCAACAATATCGACGTGCGAGCGATAGCATCTCTCCAGGCTCGCGACCCCCGCTTATGTCGTTTTTCTCGGACGGTGCGGCAACACTTCGTCGAATGCGCTGACTGTTTGTTGGATCCGGCCACATACCTGCCGTCCACAAAGAACAACAGCGTCGGCCGGCTAAAAACGCCGGTGATTCGGGACACGCTTAATGGCGGAGGCCTGTGTGGCTATCCAACAGTGCGATACGGGTATCATCGCCAGGGGCGGATCTAGACACGTCAATAGGGCAGTAAATAGGGGCAAAAATCGTGAAAATATATTGTTTTTTCAAATAAAAGCAGAGAAATCTGGAGTTTTTTGTTGTTGTTGCAAGAATCTCCTCCCCTTTGATCCGCCACTGATCATCGCTCACTCTTTCGCTCCCCTTTCCCAACAGGAGGCGGAGCACTAAGGCCGTGTTTCTGTTCGTCGGCGACCCCGTTGGCTCGTGAGTCGTCATGTTTGTGTTTTCCTCGGCTGGTGTGTGAGTTTTCCAGCACGAATTGGGTGCTCCTGAGTGATGAACGCGGTGGAAACGTCGGCAATGGATCCGTCCGACTAATAACGAGGTCACCGACTTCCGAGGCAGCCGTGGTTCGGAGCACTGCCTGATGGTCATGCCGTAGTGAAACCCATTACTTTAGCCACGGGAACTTAACTCTTGTGGAAATCATCGCTGTGCCTGATGAGAATAACGTTGGTTGGGTGCAGTGCTCTGGAAAGCTGGGAAAATTGTCCCCAGTTTTTCTAGAGGCGTGTGCAGTGGGAAACTGGCTGATATCTATCAAGTCCCCGGGATAATTTTACCTTTGTTTTTTATCGTCGTTGCCATGACTATGGCTAGTGGCGGATACAAGAGGAGGGGGCTAGGGCAGCTCAAGGGGAGTGTCTATGGCAACTGCATGGACGGAGGCTGTTCCTGGGCAATGACGAGGGAGACTCGAGCCCTCCAGCCCCCATCCGAAATTAAGTTCTGGATCCGCCATTGGCTTTGGTTTCATCATGAGAGCAGGTGTAATATCATGAAAATGTTTATTGATTCTAGTCGATATGGTTTTTTTTTTTAATATTCCAGATGCGTCCGAGCGGTTTCATCGCAGCCGTGATGCAGTTATGAGTTCATGGCATCTTCAGGCAATCTCAGGATAAAAATTAGATGTGCCTACCCATGTCATCTGCGGAGCTATGAGATGGACTTGAAGGAAGAATGTTGTAAGCAAGATGTAAATTGACAAGTAGGCATTGGCCAGTTACAAGCTGACGGTTCTGGCTATGTGCGGACCATTTTGTGCACGCGACAAGAATGGCCCGGTGCCTTTTTCAGAGGTTGTGGGCTCGAGCCTGTTTAGAGGCCAACTTTCACGTAAACCCTCACACAGTTACCAATCTCAGGCACGATATATTCCCCCCGTCCCTTGCCTTTTCACCCTATAACTGCTGCATGCGTTTTGCACCTTACGTTAGCTGGAGAGTGCCGTTCCAATTGAGTCACCGGTGCACTGGAATGTGTGACTCCAGAAGAACCTGCCCACCGGGTAGGCCTCAGGCGTTGGTGCGCGCCGCGCGGAAGTTAGCAGCGGACTCATTACTTAGCTCTCGTGTTTCGCGCACGTGCCGGTTGTTCTGGGGCCACCTGCGCCGGTGTAAACACGGTGCGTGTCGGCGCGGCGCGGTTCCCGGCGCAGATCCGCACGCTACCCCCCGCGGACGTGCTGCTCCGTGGAGGCAAATCTGCACTCCCAGTGTGAAGGGGGGTTATTCCTGCACTCGATGGCTTCAGTTCATGTAAGATACTTCATCACGTTAAGCAGACAGGATCATAGATATCAACCGAGCTCGCACAGTTTCAACAAGCTCTCATGAAGACTCTCGCAGATACAACCGAAATGACCTTGCTGAGGTTTCCATGACAATGCACTTCATTGGCAGCCGAGGGTGGCTTGCGTGGCAGAGCAATAAGGGCAAGAGTCTCTTTCATATCCCGTTAACAAGTGGTGACACTAGAGGTCTGCATAGGATGGCACGTGGCGGGACGCGTCGGGAAAGGCAATTCTTGTAAAAACAATATAGAAAAGAACGACTCGAGATGAGATGGGACTAATTGGATATATTTGCCTCACAAAATGGAGCGGGACAGCCATAAGTGGGACAAAGCGGGATTGATGCTAAAGTTCTGTTCATGCTGAGCTATGTGTGACACAGCCTCTCCGGCAGACGCTCCGTCCGACCCGACACGGTATCATAGAGACGAGGGCAGTGTTGGGAGAGGTGCAGTCCATCTGTGTCCGGATGCCGGCCACTCCCCCTTGGCATTGGCGTGCGAGCGGGTCGTTTTCGACGCGCGTCGCGCTGACATCCGTGTCCCTTGTGGTTGGTGTGACGGCTGCAGTGATGCATCGTTGCAGAGCTGCGCTGTGGACCGGGTCACTCCCCTTAATGCCGCCCGCCGCCAGCTCTGCGGCCGATCCATATCCGAAATTAGGGAGGTAGTGGGTAGATTAGTGGTAGGAAATACTGTGCCCCGTGCAACGCTAAGTCTGTGTCTGATCTCTCACTGGGGGTTTTCCTGTTCGGGTCCAGTTTGTCCGCTGAGTCAGCAGATCTTTCTATACATGTATAACCTTGAGCCGCCTGGCTGGTTCTGTTCATTTCCCGGAATGTAAACAAGAGGTTCCATATGGGTGTGATTTTTCCTAGACATTTTTGGTATGCCGTTCCTTGTTCTTGCCCTGGTATAGCTTCCTCCATAAACTTATGGAACCTATGCGTATGCTTCCACCAAAGCCCATGTATTATCAAATGGTAAACGATGCGGATTAATCTACTGTTTTTGGAAAAGGTAAAATTTTCGCTTAAAAACATGGCTCACAAAATAAAACTCATTGAAAGGCACATATTGTGGTGATACCTGTGCGAACTTATCGTATTGTGGTATCCTATTTCGAACTACTCACATATTAGAAGTCAATAATAAAATAGATACACTTAGGCTAAAGAGAACATTAGGTATGAGGTGCTTCGTAATAATGGAGACGGAAAACCTGGTTAAAAAGTGCTTGCTCATACTTGGCATTCAGGCCTATATTTACCTGAATATATTTTTTAATCAGACTAAAGGCGGATGTTCATGAGGCTTCATCATTCATAAATTTCCTAGAAAGGTAAACGTCACATACGTCTGTCATTAGCCCTGTTCCACCTGTAGCATTTTATCAGCAAAGGGCCGTGATGCGCCTACGTCACAGGATTGTAGCCTCTCCCGGGAACTAGTTTAAGGTTTTAGGGTGATGGCCTGTTGTTTATGCTGATGAAAAATAGTGAGTGGAGCCTAATATTTTTAATGGTATAAAGGTTAATTCCTTTGTTACCCAACTAAGGCGATTATGGCGCTGATATTTTTTTCTGAGGAGTGGCTAGAGGTCCTGCTGACAAAACTGTGCTGACAGCTGAACAGGCTATTGTTACTGGTTCTTTATTACCAAGAGGCTTTAAGGTTCACGTTCCTGACATCCATAGCTTCTGTTGTACTGCATCTAGCCCATAGGCGGATTCAGGGGGACAAGTGGGATACTCCTCCCCCTGGTCGACCCTCGACGCTCCCCGAAATGGTCACGGCGCTCTGCTGAAATGTGGCTCCTCCTCCCCCTCAGGATGCTGTATCGGCGCCCCCTGCGATAGGATTTGGCGTCCACCTCATCGGTTTTACGCCCAAAAGTAATGCCTCCTGGTTCAGACGGCACCTCAAACCATGTGCCTCTTATTGGAAATCAGGAATCCGCCTATGATTTAATATTGTATCTCCTGGGGGCTTAAAATCTATCTGGTTGATACGTTTCACTTACAATATTCATAGTGTTTTAATTTCAAGAGATGGTGCATGGTGGAAAAGCTCAATTTGACATCGAGCACTTTCTCTCTCTCTCTCTCTCTCTCTCTCTCTCTCTCACCTTCTCAGCGAGTTCGGTCTCCAGCTATGGTGTTCCTGCACCTGCAGTCTTTTGTGTTTCCTGGCGTGTATCATGATATCTGCCAGTGTTTCCTCACTGCTTTGATAGTATCTCGCCGCGCTGTATGGCATTGTTTTTCTGTCTCCTCGTGTTAACATCAGTTACACACTCGTGCGCGGCATTTCCAACAGTGAGATCTGATGGGAACCTTTCGGGGTCGTGAGATCCGCACCAAGCGTATGTGGTAAGCTCTTTGTGCTCGACGCCGGCGTACTCCAAGGGCGAAACTCCGTTGGTGTCTGGCCAAAGCTAAGGGACATTTCGCCGAGATTTATCTATTATATTTTCTAGTAATGGCGGCCCAAATAGAAGGCTGGGGCGCTGCAATGCCCTTCACTTATAAAAATCAAAACGGTATCAGAGAAGTATCTGCTTGTAAGGGAAAGACACTCGGCCTATCCTGGACCAAGTGGCCTTTCTCCTCCAAATATATTGACCGAAATAGTTACAGAGAAACAGCTCTGATTGTTTACTGTCCGATTCCATGTACACTCTGTTCAAAGTGTGTGGCCTTGCTCCGCTCGGTTTCGAATCGGATGCAACTGGAAACTATGCCGAGCACGAGCCGACCTCACTTTCTCTGGGCCGGGTGAGAGGTTCTCTTATCTTCCCATCTGCTGTGGCAACACCTCCGTGTTTTCATTTTCATCGGTCGTGCACTGCCAGGAAAAGGAGTAGTTTTCAGCTGGGCTAGTTCAAATAAAAGACTTGCAATTTGACAATGTTATTTTGTCAGGAACGAGGTTCAGGAGGCCGTTACCATGGTAACAAAGCAGACCGCAGTGTGCAGAATTTTAGTGCGTTCCTTCCAATAAACTCTTAATAGGAGTAAAACGTAAGACTGTATTAGTACGGTTAGCTCCTGTATACATTTGACTGTATCTGTATCGCTGAAAGAATTGTAAAGCTATGGTTTCATTTGGAATACCGCCAACAAAAATAATTCAATGATGGTGCTTCACACATGTCGGTATACCTACTGTGAGCTCAATTATGGTTTTGATGAGAGGCGCTTACGTTTAGATCAGGGCACAAAATAGTGTTTCGATTATTTTTAAAATGTCAAATGACATTTTATATCAACTATACAACATGGTTTTCTCGGAAAAGCATGCACAACATTAGTATACTAATGTCCTACATAACACTAACACTTTTAACACTATCTTTAAACTAATACAGCATACGCAAAGCAGCTCAACCCCGTACAGCTAGCGCCTCCATGAATGACATTGCTGCTGAATGACAAAAGGGTCAAAGATAATCTCCACTCCAAATTTTGAGCAAACAAGAACTTGGCAATGACTTGTTCTGCGAAGTTAGCCTCTGTACCGGTACTCAACGCGTCGGAAAGGGGCCAGGGGCCTGCCCCCCTTTCCAAAATTTCCTATCTCATCAAATGGATAAAACCGGACATTCTTATACCGGCGCTGCGGAGGCAACGTCAATTCACAGTTCTGACTTAAGTTTTTAGTTGAAGTTTGCTCCCATCATGCCGGTACTAGCTAACAGTTTCAGTGGAATGCCTATCGAGTTGTGAATGGGCGGAAAGCCCGGGAGGGGCCGTCATGCTGGCCAACGGCTGTTATCGACCGATAAACACCACCGGATGGGTGTGGTGCATGGGTACTCCCGGCCCACGAACGGACTACAAATGGATCAACAGATAGTATACGGCTTTCGTGCACCGATAAGGATTGTCGAGTAGCAAATGATTGGGCCGTGTGCATTGACCAGGGATGATCCGTCGTACTCCGGCTGCGGTGCAGAATCAAGCAGCACACGTTTTTGTTTATGAAAAAAGCTGTGCTATAAAATAACGTTTCGTTGTTCTGTATCATCTGTACAGTGCAACGGGGTATTGGTACGACTTGCGTTATCAATTTCTCGTTTAAGATAGTTTAATCAACACCCTAAAAGACTGGTTGTTAAGCACTCAAGAAGTCTAATTAGTGCTGTGGAGTCGATCGAGAGCTCCTAATCGACCCCGCACAAACAATGGTAGAATAATCACTTTGAAACTCTAGCTCATGTTGAAAAAGCCCCAATAGTGTTGGAAAGCGATATCCGGGAGCAGTTTGAGTTCGAGCAGCTTCCTAGCCGAAATCTTGCCCGGAGTCGATGGCGGTATGTACGCTGAGTCGGCATCGACTATGAGCTTTGCTTTAGTCCAATATCTCATCACGTAGCTGCTAATAGTGGGTTGAAAGCTTGCTGCACACAACCATGCCTGTGTTTGTGCAAGGAAAGAACACCGGAAGTTTCTTTCCGGTGAAAATGTCGCCCGGAGTCGGTCCCGGTGCCGACAACTGAATTCGTAGTGCTGATTATAATTCTGACTTCGTAACACTGATTACAATACTGACTTCCTAACACTGGTGATAATACTGACTTCATATCACTGATTATGATACTGACTTCGTAACACTGATTATAATACTGACTTCGTAACCTGATCTAATGCTGACTTCGTAACACTGATTATAATGCTGACTTTGTAACACTGATTATAATACTGACTTCGTAACACTGATTATAATGCTGACTTTGTAAACTGATTATAATACTGACCTCGTAACATTGGTATGATACTGACTTCGAATGGTTTAATATATTATTATCATATTAGTATACTAACATTGTGCATGATTATGATACTGACTTCGTAACACTGATTATAATACTGACCTCTAACACTGATCATAATGCTGACTTCTACCTGATTTAATGCTGACTTTGTAACACTGTTATAATACTGACCTCGTAACACTGATTATAATGCTGACTTTGTAACACTGATTATAATACTGACCTCGTAACATTGATTATGATACTGACTTCACAGCAATGGTTATAATATATTATTATCATATTAGTATACTAACATTGTAGCACTGATTATAATACCAACTTCGTAGCACTGATAATAATACTGATTTTGTAGCACTGATTATAATACTGACTTCGTAACACTGATTATAATACTGACTTGGTAATACTGATCATATTACCTACCTATTGACTTCGTAACACTGATTATAATACTGACTCCGAAGCACTAGCGTTGATTATAATACTGACTTCGCAGCACTGATTACAAAACTGATGAGGGTGGAAAATGCATTTTATGTCCTCCCCCGTGGAACGGGTCAGTGACAGAAGCTACCTTCCAAAACATACTGAAAACATTTGCCTAAAAGCGTGGCATTATGTTCCTTGCGATTGCGTAGCGGGTTTCTGTGACCTGTATTTTCGAGGTGCTGAAACCCTTCACGGCATTCCCAGCCTCAAACTGTGAAGGTGGTGGTACTGTGTTCCCACGCCAGTGTCCTTCGCCTGACCAGCTGGCACAATTGTGAGAACATCGGGAACATTTTTTAATTAATGACGCACTCTACTAATCTCATGGAACATCTTGGCGCAATTTTCCACGCTCGACCCGGCCAAATGCATCGATTCGAGGACAAAACTACGTATTTGTGACCGTATGATACAACGTGACTTCAAGTACTGTTTGGTGTATGAATTAAGCTTTTTACGGAGATGGATTCGGTCATATGCTGGTTCAGAGTGGGGGGAGGGGGTAATGAAGGCACTTTTCCCTCCCCCGATCGACCCTCGGCGATCCCCGGAATGGTCACGGCTTCCTCTGGTCAATGCCGTTCCCTGAAATGTCGCATCCAATCCCCCTCTCAAGCCGATAAGAGTATCGGCGCCCCTTCGATAGGATTTGGCGCGTACCTGATAGATTTTCCATCCAAAAGTGGCACCCCCTGGTCTGGTGTCGCCTTCCACCACCCAGTGCCCCCCACCCGATCGAAAATCCTGGATCCGCCTATGGCTTGGCTACATTTCCCTGATTCTTAACCTTCTGAAAATGATACGTCCATTGTGGAAGTTGCCTCAGATAACGCACGGGGAAGCGGCCCACTTCCTAAAAGGCGGAAGTCTGCGAAGTCTGCTGTAGCCGCAAACATCCCCAACGCGAACGTGCTGCAGATAGAGGCTTGGGTGGCTGAGGTCGCCGGCGCCGGCAGCACAGTGGTCTGATTCAGGACCTGATAAGCCACGCGAGCCGACTGCGGGAGTGGCAGTGGAGCCGTGATTGACTCAGTAGGGCGTTGCGTTCCAGCCGCGTGGTTGCAGGTTCTCATGGTGAGCAGTGTGCATGACTTTCAGTGTCGCCTGCAATCAGGCACCGGGAGAGGGGTGTGGCTGCTCCGGCCCGCTGCGGTTGGGACAGTGTACAACTGTTCTCCGTTCGGTGTGATTGTGCGGCCAAGGAGTGTAGCTTTTGAAGTGGAATTCACTCGAAAGTCGGGATTTCGTTGTCGATGGTATGTGCCATCCAGAAATACACGCACGCTACAAGATACTAGGACCTCTGAAGTTGAATTTGGCATCAGTTCTGTTCTAATGGATTTCTGTACAAGATACCTTCTGAACGTATTTTATGTCCAGCTAACTTGCTACCTACGCTCGGTGGATTTAATGGGCGAAGTTGCGTAAGCTTGTGAGACATACCTATAACAGCGTCATGTGTGAGCCTCGAGCGAGCGTTTTACGGGATCCAAGTCAGGAGTCTTTGGAAGAACGCTGCTCTTTAAGTGATGCAGAGGATTCTTTTGATCCTGCTGACCAGCTGCCCGAAAACAATTTGCGGGCAAACAGCTGGGAAGACGTTCAAGCAGATTGGCTCGAGGTCCTCCGTGGAAATGTGCGCAGGAAAGTTAACCAGATAGAAGGCAGAGGCTCTGTCAGGTGAGTGCACCGCCTTAATCCGCACCCCGGAGTGGGCCTCCGAGCTACCTTCACCCTGGTGGGGATGTTTGAACACCCTCCTCGAACTCGGCCCCTATGCGGGATAGCGAAAAAACGCGAACACTGGTGGATAGCTCATACAGATTCATGAAGAAACTATATCGGTCACTTTTTGGCCCAGGTCAATATTGAGGTCTTGACAGGTCAAAGAAGTTGACATTTTGAGCAAAGTTTTTGGGCTCTAGCATCTGATAGAGTTGAGTTAGAATCATTTTGTAGGCACCATTTGCTTTCTTTCGTCACGGCGAATAGACTGATGTATAATATGACCATACTAGGTCAAAACACGAAAATGACCTGACCTCAGGTCAGGCCAAGGTCACTTGTTTAACCTAGCATATTCAATATGCATATTGATCGACTCGCAATAGCAATCCAAACGCAATGGTATAAACATAAAACGTTATATCATCATTTCATGCAAAGTTATTGATATCTGTCTGAAAACTGCTTAAGTAGCTCCAGATGACCTCTCAGAGGTCACAGGTCAAAAATTGAAACATGAACCTGGAAAGGAGTCCAGGGTGCTTCGATTTGGAGAATATGAAGGTATTATCAGCTTTATCTACACAAATACAGCCCAATTTCTGTTTTCCCATGTATTTCTTATGGAGAGGTCATGGTCCGTACTTGACCTTAGGTCATCAATATGAAAAATCCCGGAACATATTTGGTATAACTCGGTGGGGCCATTATTTTTTATAAGTTTCAATTCGATAGATCCACCCATTTCTTTGTTATGCCACCTTAAACATTTCTTGTGGTGAGGTCACTTGACCTGTACTGGTGACCTGACCTGAGATGAACTAAACTTAAAATTTTGGGGAAAGTTGCGAAAGCAATCAATGATAAGGTGTGCCAAGTACGGCGGCGCTTCGCGCCGTCGTTTTTTCGTGCCGTCGGAAAAACGGAGAAGGGGTTATTCAAACACCCCCACCGGGGCGAGGGTTAAGTCACCGGATGAAAAGTTGTGGTAGTAGAATATTCTCACCTTTATGAGTGCTTTGATATCGGGTACCATAAAACCCAGTAGGTCGCACCACATGCTCAAACAATAGAAATATCTGGTCGCCTCGCCTCTTAGATTCTGGCGGTACTTAGAACCTATAGGCAGTCTTAATTTCTCATCCTTTTATTATTCGTGTCAAGTTGAATATCTAAGCCGTAAGCAATCTGATACCGATTTCTGTCGTGCCTCAGATTCAGAAAATCTAATGTCATGTGCTTGCGTTTGATGATTTGGGGAAATGAGCTTGGAAGGTGAGTGAGCTAGACTTGAGCTAGGGCAGTGTCAAATCCTGTCTCTGCGCGGGCTCGACCCCGCCACGCTCTCCACAGTAAACAGAATGCCATGGGCCGAGCCGGGCAACCGACTGTGTCACTCAAACCCCTGAGAGGATATGGAATGCAGCTTACATAGACGATTGTATAGAAATGCTTATAGGCTGGAGATAAACCCACTGCTTTTCCTACTGGCCATTTTACTGGCGCGATAAATTGCCAACAGCACAGTTTACAATAACCCATTCGGCGGTAGATCGAGCTTCCCAGCTACTACGCTTTAAGCCGTGAATTGAGCACCGCAATATCTAAATGAGACATCTACATACATGGGTGTAGGGACGTCCAAAACATTGGCCAAACCTGTATCTTGACGTTGTTTCTTTCCAGTCGACGCCATATTAGGGTCAATGGTTAGCATCTTGAATATTGGGGGAAGGCGAAGGGGTGCATGGCCCCGTAGCTCCCCTGTTCCTTCGCCTACGTTTCTATATTCTTCTTTAAATAACCTGCTAGTTGAGTTCAGAAGCGTCTGATCAAAGCTTAATCCCCTACCCAGCAGTCATGTAGTCATGTGTGTCTTTTCTCTTCCGCTGCACTACGGAGCATTGATAATGATCTTCTCAGCTGTCTCAGTTCGGCGTATGTTTGCTGCGTCGTCACGATAGGTTATCACGGCAGCCCGTGACGTCAGCTGAGGTGGCTGCAGTCGACCAACATGACCTTGGACATGTCAACTGTCGCTCTGAATGTCAGGCATGTCCCGGCCATGGTGAATACAGATGCTGACTATGACCGGCCTCTCAAATACTATTAAGCACTGAAGATCTTAAGCACGGTCTCTTAATCAATGAAGAAACAGCGCAAAACCACAGGGGACGAATGTGGAAGGGACACAAACAACTCGCTGTGTTTTATTAAGCTGTATGATAAACATGCTTCCCCGCGACGCGTCGCGTCGCGACGGCGGCGTTGGTGGAGTCAATGTTTGACATGGGATGTCTCGCGGCCCTGGGCACGAGGACCGCGTGCGTGGTCGCGTTCTTCCCTGGCTGTTCCTTATCTCCTGATCCTCCCCTGACACCCGCCTCTCAGCTCGGAGAATGCCGACTTCTTGGTCTCGGGTGTGCGTTGGGTCTCAGGTCTTAGCCGTCAGATGTTAATCGCTTCGCATGCCTTTGCTTTGGACTTAATCCCACGCAGTTACGGTCAAATTGCTGGGTTATTAATTTGTATGGTACTGCACTACAGACGACGTAAAGACCATCGAAAAAATGGCTGAAGGTAGTGCAAGCAGGAAAAAGTGAGCTTAATGTGAGCTCTCTCCCACTTCTCCTCCCTTTCCGTTTTCCTCCATAATTTGGGTAGCTCGGTGCCTCCTTAAAGATTGCGCTCTTTTTTTTTAAACCCGATGTGTTATTTCAGGAGCGCGTAATGCTGAAATACTGATCTCTAATGGCTAGGTTTTCCTGACCCCTATCACCGGGTAATGGGCTCCAACAGCGTCGAAGTTTATAATACTTACCCATCTAAAGCCCACGGTGTTTCTCTCTCTCAGAATTTCAAACGTGCACCTGTTATCTGTAGACACAGAGCGTGTCAGCGTTCCAGCGCTGAGAGGATCTCTGGTACCTAATATTCCGATCTCGATCCAGCGTTTCTCTCACGTGCTCGGCCCCGCCGGCTCGGATCGGGTCATAATCGCCGCGCGCGCGGGGCAGTTTCATGCCTGTTCGTCACTTGAGCGACCACAGTGTCTGGCTGGTCCAGGCCGGCTGGACTCCTGGAGCATGTCAGTCCCACGCCACCCAGTCACAGCTGGAAAATTGGCCACCAATCACTCGCATTGTGTGATTTAACTGTGATCGCCGACCTGAACTCAGTGAGCTGAACACCCGGCGCTGGAAAACAATGGAAACGGAATCAACCATGCTTATCGTATTTGAGAACTGTGTACTACGGAGCGCACTTCGCTAAATGATAACATGTTGTGCTTGAGAGAGACTCTATTCTGGACAATTCCAGTATTTCTGCGGTTAGTACACTAGTTTATAGGTTTTTAGGCTGTGGTTAGGTCAGGGTATTTTCAATGAAACAGTTGAGTGATTACAGCCCTGTAAAATCAGCCCCTGGTTCTGAGATGCTTATGGTTGTGAAGAAGATTACACGTTCGTTCTCCTCTCATTGTAAAGTGTACGGGGCAGCCAGACAGGATGCCTGCATGCGAATTATTTTAGGAGGCGACTGATGGTGCAAGAAATCCTTGGTATTTAATAAGGTAGATACATGGGTATGCTTTCAGTTTTCATTACCACTTGTCGCTCTCATTGTTTTGTGTTAGATATTATAATGTTACCCTTTTAAGATTTCAAAAGTTCTTTTCCGTTTGAAGGAACTTCATTATCTCCAGGTAAAAATGTGTCTCCATGGACAAATGAACAACTTTTCATGCCTCCTGGTTAGGTTAGGTTCGGTAGCATATCAGTAAGCAATGAGCGTTTGTGGGAGAGGTGCTCTTATACCTACGAGCTTCTCTGAAACTCTGCATTTCTAACATTGGTGATGGATAGATGGACCATGGAAACCTAAGCTGTTCGTCATTAAGGAAAGCAAGCGAGTTATTTTGATCAACATATTATTCACCCAACCAAAGCGCCATGGTTTAAGTTTCGTGCCTCGTCCATTGACGTCTCCAATAGTCGCACAAGAGTCACAAAATACTAGGTTTTCCATTTTCCTAGCTGCACGATGGAGTGACTTTTACGCCAATCTCATGCCAATCATGCATTTGTAACATGTGTAAGACCGTAAATAAATGTTTTGGATTTGGATTTTGGATAGTTAATTGAGGGTTTTTTCAAGGCAATCTGTGCAGGCCACCTTTGCCCGCCTCTCTTCGCTTACTTCACCTCCCGTTAATGCACCGAAGGAGTGCCGTTTGTGGCTAGGAGTGGCGCACCGCCGTGGCTCTGCCGCCTATACCGCCGCCAATTGTGGCGCACCACCGCCAGGGCCGCTGCGCTTCGGTGGCGATGTATGGCGCACGGGATGTTTTTGTGTCACGTGCACTTCCGTGCAGTGCGCTCTTGGAGGCATGCTACCTCGGAGCTGCACTGTCTCGGAGTGGACTTACCTTGAAGAGGGCTCCTTTGTCGGAGTCTTGAAAGAGAAAGAGCTCGGCTTTCTCCGAGTGGTTGAGCGTGTTTTGTTCTCCTTGTAGGTACTTTGACATTCAGAACTGGAAAATGGGTTCAAGATCTCAAATGTTCTTTCTTCTTCTGACAAAATGTCAGAATCTCTCATTTTAGCGATTTGAAATATTTGCTTTGGCAATCTGTTTGTCATTCTTCTGAGTAAGTCCCTATTCTGTTTCGAGTATCCCTATCGTTTTATTTGTAACAAAATAGTGTCATGATTATTCTGTCTGTATTAAAAAACATCTTTATGACAGCCACCATACTCTTTTCAGACCTGTTGCCGTGTCAACCCTATACCTGACAACACAGTACACAACTTTTGTGATGTCATCGAAATTGTAGCCGGAAATCATATTGATCATCTTCAAAAATACTGAGGTGTCGATGTCAGAAGGTTGGGCTAATAATCATGAATTATGATTGTTATAAACTCATGATTATGATACTTGAAGAAATTCAGACCACAGTCCAGCCTTTGTATCGACTGCCTGCAGATCTCTCCAACAAACTTATGATGTGGGAAACACAGTTCTTAAGAATTATCTTCGGTCGATTTAAAGAAAGCCATAAATTATCATTTTTCCAAAAACAGCCGCGGGAGCAGGGTGAGCTCTCCGCGTGAGGCACCAGCCACATCTGGATGTGAAATTAATTTGCACCCTCTGTGGTAACGAGTTACGCCACCAGGCTACGCATGCCTCTTCATCCTTCACCTTAGATCTCAGGATACATAAATTCTGCATGCTCTCAGCCGTAACCAGCCGATTTGAGGCGCGGACCCGGTCGGAGGGAATCGGCAGCCGTGACCCGCGCGCCAGTCCAGGTCCCCCCCGAGCGCGGCCCGTGCTGGCGGACCATCAGAGGCTGACCTCTAACCCCTGGCGCGCGGCGAGGAGCGTCCGGCACGCGGCCAACTGCGGGTCAACCCTTCAGGTCATGGGCCACTGAAGAGCCGGTGACCAATCGGTAGCCCGCTACGACAACAACTGCTTTAATTAGGCTGTTGCGCAATGCCCAGTTTAGAGACTGTGAGCCGGATTCGGCTCGGCAGGGGAAATTGTTGTCCTGATCTCTTCTAGGGTAGATACGATTACGTCATACGTCTTCAGGTGAAAATCCCGTGGTGGGGAAAGTGTTCGTAATAGGAAAGGGCCAACTTCCTGGAACTAGATATGGGATTTAACAAGTAAAACTGGTATTGCCTATTTTAAGTAGATCTGGTAAACACTCCACGTTCACGGTCTTTCACTTTAGGGCCACCGCCTAGATTACACGGAGGAATGATGCCCAGCACCATCGGGACAGCTCGCATCCATGTTGATTTTCAAAATAAGAGAAAACTGCGTACTTCCAAACGTGAATGAGAAAGACGGGAGATATCGCGGGCGTCAGGACCATATGTATGTGGACAGGCAGGACTGCGTGGTCTGCCTCTCCTTGAAAGCATTCATTACTGGTCGGAGATCCCCAGACTGATTGCCTCTGCCGCCGGCTCGCTCGCACTTGCAGATAATTATCATTTAGTTTCATTCTCTCACGATGTGAGCGCGTTTCGCAGCCCTCAAAAGTGTTTTAGCTAAAGCCTTGGGGATATACATTCAGGCTAAATCAATAGTATCATGGGTTTTGCATATGAAAAAACGGTACCTAGCCCGTTTCAACAAGTTTAAATTCCGTGAAACTATGTGTTGATGCTTTTATTGCTATACTAGTTACTTGGTCATGATTGTATATTTAAATTATCATTATATTTTATATTTAAATCCGAAAGTCCGCCCGGGCAGGGACAACCCATCCCTGGACCTGCGTTAACATATTTGCAGGGGAATTCGTCGGGTTGCCTTTCTTTGCAACCATTATTTTAAAGGAAAATAGTGGCCCACTTGTGCCTCGTGCAGTGTTCTGTTTCCCGCGTATTTTACCAACAAAGTCTTGAATTTTTACCTGTAATTTCCCTGCGGAAAAATTACCGTAGCGTTTCGTGATCAGAGGAAAAAACCCGAGCCTGCCCTTATAGACGGGAATATTATTGTGGAGTTGTTAGACATTTCATTTTGTAAAACAGAATAATTATTTACCTTGTGTAGCCATTAAGACTTATTTGGTTAGTTTTTTGTGGATTATTCAGTTTAAGAACTTTTCTGTCGTCTGTTTCATCATGTTGAATGATGTTAGCACGAAGTGAAATTTTTATCAGTCTTTAGTTTTTTTCAGTCGTTTTTACTAATCAACTGCCAGGGGTGCTGCATCACTGGATCCATAAAACAAATGTCTTGTCTATCTTGTTTTATGTTTTTTTCATCTTCTCCGAGTGCCCCGGTATTCTGAAACACTGGATGATTTCCGATAACTCCTTAATGGTAAACTTGAGTGAAAATTATTAACTATTATGAGTTAGCATATTTTTCTGTTGATGACGGACAGGGCACAGTCATTTGGTGGGTGCTTGACTGAAATCACTGGAGTTTGTAGGGATAATTGTCGGTGGTTTTATTATATAGAGCTTAATCGAAGGGTAAGCACCACAGCAAGCCTTTCTCCTCTACCCAGGCTTAGAGGGCTTCTCCTTAATCGCTCAACACTACGAGAGGACACAGGTTCAAAGTGGAGAAACCACGAGCAGGTTTTCTCGCTAGGTAATGTTTTGTAATCGCAATGACTGGAAATAGCCAAACTGGGACGGCATTGATAGGAAACTATAGTCGGCAGAGATGACAAATGAAGCGATTCGTCTTCCAATTCAATTAATATATTTTCACAATCATATGTTCCCCGATCATCTTATCTGCAAGCATAATCGGGTCCAGGATTTCCGATAGGGAGGGGGAGGGGCATGGTCGGAAGGGCGTCGTTCGGCTCAGGGTGCGGGCGCCACTTTTGGGCAGTAAAACCGATCAGGTGGGCGTCAAATACTATCCTGTGGGCGCCGATGCCCACATCCTCAGGCGTGGGAAGGGGGAGGGAAGCAAGTGACATTTAACGGGGGCAACATCGACCTTTCCGTGGGTGCCAAAGGTCAATCGTTTAATTATAAAAACTTATGATTTCCTGTGTGCCATTTCGTAAAAGCATGACACCGTTTTTTACCATGACTCAGTGAGCAAGGATTTTCCAATTAATTTGTCTAGACTTATTTTGTATTGAAATGTGAGGACAGTTGAAGTACGTGTATTAAATGTTTCTCACGTCATGAGCTCCGGTGTGGAAACCCCCTCCTCAGACGCATAAAGATTGTGTAAGAACGCTAAAGCCTCCGCGTTCATGGCACACATTCAGCTGACCTTTGTCTCCTTTTTCAGCGATGGCAGCTTCATGGAGCGGCTTCCCCGGACGGTGGCTGGCCAGGCGTCGGTATCTGTCATCACCGAAGGACCCCACAAACTGAGCAAAGAAACGCCGCATAAAGTTATCACCGAGAGCCCTAACCGACTATTCATCGAAGACATGCGGCATGATGGTCCCCATCAGCTCACTGCCGAGAACTTGCACCAAATCGATGTCGAGGCCCCGTGCAAGCTCATCATCGAGGACCTTCGTCAGACAGCTTCCGACAGGGCGCTGACTGCTTCTGTCGGTGAACAGGACCTGTCAGTGCCGGTAACTCCTGGAGGCCATATTGAACCATATTACATCATAAGTGATGTCATTTGTCACGCTAAATGCGACGTCAACAGTGTCCTGCAAGCGTCGAATACGGAAATTACCATGACAAGCGGATTTCTGGACAGCGGAACAGAGAGCAGCGGCAGCAGCTACGATGGATCGCCCTCCGACTCGCCAGAGCCATCTATAGTGAGTACTAGAAACCTCCGCTTCATAATCTGTCTAGGAGAAAGTTGCTTGTGGTATCGAGACACAGAGTTATCACGAGATAAGCGTTGGAGACAATAAAGCCTGATGGTTAATCGTTAAACAGTATATGCAGGGCCTTCAGATGATTTAAGAACCATCAATCCAGGGAAGAATGATGAAGGCATTAACAAAAGCCCAAAGGATGTCCTGGGTCATTCGAACTGGACCACCGCTTCCCTCACCAGATCAGGGGTAGCACGCAGACCCGAGTTTTGGGGGCCAAACATAGTTTGCCCCCTCCAGCGCTTTGGGGGGCATGGCCGGAATACTTCCCCCTGCGTCCGCCAATGCACCAGATCCGCACTGTTATCCATTGGGTAAGGATGGATAGCCATTGGTTAAAGCGGATATTTATTAACTCTCCTCTGGGTGAGAGGGGTGCTTGAAAACAGCCTCCCCGTCTCCCCCCGCCCGCCCCCGGTGCCCCCCCCCCCCCCGCCCACCCCCACCAGCGTAGGCGCCCCCGCCGCCCCCCCCCCCCGCCCAAACTTTTAAAGTGTGCCGGAAGATGGTGGTGTGGAGAGCTGCCGAACAAACTTAACACACATTTTCCTTGATCAATTACGCAGCTTTTCTTAAAATTTTAAGCTTGGGTCATCTCAGTTCAGATCACCCGGTCCGGTTAAGCGGCCTTATTTCCAATATGATGCCGCTTGTGGGAAGATAAATAATATATTCTGATAGGATTCATATAACCTCTGGATTGGACATGCAAAACAAAGGGGAATTGTCTCAAAATTTGTATTTATTTTTATTTTTATTTGGCTCTGTTTGGGTAAATACCGCTTAAAATAACTTTGCACCTGGGGCCGCTAGTGCAGGTTTCTAGTCTTGGTTTAATAACTTTGTTGACAATGGTTATAGAGCTTTTATTTTCATACCATTGCGTTTGGGTCGTCATTCTAGGTCGATTGATACCCTTTGAATAAAAAGGCAAAAAACAGTAAATCGAAAGGCTTCGATGGTACATGGACCAAGGATCGTGACATGTATTCGACATGTATACATATTTATGTTATCTGGTGCGTCGTTGATAGCGACCGATCTATTGCACAGTTTTCTGCACATTATTTCCGGGTTCGTGTTTGTGGCTACATTTGATACCTTCAGCACTATCAAAAGAAGATGAGATATCTTCCAAAGGGTCAACGCAACCGCTTTTTAATCCTTATCCTTCTGCGAAGTTACGCAGACACGTTTTTAACTCAGTCTTTTCACACTCGCGGCAAACCTGTCAAACGGTTATATACAGGCGAAATTAATACGGCATCAACCTCACTGGCTAATGCAAGCTTGTGACATCTGCAACAGAATACATAATAGATCATGCACACAATCAAAGGCGAGAGATAAAGGAGCTGTGGAAAGAAAAAGTCTCACTGCTGATAAACGGACTAAATGCTTACATTTGGAAGACATGTGATATTGAAGCCATATGAGGGCTGGGATACAAAGAATGCGGAGTGTGTGCTTTTTGCTTCTATTGTCCGATAAAGGATCACTCTCCCTTGGTTCAGGGTGCGAATTTGTAGCTTATGGGGTCTACTCGGGTACCCCAAAAATGGTCGAGGCAATGTTAAAAAGTCTTTAAATTGTGTTGTGTCTTCTTTTTTGCTATAGATTCGGTTTGTTTAGTCCAAAAGTCTGTGAATGTCGAGGTAGTGTTAAGATTTCCTTCAAATTGCATTGTGTTTCCTTTCCATGGCGTTATATTGGTTCAATTTAGTCCAAAAAGTGTGAGTGCATCACGGCCATAATATTGCCCTATCTATTTCTGTATGCTGGTTTTTGACATTGCTCTAAATTTGGACACCTTCGGGGATTTTTGGAAATCCACAACCCTGCCTTGGTCACACTTTTTCACCCAGAATCCCGTTAACCGCAGGGAAAGCGATTGTGATTGGTTCCGAAGACGTTTAGGTTTTTTTCTCCAATGGTGAAGTCATGAATTGTCTATTCACTATCAGTCCGAAATAGCGGAAGTTTGTTCCTTTTACAAGGAAATCTTGCTCCTTTCGGAACAAAAACACAGCTTTATAAAGCGGCTATTGGTTCCTAATGACCTAATGGAAAATCAAATGCGTTGAGGGTAAGAGTCTCCGTTCTCTTACGGCTGCATTACACCTTTTTGGAAAACTTTTCCGGTGTAAAACTTGATATCTGTTGAGAAAAATAGAAAATGTTTCTTACCTATGCACCGCGGTATCAATACGGCAATAAAAATACACTATTGTAGGCATTAATGATATGTTTACAATATATATATATATATATATATATATATATATATATATATATATATATATGTTTACTTTGAAAAAGAAAATAAAGAAGTTTCACGTTCTATCGTCTTAAAATACGTAACATAGCATCTCCCATCTGTTTTGTTGCCAGAGTTTGGGTGCTCTCTAGTTTTTTTTAGAAAAAAACCCTTCCGGATTCCCACTTAAGTTTTTAGGTAGGTACACATATGTCCGTGGAGGCACAAGCAGCAGACACATGACGAGGAAAATAGGCATGTACATACAAGGTGTGTGCGGAGAACAGAAGGCATCGCTCCAAATGCGTACTTACGCCGATGAAAAATATAGATGTTTCAATTGCATGAAACTGGACAATAGCTTCAAAGTCGGCAACGATAGTAGTCCCATTCCTGAAAACGTCCTCGTAAAATCGTGCAGATCCTGCCCTCTCACCATTTGAATGTATGCGGGGTGCTTCGTTCAAAGGCAGCAATGAGATCATACATCAGACAATCTGTGAGGTGTTTGTTCGCTTTTTGATTGGTGTGGCAGATCAAAGCACGCGCTTATCTTCAGATGTGACGTCAAGAAACCGGTTTACAGTAAGGCCGCGATGGACAGTGTGGGAGTTGTCCTGCCTGCCGTGCTGGAGGGTCGGTAGGGTTGGGCATCTGCGTCACAAGCTCCTCTATGATCCGCAATCGTGTGATACATAATGCCTTTTCTGGTGTCAACAGAAGCTTACAACACGGCTCTCACCAAAGCTTCTGCCTACGCTGCGCCCAGTTATTTTGTTTTGGAGGAATGGTTCCAGATTTGTGACGTCAGTCTCCAGAACAGAGACTGACGTCACATATCTCGCCGGATATTTTCTTCGACAATTCCTGTTTCTCATCGGCAGCCGTGCGTGCCCCGGTGTTGCGCGTGTTATGGGTGGGTGGTGTTATTTCCTCATGCAAGGCTCCTATATCTGGCACGAATTGGACTCGGGATGCAATACTGTCAAGGTGGAACTGTTTGAAGTTGTATTCCAGCGAATCTTAGAAGCTACAGCAGCCAATGGGTTCAACAGTTTGCCGTTTTAAGCTTCGACTCATGCTTCTACAATTTAGATCCTTTATGTGGATAAGAACTTTAATTGGATTTGTATTTAGCCATACATGTTTCACTGGCCGGTAATCTAACCATCCAGCTTTTATAAGGGACACGCAAAAAGGACCCGGTTTCCAAAACGCTGGCCTGACGCGCCGCGTCCAGGCTCCTGGAAGCAAACTGCACCCCACTCAATTCCAGCACGGCCGCTCCAGCGCTCACTGGCACTGAGGCAGTTCTGGATGCTGTTGATATTGACTTTGTGGCAGGAAGGGGGGCTGCCAAAATCATTAGAAATATGGTGTGTTTAGGAATTAAAAATGATATCGGTGATTCGGGGACATAACCTCTTTGGATGGTCTCTGCAGCTGCACGATAACTGCCCATCACAAATGAAGTATATATTTGACTATTTTAAGGGAAGGTCAAATATTATGAATAGGTAGGGGAGAGCGGGGAGAGTTGTATCATGGACAAGTTGTATCAGAGCGATTTTTTCCAAAACTATCCAAGAGATAGCGCTCCCGACACGACCAGATGATGCGGCATGAGGTCCGCCATCTTTCTTTATACTGCCGTCTGCTTGGCTTGGCGCGTTTCGCGGTGAGTGTAGAAAATGTGTTTTCGGGGTGTCATTCTGTAAAAATTTCGTCGTAAGGAAATGTGTGTTTTTGTCATTCAGATGATCACGAATCGGAAGGATCGCTGTAGCAGTGGTAAGGGTAGATTCTAAGGCTTCGTGCGTGAGAAGGATTTTTTCAGCTGGCCACTGGTTTTTGAGCACGAGGACATTTTTTCCAATGTGGGAGGGTGGTACATGTTGTATCAAGGCCAGGTGGGGTATGTTGTACCAGTGATACAACTCACCCCAATGTTCATGCAGCTCATTAGGGGTGTCGCCACAGATTCGTTTTTTCCAAAAACACTATATTGTCACATGTAGCCACAACGAAAAATTAGGTAAAATATTTTTGATGCAAAAAGTGCGGGTCAGGATAAGTGCAAGACGGGCCGCGCTGATGGAATGAAAGCAAAAGCAAAATTAAAGTCTAACAAGTCCAGTGGCGAATCTAGGATTTCGTTAGGGGGCAGGCTCTGAGGGGGGGCGCCGAACCTGGGGGCGCCGAATCTGAGGGGGCGCCAATTTACCACCCAATAGGCGGACAGTGTCGAAGAAAAAACGTGTTTAAAAAACGTATTTGCAAATGCTTATTTTCATGAAAGCAACCTTTCAGTGAAACATGTTCACGTTTACCATTAAACATATTTCGGGCCGGCAAGGTTTCGCCCAGAAAGTAATGACTGGTACATTGGTAGAAAATGCTGGACTAATTGAAGCACCATGAGCAAAGAATACAGCTAACTTCGGTCTTGAAGAAAACTGGGGTGTCGTATCGACCACATCCACATATCATAGTTGTCTTGGCTAACGCTGGGTCCCTACAGAAACCCCGATTGGCGCTACATTAAGCGCAGTTAACAATTAATACAGAGAACTTTGGTGAACTTAAGTCCTGGCGAAAACTAAGGTGCCGTATCGACCACCTCCACATATCACAGCTGTCTTGACTAACGCTGGGTTCCTACTGAAATCCCCTATTGACGCTAAACTAAGCAGCAGAGGCCGCACAGCCTCTGCGGGCCTGGGCCTCTGAGTTTTTGGTGGCTACTTTGAGCTGATACTGAGTCCCCTCAGTTGATCTGGGACCGCTTTAGATAACCAGGCCCTCACACTGAACTTGAATGTGTCGCCACTGGAGCCTTCTGAGTTTTTCGGGGTCCCTTAACTGCTGAAGGGCCCCCTCAACAGATCCTGGGCCCTCTGAATTAATTTTGAGCTATCTGAGAGCGAGTTTTCAGGTTGCCCCTGGGCTGTTCTGGGACCGTGAAAGAGTATTGCACAGGAGCTTACTGGCTTGGCCTTAGATCCTTTGCTGCTTTGGGCCCCCTAAGCTAAAAATAACCCTGTAGGTGAAATTATTGTGGCAGCCACGAGCTGGGTCTAGGGCCCGTGATAGGATTTACTTAAGGGGCCTCTGGTTTGGTCATAGGGCCCCTCGCTTGATTAGTCTCCCTTGAGCTGGCAAGGGCCCCCTGGGCTGGTATCGTGTTCGTTTAACTGATATAGGCCCCTTCAGCTTGTTTGGGGCCCGTTGTGCGTATCTGGGCCCCATGAGTTCGTCAAGACACCCAGCTAGTCTGGCCATCTTATTTTGTATGGGCCTCCTGAGCTGCTTTGGGGCCCCCTCAGCGTGTCTAGGCCCCATGAGTTGAAGGTTGGCCCCCTGAGCTAGTTTTGGCCCCCTGAGCTTATTTAGGACCCATTTAAATGGGTAGGCACCCCACGCTGCCTATACAGCTCATTAGGGATGTCGCCACAGATTCATTGTTGCCAAAACACTATATCATCACAGGTAGCCACAACGAAAAATTAGGTACAAATATTTATGCTGCAAAAAGTGCAGGCCAGGATAAGTGCAAGACAGGCCGCGCTGATGGAATGAAAGCAAAAGCAAAAATTAAAGTCTAACAAGTCCCGAGAAGTTATGGCCACATCCCCACCTGCGCTTCACAAATTCGAGGCACACCCCTGCTCGCCCACCGCCTCCTCCTTCAAACGTCCATGCAATTCATCTGTATCCCTGAAACAACCCTTCCCGTAACTATTGTGAGGGGATTACTTAGTAAGTCCATAACTAATACGTTTAGGCTTTTCAGATTGAACAGTTGCAGATTGAACAGACTTTAGCCCTGACTTAAGTCTGCTGGTACCTAGTCTAGAATTTGCCCGTTTCGTCGTATTGTGTTGGCTTCTTTGTTCCAAACGGGTCACCTTTACACCTGGACGGTTGATGTTTCGTTTGCGTTTTTTGTCGCCATGAATTTCGCACTGCATTGGCCATAGTTTGGTGCAATAAATTGCAAGTTAAGTTTATAATTAAATTTTAAATTCGTTGAAGGTTGTTCCCACGGCCATGATCGGTGGCAGGCACAGTCTTCGAAACGTGACACACTGATACAACTTAACCCACCATGTGATACAACTCACCCAACCGGTGGGGTAAGTTGTATCAAGTGAAAAGGTCCATTCGCCGGGCAGTAGGAGACAAACCAGTAAAGATAAAGAAACAAATCTATCGGCAAAAGGAAGCCAACGGATGCAGCTACGAGATGGTATTGAAATCACGAGGCCATCCCAAGTAGTTACGAAATTAATGAACCTGGAGTAAAAACTGATACAACCCACCCCACCCTCCCCTAGGTACACTACGTAGGGGCATGACTGTCGATGCCATTTGAAGAAACCCCATAATCACGGATGGAATGTATGGACTGGAATGTATGATGTATGCATTAGAATGGATGGACTTCCAGGTTTCAGTCAGGGGCTACTAAGTCCCTCGGAAAGGAAGGAGATTGGAACACAATTACGTGGTAGGTATACCCACTAACCTGGCGGCTCTATAGGGTGCCAAGGGTGCATCTAACAATATCGCACAAAACACCAAGGCTTTTCCAGCTGTTGATTGTTTATACCACACGACCTCAGCGCCGTGGCTAGAAGGAGTTATGCAGATCATGCCGCCGTATGATGTTTGGAGTCAAAACACTAGTCCAGAGCTCAGAATATCGGCCTAGATGAATGAGTACTGCTACCTTGCATCGCGTGAATTCCTTGTTTCCAGCGTATGCTTCATTTTCGTCCGCTTTTTAACTTTTCTGCGGGCCTTTGGAGTGAAGGAGCGAACGTTGCTCGCCCTCATACTTGTTTTGATATATCGCTGACGGTTGAAGCCACGCTTTTGAAAATTAATTATTCTTACCTTATAGCTGCTTTAATCGAGTTACTTGCAATAAAAAGGATCTTGAAAGGGGGCGTTTCTTAATGTTAGTGCGTGCCTTTTGTGTTCTTTTTCTTATAGTGGTGGAGAAGGTATGACAGAGACGTCATGATGATGGTAAAGGTGGTAAAACTGATCATAATCTGCCAAATTTATTTTATTTTCAAATTAATTTTAAAAGCCAAAGGTTAATCGATTGTTTCGCATAAAAAGCATGGTCACGACATGCATTGTATGCGATACCGTCGATTAAGCTTTGGCTTTTAAAACTCGTTTAAGAATAATATATATTTGGCAGATTATGATCCCTTTACCACCTTTGCCATCATCTTTTTTTCTTCTTTAGTACCTATTTAGGGATTTTCTAGACTTTCTAATTGAAAACCATCTATATCGTAAAGAACATTATCTTCTCAATGTGAAACTGTCTCTATAGTCGTAAAACGTACCTACCTGTAGTATACAAACATATGAAAATATCTAAGGTGACAGCATATGCAAAATGGAGCTTGTTGGTGTTTTTTTCAGGGGAAAATTCAGCGATATAAAGAAATTCTCTTATCGGAAAGGACCGCATTATTGAGCGGACAGCGATAAAACAGAGCTGTCTTGATGCTCCATCTTGCGGGACGTATAAAACTATGTTTTGACTGCCAGGAATTGTAAATAAGAACGATGTTTCATTTTAACATATGCATTTTATCCATGTTACAAGACCAGATGTGTATATATTCACGAGTTGATGTGTGCTACAATTTAGGGGTTTGTGCCTATGTGTAAGCACATTTTAGACCCTGTCGTTTCAGCAGAAGGGCAATGTGTGGAATCACCCTTCTCTTAGATTATTGCTCGTCCATCATGATATTGAACTAAGATACTCCAACCATAGTAAAAAGAGATGCATTAAACAAGTAAAAACATGTAATATGAGATGGCAAGTACCAATGATAGTATTGCGAACAATTAGAAATATAAATTCCAATGCAGTTTCTTCGGAAGATCCTTAAATATGATAATTCTAATAATAAAAAATGAAGCAAGACAAAAACATTCATATCTATCTGAATGTTGTCTGTCTTTACTTTTTGCGCACATGTTTTTGTCTGTTTTCCCCATTATTTAATGGGTTTATTACGTCTCTAAGCTCAATTTAAGCGTCCGGTGCATAACTAATCTTGTGAAATAAAATTTAACTCCCATGACGTCTCAGTTCTTCAAAATGGCAAAACCATGACAATTCGGCTTTGATTTTCGGTCAATATGCGCTACGTTTTTTGAAAACCAGGCTGCGTTGCTAGAAGATGTGACGAATTACTTGAAATCTGGTAAAAGTGGTTTGTCTATATTCCCCTGGGGGATGGATGGCTCAGTGGACAGCGTTTCCGTCTCCTAAGCCACAGATTCCGAGTTCAAGTCCCGGCGGAGCCTCTGAATAAGTTGATCTGATCCTGCAAATCCCACCTAACAGGGTAAGGGCTGGCGACACCTTATAGCCCTGGCAATTGGTGCGCCGTTACACACCAACAATGAGTACTATAAATATCAATATTTTTCGCTTTTCATGGATTGTTTCATTTCTTTATTTTACATTTAAGAAGCGGAAATTTTTATCCTGTTTTGCTTTGCTGCTAATACCCGGGTCAAAGTTCGTTCGAATTTTGAAGGTTGAGATTGTAGATATCGGGATAATATGATTCATCCGGCTCGTGACACAAATATGCGTAACCACACGTTAAAGAATGACATTGGTTAGGATCTTGAGAGTCGGCCATGTGGCCTCGGTAGTTACACATCTGCCATGGTATGTACCAGCAGGCGTCCGGTTTGACAGCGATCTCGTCGTGGTCCCCAGCACCCACGGACCCCTCGGGTGCGGGGCTGCGGGGTATAGACACCGGGTTAGAGGCTCCACTGTCTCGGCTCGGTCCGCTGATAATCCGCTCTCCCGGGCCAGCTGGGTCCGGGGGTGCCGGGTACAGGCGCCGGCACTAGCCTGGCACCATGGGTTCTGGGTACAGGCGCCGGTACTAGCCTGGCACCAGGTGCCGGGTACAGGCGCTGGTAGTTACCTGGCACCAGGTGCCGGGTACAGGCGCCGGCACTTACCTGGCACCAGGTGCCGGGTACAGGCGCCGGTACTTAACTGGCACCAGGTGCCGGGCACAGGCGCCGGCACTATCCTGCACCATGGGTGCCGGACGCCGTGTCTACCACGGGGCCAGCTGGGTCGATGCTTAACACCACTTATATTACAATTAAACCAAAGCATTGCCTGGCTTTTTTAGGTGGATCTCTCAGCGTTTTCTTCTCGTCTTTTTTCCTTGGCTGGTGCTGCTAGTACAGCACGCATGGGAGCAGTATGGCCGCAGAAGTTTGCGGGCCTCCTAAGCACCAAGTGATGGTGGTGAGGATGGTGATTTTGGCAATGTTGTTATTAGCACTGTAGTGGGAGCGCTATATGAATCAACGGTTGACGTGCCTTTAAGCCTAATATTTATTTACCATTTCTGTCTCATGCTTCTCTAGCTTAACTCGTGCTTGCCTTTTTTCATAATCGCATTTTCCTCCATGAGTAGTGTTATGAGCGCGAAATAACCTCAGCCGTCGGCGTTGCCTACAACACCGAAGAGATTGATGAGTTGGATATCAGAAGGAATTTCTTAACCGTTGCAGCATTGGAATGGTATCACGTAGCCTGAATTATTCTGGACGTGCATAATTCGACAAGTATGGGTCTGCGTTTGATTTAGATGCCTATTTTTGTCCTTTGAGCAGTGCGTTTTTAATATCGATTTAATTCAGATTGATGAGCAAGGTGTACAAATGGATTGGCCAGGATTTACCCATGAAAGATCGGGATCGGATTGGACTGCATTTGAGGTTTAATGACCGCCATGCACTCTGCCAAGAAGCTGACACACTGCGATTACTCCTGGGGCCGCTTACTCAATCTAGAGAGCTGCACACATAACGTTCAAGCCCGGTAATTGTTTGTTTTAGATGAATCGGGTATCTAAGCGAGCTCAGCTCAGTTATGAAATGAGAACAGCCAACTCTGGTGCAAATCCGTAGGTGATGTCACTCTTCGGACTTGATCCATTTCCCTTCCTGGACGCCCTCATTATGTGCATACAAGATAAGCTGGTTATCGGGGTTCGCGCTATTCCGTCTGGTATGATGCACGGCAAACAGTACACAGTTCATGGTGTAGGTACACCGGGAGGGGAGAGGCTTTCGACTCGATTAGTTTGGCTAGTTTTAAACTTGCCAATCGGCGATGAAATAAACGTTTGATATATTAATTACCCGCAACGTATGTGATTGCAAGCTGTTTTTTATTGGTATTTTCTTCCGCTCTCAAATCCACCAACTCAAATCAGGGCTTCATAGTTAATGCACGGGAAATGTTTATTTTGAGAAACGATGTCTGAAATATAAGTGGCTCTTTTAGTCTTTTCAGATTTTTAATCGACGTTTCCTTTAATGAGGCGCATTTTATCCCTGTTCCTTTGCTCTGCAGATGTAAGTGTATTTCTGGAAGAATTTGCGAAATTTTGAACCATGTTTAAAAACCATTCCCATAACATGTGGAAGATATTGAGAATTTCATGCATTAATCCTACAGGGGATAAAACGCCTGTTTCTTTCGTCAACAGGTTCTGATGCCAGAGGTCAGAAAAATATTTTCGTTTTTCCCAACGAATACCGATTTTTATCCTGAGGTAAGGAAATTTCTCCCAAAACTAAATTGTCTTCAAAAGTCGTACGATAGAGAAAATGATAATCCCTAAGCCTGAGCATGTCAGAGTGAGTACTCATTTAGCAGATTGTGATGCTATGATAATACTTGAGGAAAGGTTTCGCTAATTTATGTGTCAAACATACCAAGTACAGTGGCACAGCATACCTATCAACGTATTTCGGCCGCCCTTATAAGCGCTGGACATGGGTGTCCTTGTATTGAGGACACGGGGTCAGCAAGCCTTGTTTCGTGGATGGTCCTCAATTTCTTCTGATGTTACATATAAGCTAAATCTCCCTGAGTTGTATTCCGCTCCTTTGCTCTTTGACGTAAGGTCTCACCTCCAAAAGGCTACCAATTCCCACGCAAGTATTTGCACGCCAATTTTGAGATGTGTGAAGTCATTACACTTAAACGATCGATGAAAATTAAGGAATGGGAATTGTTTCCCATCATGTGTTCAGTAAACATATACAAATACCAGAGCTATGCAGAAACAAAACGGGGCCCTGAAGTCTGCAATTTGTATTTTTAATTCCCACCTCCACCACCGTCACCAACACCATCACCAGCACCATCACCAACACCAACACCATCACCAACGCCATCACCAACACCATCACCATCACCAACACCATCAGCAACACCATCACCAACGCCATCAGCAACACCATCACCAAAACCATCACTAACACCATTACCATCACCAACACTCTCAGCAACACCATCAGTAATGAGCGTTGGTGCAGTATTTTCCACCTCTGGCGCCGCGCCTGCGCCGTGAAGCCTGCCGCGCTGACTTGATGTCGGCGGCGCCGGCGACGGCCGTTCAGTGAGGACCCGACTCCGGAGGGGCGGTGTAACGTTGGCGCGTGCCGGGCCGCCTCCAACCGTGACCGTGATTCCCCACCATCACCCCAGCTCGCCCCGGCGCACCATGGTGCTCAGGCGACAGAAGAACAGACTGCGCATACAGGTGAGGCGCACCCGCTGACCGTGCTTCCGGAGTGGAGGCGAACACCACCGGCAGGTCGAGTGGTGGGACACCCAACATTCAATGGTACTGCAAGACAATGCTGGTGTAAACAGAACCTGGTGGAATGTTTGCGAGGTCTCATGCTGAAAGGACAGCAGGGGGCTCCTGCAGTAGCGCTTGAAGGTGTTTGGATATTATTTACGTGGGAGTTTTATAATTGAATGTGTTTGAAGGGAATGCGGCACCTTGGTGAAATGCTAGACTGGAGTGGTCTAAGGGGCTATCTTTATTGAATATAATGGGTTTTGTCTCAACTGTGTCGGAAAACGACTAATCCGACTAATATTTCTTTGTATTTGATTTCTTTGTCAGAGGTAAAAAAGGTCCCCGAATCGGAGTGACGTCAAGTCGGCGTCCGATTTGGTAACGTTTCGTGCCACGACAAACCAGTTGATTTAGGCCATACATGGAAATGAGTACCTATAGATGAAACATTTTTAGCTAAAAGGCCCTGTTGCTGGGACCAAAATGGTGCTGATCCACTTTTGCTGTTTTTTTCGATACGTTAAGATATATTTCACGGCTGAAACTAAAAGATAATGCAGGTAACATGCATTTATAAGCGCTGGTGCCAAAGCCAAGTTCAGCACGTAGTTTTCAAAACGCCCCAAGAAAAAGTTGTGTGTGCAGCAAGTTCAGCGGGGCTTGAGTAAGACCCCATTTTCACAATGTACCTGGTACCACGTGACCACCTGGGGAGGAGGGGTTCGATAGGGAGTGAATTCTTACCTTTTCTCCGTGAACAGTAGGTTTCTGGGACAAATTAGGTATCGGTCAAGTGGTTTCTCAGCATGCTCATCACATACGCGTCGGAAAAGGGGGCCAGGAGGGGCCTGGCCCCCACTTTTTGGCCAAAAATTTCACGATCTCAGTCAAAATGAGAAAGCCGGACATTCTTATATCCAGCCGCTGCGGAAGGCAACGAGGAGTCCAAATTCGAACAGTTTTTGATCCTGATGTTGAAAGTTTTTGTCAACATCAGGTTGAAGTTTGGCTGGCCCCCACTTTTTTGCCGGTGGCGACACTTATGGCTCATCACATGGTTATCGAAGTTCAAATTTCGTTATGAGGGTGCTATATTCCCTTTTTAAAGATTTTCTGTGTTGATCAGGCGGAAGACGCATGTTGTAACTGACGCATCACGGACTGTTCCCCGCAAGTTGTTGACGTTGTTAGTCCACTGAACGCAGCATTTCGAAAAACCGCCATTTTGTGAAAGGGCACATTTGTGTTTTTACTTTCGGGGAGTTTACCGATAGGTATGTTGAGAGAGAGAGAGAGAGTAGAGAGAGAGAGAGAGAGAGAGAGAGAGAGAGAGAGCTCGAACTGTGGCATGACAACAACATCTTAGTTTAAGATATAAAAAGCTCTCGGATACAAAGGAGTTCGTAGTATGCAGGTATGCCTAAATGTCTGTGAAATGGCGAAACTATCTAAGCAGCGTGCGTATAAAAGCATGCCTGTCGGATGTGCTAAGATAACGAAGAAAGCCTTCTTTGGAAGCACAGATTACTAACCCAGCCAGCTTGCAACACACCTGCCGCTTTTTTCCGGCCAGAAAGTGACTAATGCAAGTATAATCTACCTTGCCTTGTTCGCGTTCCAGCCAGACCTATTTGCAGGTTGGCTGTTGGACGGCGCCTGCGACGGCCCGGCGTGTTGCCTGGCAACCTGGCTGTTTGTGTACTGGTAGTGCGGCGTGCCATGACGTCACCACATCCGGTGTGTCCCGCCACACAATGGTCCACACTGGCGTGTCAGTACGGCTGCAGAATATCCATTGCATTGCGTGCTGCAACCCTTAAATGGAGCACTAGTTCAAAGAGCGCTTGGATGGGAGGGTAAGGGCCGCCAAGGTACGGAGCCCACGCTTAATGCATGGAAGACATTGCGCAAGACTACGTTAGGACGTTGACATGAGAAAGGGCCGTAAAGAGAATGTGGCAGTGGAAGAGAATGTGGCAGCTTTGTGGGGTTTAAAATGAAATTTTGGTTTTCTAGAGCACACAAAAAACAGTTTTATCCCGTGTTTGTACGTCGCCTCGCCGTTTGTGGAGGGGCAAGCTTTTCCTGAACATCTTTCGCGCCTCCTCCTCTTTTCCGCACCAGTGTTCCGCCGAAGTCTTTCGGTATGCCCGACTGGACAATTAGCATAGTTCAAAATCAATTCTAAATGGTTCACATTCCGATGCGCCACCCAAACCACCAGTCGGTGCCTGCTGCCGTGCTTGAGACCAGCATGTTCTGATGCACTTGTTTGGAAGACCAATCTCCGTAGTGCAGGTTGGTGAGGAAGTCAGCTCATCCGGTTGGCATGCCTGGAATTCCTTTGATTCTGATTCGGTGTTGGTGTCTGTCAGACACCCTCTGGCTGATACACCCTCGACTGGGGTTCGCGACCTTGACGCGTGACGTCGTTCCGTTCCAGAGCCCCCCAGGTGGGATGACACCATCCGTTCCGCTTATATGAAACGCCATTGTCCCTTGGGGTTCATTGCGACACGTCTGTTAATCTTTGCCTTTTCTCTTCTTCGTAATAGGGCTGTGGTCCGGTTGAATGAATTTTAATCAGCGTGCTTTAATTAGGAAGCGATAGTGTGCGAAGAATACGCAAAGAAAATATAATTATATTTGACCTTGCCATGAATACTTCTCAAGCGGAAAGTTCTAGTTCTAAACATAGTATCTTCCTTCGGATATTGTGCGCTGGGTAGATGAACTTGAGAAATCTGTTTCCTTGAATGGAAGTTGAAGGTACCTACCTACGGGTGACTTTTTTCAAATAACTTTTGGATCGGTGTATTGAAAATATTATTTGAGAACCTATTTCCATCCTTCCGATCGATTGGGTGAACAAAATGATTGATTTCTTGTAAAAAAATGCGAAGCTCAATTGCAGATTGAAAGTAAGACTCCAGTTTGCCTTCTAAGGGATACATCGGGTTGCTGTGCAAAAGCCTTTCTTTTAACCTGCAGATTACCTAAATACGCTGATACGTATAATATGTATTATCTTAAATTGGAATGAGCTAGTTCAGACTCTCTAAGTGAAATCAGTGAGATTTGATTCCGTGACATTTTTAAAGCGACAAAAAATGACCATATCCCCGGCGAGTTCAATTTCGTATCCAAATCATTATAGGCTAATCCCATTTCAATCATTATAAGCTAATCTCATCCATATCATGAAAATATTTTCACAATTAGTATCCTGCGTAACGCCATCACCTGTCATTATTGTCGCGGCGCAAACACCACCGTGGCGAGGTGCCAACATCGCACGTGCCGACCGTCAAATCTGGCGCGCTGAGCTGTACGGCTCTGTTTACCCAATGGGTCATACCTGAGGCTGGCGCCGGCCGCCCACCCCTCTCCCTTCCGAAGGTGGGGCGGCATTAGTGTCAGCCCGCAGCTTGACGTCATTCATCTTCTGAATACTGGATGTTGGCAGCGGCAGACCGCACCTTTGTCTCAGACTCACCCCTTCCGGCGATGAGGAAGATGGTGTTGAACGGAGCCACTTCCGGTTATG
This sequence comes from Lepas anatifera, assembly GCA_034440635.1. Classification (NCBI taxonomy): domain Eukaryota; kingdom Metazoa; phylum Arthropoda; class Thecostraca; family Lepadidae; genus Lepas; species Lepas anatifera. Next base: position 509,451 of record JAOTON010001802.1, read on the forward strand.
AACAACCATTCATTTGACGTGGTTGCAAGCTGTGAAAATGCTGACCTTCTCTCCCATACAGATGAACCACCGGAAGTAGTAGGTCACGCCTCGCTCTCGCGTCTTTTGTTTTCGTATACGTCTAATATCAGTTCAACTACCTCAAATATTTCACCGCTGAACAGTATAAATTTCACCTATCTGGGGTTACAATATTGGCTACAGTCTCGTTTGTAAGATCGTGGTCTTGGCAAGGTCTGATCGGTAGCTGGCGAGCCCGGGCTTAGACCGTGTGCTCATATAGCGGGGCATGTGGGCGTTATTTCTCCCATACTGAATCGCCGTCGATAAATTTCACCAGCAAAAGCATCGGTCTTTGTGTCGCTTTAAACACGGCGTTTCAAAGGCCGTAGGTCGAGCTCCGTGTGAAACCTAGTCCGGCGGGAATGTTAAATCTTTGACGAGGTCCATTGAAGCTCTGTGCTGTATGTCGGACGGACATAACTGAATTTGTTGGTAAAAAGACAGCGGTTTGGTAACAGTTCAAGGCTCATCACAGAGCTATCTTTGGAATACTCTGTGGTAGAAATAGGGATCAAACGTCCCCAAATAGGGCGTGTTTAAGCCTATAAACTGAGGGTCAAAATTATATGCGTGGCATGTCAAGGAAACAACCACCCTGAGGGGATCTTAACATACATATCCAAATAAAATCGAACGAGCAGAAAGTAAGACTTAGGAGCGTGGATTGTATGCGTGTTTGTTCATGAGAGAGGAATTAGCAAACAGATCATGTGTGGTCATTTTTTAAAACAATCATACAAAACATATATTTTTCAAAAATATATGTGGCCTACCTCTAACAATTGGTATTTTGAGGTAAGTTCATATTGGAAGTCTATATCCACCAGTTGGGATCATCTTTTTAATTTTGCTAAGCTATCAGCAACTCTGGAAAATATTTCCTCTTCTCTTCACGAGTTCATCTCACTCATACTACTCATTTTTGACAACGCGTCTTATAATATCATTGTCTTATCACACATTTTCTACATGCCTACTTCCTTCAGTGCCGTCTTGTCATTTCAGGAGCGTACTTCCATCCATACATGACTAGTCAGGTGAGCGGCTGTGTGATTAATTGCAGCACCATCAAGGTACCGCCAACCGCGGTTCGGTGGCCTGGACCGATGACGTCACGCACTTCCGGTGGCCGCCTCTGTTCCGTGTGGCGCGGTTCCGTTGTGTGTGTCACCGCCGTGTCGTCAGCGGCGCCCTCGACCGACATATTTTGTCGGTAGAGGTGAAACGCTACCTGGTGTTGCTCCGGTGCGACAGATCGAGTTCACTGTTGCAGGCTCGGATAGTGGAAGTCGCAATTATAGCCCAACGCGTAAATTCGGAGATGTTTAGTTTATTTAGTTTAGTTTATTAAACATATCACCAACGGGTCAGTAAAACCCACTTATAGATGAAGTCGATAAGATAAAAGCAGTACACTGGATCAAACAAACAAAACGATAAAATGTAAATAACGCTAAAAACATCCACTCTCGTCGAGCACACTGTATACACCTTAGACAGTAAAGGAAAAGGCGATCACTCGCTTCTTAAAATCTCCTAAGCTCGTGTGCCAGATATCAACGTCCCTATTTGCATTTAAAAACCTGTTACAGACACGGGGAATTCTGGTAAACATGCTCGACCTTACAGTGTTAGTTCTGGCGTAGGGAACGTTGAAAAGCAACCAGTTTCGAAGTGCACGGGGAGGCGCTGCCAATGGGAAGCATTCCAAAAGAAAATGTAAATCAATTTTGTGATTATGAATGTTTCTGATGAACATAATATCATACTGTAACCTTCTCGCGGATAAGGATGCCAACCCAAAATGACGGAGAAGGTCAGCATACTCCAGTGAAACGTTTTGAACACGACACCTTGCGCAGAGCCAAATAAGAAACTTGTGCTGAATTTTGTCCGCACGTTTCAGATGTGTGTCGGCAGCTCCTCCCCATATCACACAGCCATATTCCAAAATACTCCGAACGTTGGCGCAAAAATGGGTGTTCTTAACCTCGCATGGGTGTTCTTAACCTCGGTTTTTGCGAAGTTCGAGAATCCGCCTGTCATAGAGTTGCTGTAATTGTGCGGTTGGTGGGAACCGGAACTGGTGATGGTGTTTGATAAAATGTGGCGGTTAACGCTGAACGGCCCCATATGCGGGCGGCTCGCCATTTGGGGGCTGCAACGGGCTGCAGGCGACGAATCATGTTACGGTGACGTCACACCCTGCAGATGACGTCACCGCTCACCAGGTAGGCGGGTGACATCACATTTTGCGACTACATTGCAGAGCCTGCAATGGCAAGAGAGAGGCGACGTGAAGAAACCTAGAACTATCTTGATCGCTAGTTTAGCTTGAGATTTTCTTTGATGCTGATGACGCCCGTTTGGAGTGGGCGTTAACTTTATTGGGCCTTTGATCCTTGTAAATAAAGTCTTATCTACTAGGTTTTAAGTTAAACTAGCCCCACTGAACGATGAGTAGTGTGGGAAGATTAATTTTACGTGTGCAGAACCCTTGACTGGACATTGAGTCTTAGCTTAAATTAATTATTTGGAGATGACATTACAGTACCGGATCTATCTGCGTACTGCGTGCGAAGTAATCAGCAGCATACTGATACGTGCGATGGTGTGTATGAATGTATACACACATACAAGTATGAATTTCTGAGCAGGATAACCAGAAACGAGAGTGCGAGGAAAGGATCGGCCACTGAACATCCCTTTAAAACATCGCACGTATCCAAAGTATAGATTTTGCCGCGAAGTGTCTTCGAAATGCCGATATTCGTGCGTGTTATATTCTCCTACAGCACAGCACACTGCTTTGTTATCACTATTACTTGCACAACCTATTGTTTGCTCTATCTCACTCAGTGTTGTCTTTAGCCGCATGTTTAGGTGTATACATGCTATCATCTCCGGTCCCGTACCGTAACTGGCTGCCTCGCCAAATGCCTTGACCCCGCGGTCGGTTGCCGCGGGCGTCGTTTATTTCTGTATTGGGTCGCACATGTAGGCATGTTGAGGGCAAGAGTTGGCTGTTGTTAACAGTGCAGCTCTGGGGGCCAGGGGAGCAATCGGTTGTGGATCAACGGCGTGCTTCGCCCAAAACGGAGCACGAAACGGAGCTGGCCAAGTTTGGGAGCGGGTGGGAAGATGGAGGCAGGGTCTGTAGTTCTCGAAGTAGCAATATGAGAGAGAGAGAAAGAGAGAGAGAGAGAGAGAGAGAGGGAGGGAGAGAGAGGGAGAAAGAGGGAGAGGAGAGAGAAAGAGAGACAGAGAGAGAAAGAGAGAGAGAGAGAAAGAGAGAGAGAGAGAGAGAAAGAGAGAGAGCGCGTTGAAGAGAGAGGGGAATTTGTATTTGGTATGAGCTAAGTACAGAGATGGATCTTGGTTAAAAGCTCTTGGGGAGAAAAATGGGTAAATTTGATAGTGCTTTATAGAAAATTGGTCAAATTTGGTTACAAGTGTGTAAACCTGTCACTTTGAGACCGCATTGGATCCACTGGATCGGACCCTTCCTGAGCTTTACATGCACTTATTAAAATGGCAGATATTTTAACCCGCGCCCCACCGGGGGTCCGGCGCCACCTTCGCCCCACCGGGGGGCCATCGATGGCCCCCTCTAACTCCGAAAATATGGGCGTTAGCGCAAATCTGTAAAGTGCAATAGAAAGCTCGCGTGAATACAGTAAGAAACTACTTCGCATGTTTTAGTGCTCAGGTCAATGGTTTGACCTCCAGAGGTCAAATTAGGTCAAGATCGGCTATTTTCACTCAAATATGCAATGATTAAGCAAACTGGGCATAACTCTTATGTCATTAGAGCTATTGAGGCCTGGTAAAGTACATTTGATAGCAAATTGCCAGTACTTTTTCCGCTATGTGGAACGTAAAGACCTCCCGCCAGTGGTTTGACCGCCAGAGGTCACCTCGTGACCTAATATGACCTGAGGTCACAAAAGGTCAAAAAGTGACCTTGCCGTATATCAAATGAAAGCCAATGACAAAACAAACACGATGGTGTTTGTTTCACCGCTCTAGCCTAATTAGGTCAAAAGTTATTGTCAAAATACTGTTTTTGACCTCTGGTGACCTTGGATGACCTTGGAAAAGTCAAAGGGCAAATATGACCCCTGGGATCCGTGAAAGGGTGTCTAAAAACGTTGTTCTGAGCAGTCTGAGTATTTGCAATCATTTTTGTGGCTTTTATATCATGAAATAGCTTTTCCCCATGCTTTGTCAATGGGAGAGGTCGCCTCGTGACCTGACCTCAGGGCACGAAATCGAAAAATCCCGGATATACACCTTGTAGACCCTGGAGGGGTCATGAAGTGTAGGAAGTTTCAAATCGATCGACTTTGAAATGTAGCTCTTAAAGAGCTCTAAAGGTGAAGTGAGGTGACCTTGGTTGACCTCGTCTTGTGACCTGACCTTGGGTGACCCGGGGTAAAAAATTTCAGGGATGATGGGAAAATGATGCAGTGAGAGGTAGAGTCCTCAACCGCGGTGCTGCGCCTCGTCGTTTTTCTGCTATCCCGGAAAAACCTTAGGGGGCCATCGATGGCCCCCGGTGGGGCGAGGGGTTAAACTGCGGGCCTGCAGAATGCATTTTCGAAGAGCAGAAAGTAAAAAAATACGGTAATATTTATTTTGCGCAGCAACTTTTTCGATTAGCATTTTGGTTTTCGAGCATTCTGGTGGAATTTTTAGCAGGCCCAAGCGAGCCGTCTCGATCTTTTGGCCCGGTGGTCCGCCTCTGACCGGAGAGAACCAGGTCGCCCTGACTCCCAGCGGTTGTCGGCGACCTTGTCTGCCGGCGCTGGCCGTGGCGGATGCGTGTGGCCCTGTACTTGGCACCCCTATATCGCTGGCCGGAGCCAGACCTCCCGCAGGCTTCACGCTCCAGCTGCCTGCAGGGGGCCAGTACGCGGTGTAGCCGCAGCGCTGGACCAGTGAGCACGGCTTTAGCGCACCTGCTCAGGAACTGGCGGTGACTGTGGGGTCATGCTCGTATCCTATCTAATTTCTCTGCCGACTTCACAGGATGTCTCGGGAGCGTTGCGGTCTGATAATGAAACTGAATGCTGCGAAACAATCGATATCAAGGAAATTTGATGAGGAGGCACTAGAATATTACTATTTACAAATACAATGAAGTCAGCTTGCCTCCAATTGAGGCATTTCACGCCTTTTCTTGGTAACTCGGTAGCAGGGGCGGATCCAGGGCGGTAATTTAGTCATGCCCCTTCGAGCAAAGCGGTAAATTTTACCTGGTCCTTTCCAATTTTGGCCGATTTTAGAAAGAAAGCACCGGTTTGTACGATTTTCTCTGGCTGGTCCCCTCAAACCTTTCGCCTAGATCCGCCCCTGCCCCACTGTAGGCACAGCCTGCTCAGTCTTGCTGTGGCGAATAAGCAGGACTCTTCATGCCAGTCTGATTTGACAAACTTATGCAAGCTATTTTATTGAACGTTTTCGTTTAGGCTGCTTTATTATTTTCCAGAAGATAGCAGTGAAGATGTGGAGCTGGGAAGTATCAGATTGATTAGCGGATGAAGTTTTGATGTAAGATGGGTGATGCCATGTGAGATGAGCGTGGGAGCTGAGTGCCCACGGACGGAGCGGCATCATGAACTTGGCAGGCGATAAAGACAGCTGTGTTCTCGGAGAAACAGAATGTCACAGAAGGCCAGGGTTACATTTTGGGGCCTATTAATTCTAGTCAGAGCGAAACATTCACTCCAAGCTTTGTGCCGTGAAATTGGGACTGATGAACCGAGGGACGAGAGGTGGTTGCTCGGATGGCCCAACTTGAATTATGAGGTGCTAAGCATGTTCACGGTAGAAAGATGACCACAGCTTCTAAGGAAGGCCAACATTGTCGGTGCCTTAGTTAACAGGATTTAATAAGTCAAGTGCGTTACGAAGGAAACTTCTCCACGTCCGCCTGAGTGATTTATTTCAGACCAGAATATTTTTTTCGTTCGCGTGTTCCACGCTGAAGTTAATATTTTGGAAGTGATCAGTGGCACTCAGTCTATTTTCGCTTACATCCCGATTGTCTGCAGCTTCAGTGTTTGGGAAACTGACGCTCGGATAACGTCACATTTCCGGCGCGGCGGCACGAAACACATTTATCCATTCCATGGGGACAGGGCGCCGGGAGCTCTCCAATCAGTCTCCCGCTGTTTACCCCAGATGTCGCCCGGCCCACGCACAGCTCTGTTCTGTTCTGTTCTGTTCCGATCGGCAGTGGAGGGGAGGAGGTCCTGGTTTGAGTCACCGCCCAAGTGCGGGGCGACATCTGTCCCCAGGTGCCGGCGGATCGATATTCGATTTCAGAGGGCTGAGGTGCATGAGTCAGATCATAATGCAGGTCGGAAATAGACCATGTCATTATTTCCGCTTCTCATTAATTAGAACGCCAACCAACGCGGACCAGTGGCAGAACTAACCGCTCCTAGCTCACCAACGAAAAACAATTTTGCACCTTATTGCATAACAGTGACTATCGATGTTTCCTGCCGCCTATTGGCTGACCGAACGGTCGATGTATGTCCACGACCGCGCAGAACATGGTACGACGAGCCGCGGGACCGGGGCGTCCAGGCGGCTCGCGGCAGCCGCTGCCGCTGGTGGGCGGCTACCGTGCGCTGGCGGCGCGATACACTAACCGGCCGACGGGGCGCCGCGACGCTCCGGTTACGCAAGGCCCGCGGCGGCCGCGCCGTTTGCGTCACGCTGCGAGTGGGAGGTGGGGGGAGGGGGGACGGGGTGTGTGGGAGGTTCCCCCTGTGTGCGGCGAACGCGGCGAGGTTCGACGACGCTGTGATTGCATGGTAGCGGCGGCTCGCGGACCGTGATGTATTGCCGCCTCCGTTGGTGTTCTGGCCATTTGGCCAGCCTGCCACACTGGTATCGCAATCGATGAGGGCTATGGAAGGGAGGGCGGTGTTTGGGAGCAGTGCTCACACACCATCGGCTTGTGAGTGATTGAACAGTGATTTTGTCACCACGCGAGCTCCCGTATAGTCCGCGAGTGAGGTCAATTGCCTGTAATGCACAATATCTCCAGTCTTGATCTTGACTAAATCGACTCTTGTGGTTGCTATTTGCTCCCATGGAATGGGTACATGATCGAAAGAGAGCGCCATCTTGACCGAGGGGGTGGGGCGCCAAAACCTTTCAAAGGTGGGCGTCAAATCCCATCACGGCTCACCGATACTCGCGTTCTGGTGAAGGGGGAGGTGAAAAGCGACATTTAAAGGGGTGCTGTGACCATTTCAGCGGGCGCCGGAGGTTTGATAGAGGGAAGTAACCCCCACTTGCTCTTTGGATCCTCCTATGATGCATACCTAATTTTACATTGCAGTCGAAAAATCATGAGTGCCCAATCAACATTTGGCTTCAGCGTTTTCAATTTCTGCAGGCAGGAAGCCATTGATATTCAACAAAATATTGAGCATAACTCCAAAGCTCAGACAACCTCCACACCATGACACCTGTTCGCAGACAACCGCCACACCATGACACCTGTTCGCAGACAACCGCCACACCATAACACCTGTTCGCAGACAACCGCCACACCATGAAACCTGTTCGTGCTGACTCGATCATTCCTTCAAGTGCTGCTCAACAGACAAAATATCTAACCAAACTAACTTCAATCACCAGTGCATTAGAGAAGCCTTTTCGAGGTAGCGATCCAACTAAATGGAAATCTAGTGGGATTATCTGGCATCACGGCGTCGCTGATGCGGCCGGATTCGTCGCTGATGGAGCGCGCACTTCCCAACTGGTACCCCAAACAATGGCCTGGCGACGGCAGACAATGCGCGCAGATTCCTCAGTCTGTCGCGGCAACAGAGCGCGATGGTCCGTACTTGGAAGATCGATGACCGGTCCGATAGCGCCCACACTTCTCTTATACGTCAGCAGCGACGGTAAAGGCAGGCGGGCCGTTTCACGTGGACCTGAGTCCAATTCACAACTGTCTGGCCGAGTGAGGATATCCAGTGAACATCTGTCTCCAGGATCATTGTAGGCGGCTGATGGAGTCGGCTATTTCCCTACAGAGGGATCCCGTCATGCTGTGCAACATTTTGCGCGTTTTTCCTAATCCAGCTAACGAATACTGAACCAGTTTGTCGCACCACACATGTCCACGTGACTTCAGCTCACTCAGCGCCCCTGACGTTCCTTCGTGTCCGCGGCAGATCGGCGGGCCGACAGAGCCGGGCGGCCACAGTCTGGTGGTGGTGCACCTACAGCCAGACGCCGACGGTCGCTACGGCTTCAACGTGAAGGGCGGCGCCGGCACCAGCTCGCCAGTGACCGTCTCCAAGGTGGCGCCGCACACGGCCGCGCACGCCGCCTCCCCCGGCTCAGCGAGGGTGACCAGGTGAGAGTCAGACTGCAGGCTCATGCCCTGGCAATGTTGTGGGAAGATGGGAAAAGCGGGCCTTCAACTTGTCTTGATGCCTCTCACGATGTTAGATAAAACGCAGCCCCAGAAGCGTCGTCACCAGTAAAAAAGTGGGTGGGCCAATCTGCGTGGTGCTAATTATAAGCTTTCCCCTCTAGAACCATAAGCTAATCAGATTTGGACTAGCTGCTGCTTCTGCAATTTTTTTCTTTTTTTCATTTATTCCTAATTTTGTTGAAATTGGGGTATTTTTTATGAAAAATGGGGGTCAGGTCTGATGTGCTGTGACGCGCCACACAATGGACAGGTGAGGAGAGGGGAGGTGCGGGAGACAAAGAAAACCGATTACCACCCAGTTATGAAAAAATTCTTGTTTTAGAGAAAATAGATACCACGACAAGGACTTTTGGTAATTTTACAAGACTCTTCCGAAGCCCAGTAAAAACTCTGGCCGTGTTATCTGACGGACAGTTGTAACTCACTTAAACGGATAACCATGTAGAGCTGGAAAACGAATCACGAGGTCCCCAGCTCGACTTGATTCGGTCCCGCAGCTGCTGTCTTAGAACTTTCCAGCATTTTTTTGTCGGCAGCGGCGACCCATCGCCCGTTTCCGCCGCAGACTCTGGCCACGTGAAGAAAAGGCCGCTGGTCTGTGGGGTCACTGCGTCTGCTGGCTGCTCCACAACTTAAGCCCTCTGGCTCTAAAGTCTGAACGACGTGGGAAGCCTTTTTGTAAATCCGCTTAAGTTGGTCTCTGCCAGTCAGCGGGGCGTCTGCAGGGAACACCCCCAGTCCGGAAGTAGCGTGCACAGTCCAAAACGGCATAAATACCACGGAGAGGCGTTGGCGGTTCAAGATAAGACGAAAAGTTGGATTCTCATGGAGATCACAGAAGAACCACCGTCACTGTAAATTGCTGGCGACGCCAGTGTGCGGCACGCGCACCAGTATCTATCCCTTTCCGGCATGGGGACACCCGATGTCCATCACGGGATATCCGAATCCCTAATAAGCCTCCGACGACCAGCCTGACTGTATACGCCGAAGAACGAATCGTACCTGATGTAAAGGTCGAATGAATGAATGAATGAATAATTGTTTCGTTTTATAACACGCATAATGAACCAAACATAAGCCAGGTCTGGCGCAAAAGCAGAGAGCTTATGTCTGGACGGTAGTTCTGCGTCTGAGCGCCTCTCCTGTAAAAGTGAGAACGGGAAATATGCTTATGATGATTTGTCTTCCACGTCTTCTTCTACCATCCACATACCTGCGTTCTCTGCAACGCCAGCTGCAGCCGGATACCGGCTTGGGCACTGCATCTGTTAGCAGTGTTGTTCTGTAAATTTACAGTAGCTGAACTTGATAATAACATCCTATAGAGTATCTATCATATATCCGGACGCACGTATAAAGTCCGAGTGCTAGGTTGTTAATTGGTGAAATGTTGAAAACTCGCAGCATGAGAACAGAACGGAGGTACCTATTTCTTATCTTTATTTTACGTTGTCAGATGCCCTTATTTATATTTAAGAGCAATATATTTGAAATGCTCATCCTTTTGATTCCTTGTATTGGTTCGTTTTCGCCTTTGTCGACCTCGCCAGGTGCCCTTGCGAAAACTTGTAATAAAGAGAGGAGAGGGTTGAACAAAGAAAAGAAGTTATTGAAAGCTAGAATTGTAATTTTATCGTCAAAAGGCACATCCATGTACAGGAGGATGCAAGTGGAATAGAAAGTTAACCGACCGTACATAATACTCACTAAAAACTTTACGTTGTATTTTGTAAAGCTTCCTTGTGCTGCCTCCCTTTAACTTGCTGGCCGAGCCCAGTAATAAGAGAAATTGAGCATGGAATGATTGTGAAGGAAAGTGACTATGGCAAGCTTTCAGCGAAAATATTTCAGATCAGCTTCAATTCATTTTCGATTTGTTTTGGTGGTAATCTGCCATTTAAATTTCAACATTCATGAAGCGCTTCTTACGACGGCAGGGGCATACCATTAAAGTGGTGGCATGACGTGACGATATTCGCCCGCTGCGAGCTCGCTCTAAAACGGATTACGTACAGCACATCAGTGTACGAACTTGTTTTTCCACCCCGGCGACTTCCGAAAGCCATTCCAATCTCGCGCTACAGCTGGTACAAACACGTCCATCCAGTCAATATCCTTCCTGCCTTAGAACACTCGCCGGAAGTAATCCCAGTGCAATCGGGCCGCTCCCAAAGTATGAGTGCCCACGCATCCGCGCGCGGCGTTTTTCTTCATTAGTTCTGAGAACTTGTGCGAGCTCTTCAGAAAGTACGCGTGGGCCCTGGCAGGCGTGGGGTTCAACTCAGTCAGAAGCGCCATATGTGGTAGCTCATAGATATAGATATCCTGGAATGGCTCGCCCGACGCTGAAGTTCGACATATAGTCACAGGAGGTGTTCGTTGGAGTTTTTGGGACCAGAGTGGTGCCTATACAAGGTAGCCGAGTTTTTACCTGTATTCCAGCTTGCGATGTTTCTTAAAGGTTTGTACAGGCTACTGGAAAACAAAAGTATTTTTTAGTTGGAGATACTGACTACCTTTCCATTATGTAACGAGTAACGAGTTGATATTAGCATCCGCTCCAGGTTCCCTTAACTGTGTATGCACATATCTAGGCTTATAGTCCTTACACAACTCCAATAAATTATCCGAACATTGATAATTCCATCGCCAAAAACTTCTCTGTTTTACAAACTGAAAAAAGCCATACTCCGATCTGTCAAACTTATTAACCAGCCCCCCGGTTGAAAAGTCGGAGAGAGCAATGCGCGCAGGACAAATCAAGTTTGGCCAATGTCACTATTAGCTTAACTTACAGAGCCCGCAGCGGATTCAATTGGGCATATAATTTCTAATTGAATGTTAATAAAACAGTCTTTATATCCGTATTTCCAGTTCGCGGAATCGCCATCCCTTGGCTTTGTGAAGATACGTGTGAACCGGTGCCAGAGCGCTGTCTCATCAAGACGCCGACGTCCCGGCGCGGCTGCCAAATGTGGCCGCGCCATACTGCACGTACACACACACGAGTTCCGTGCCTGGCTGACAGTGTCGTGGTCAGAATGTCTTTGATCCGTGATGGGAGTCGCGCGATGGGGGCAGGGTGGCCTGCTGACCCCGGGACCTCGCACGCCCGTCGGACGAGAGGCCGGAGGAGGCACGGTAGTCAGCGCCGGCCAGAGGCGGTTCCAGAGGGAGGGAGAGGTGCACGTGGCCCTCAAACTGCCCCACCCGGCGCCCCGAGGTCCACCCCCCCCTTGAGGGTGCAGTATCAACGCCCCCACGATGCTGCGAGTTGACACCCCTCTGATAGATAACGCCTTACGAATTGTCGCCTCTGTACAAATGGTGCCCCATCCGGACACAAATGGCGTGTCCGCAACGGAAGTGCCCCTCCTGTCAGAAAACCAGGGTCCGCCTGTGCCGCCGACCTCTCCCTAGCAACGGATAACTGGAGCAGGCTGCCAACAGGTGACTAACAGGTCTTCGCCAGCCATCTTCGGCACGGCGGAAAAACAACAACGGTACAATGTTTCCAACCAGCGCGAATTTAATCAACATAACAGAGGAGCGATGATCTGGAAGCTAACAGTATCGTTGAAATTTGATTACTTTCGATCTTAGCACGGGCCTGCCGATAAATGCAATCACCAAGGCCTTTCGCCGTAAAGTTTTTTTCTAAAAGGTCAGCCTTTTGCGCAGGGGTCAAAAATGTCGGAGCGTCACGAATGGAGTTTCGAATCGCCGACGCGTCATTACAAATGTTTAGGTAGGCACAACAAATGAGCTTGTGCACGACGCTCTAGCTCCTGATTGTAGGATGAGCTTTGACAGCCGGAGAGTTGATTCCGCACCCTGAGGTGTGCACGGAAGCTGAACAATTCGACGTTGTTGTCCTTTAAATCGCAAAATGTCATGCAATTTTATAAACGCATGGTCCATTATCTTAACATGACCGAAGCTATTTTTTTGCCACCAACATTGCACGCGAGTTAGCAGAATTTTTACATTTGCTTCTGCGTGCACCGAGTGTAAGATTCAGTTCCATCTTATTTCCTGGATGTGCTTCTGGCTGCAGATTACAAAACAGTAATCAAACCACATTATCGATTACGATAACCTGCTCATAATTATTTTCAGCTTCAGGTCCTCTCCCGTTTTTCTCTTGACGGTATACCAGCCCATCTAACCGGTTGAAGGGAAATCCTCCGAGTATTTGAAAACGCTTGTTTAGTGAAAACGAAGCCTTAAAGTAGTTACATCTGTGCATGTTCATTGACCAGGGTATGATATATTTTTGTGCTTTTCTACATTCTAGCTCATTGAGGCTGGTTAAGTTGAGTTCTGTTAATTACATAATCCATAACAAGTATGAATACCAACTGATAGGCGAAGTCAAGAAGTTGAAACATTAGATACGTACAACGTCACTGAGAAGTAGCACAACTAGTGTGTTAATCATCGATGAATCTTGAACGAAGTCTGCGCAGTTCGTCCGCCCGACCGTCTTCAATGTCTGCCCTGTCCGAAAATAGCCCACCAATTGCGAAATAATCGCTGCGATATTCTGCAAGCGTAGCTGTCTTGCTGGCGCCACTAGAATAGCTCTTTCCTCGCCATTTTAAGCAGCGTTTGTTTGGTTTTGTGCAGTGGGTGGAGGCGGCACATGATTTTGCGCCTAAAGCAGAATAACGACTCCTGATCCTTTCGTCGCTGCTGAAGCATGGATGTTTATCAACGCAAGAAAGAAGACTGTGGCGCTGAACAGCTTACTCGGCCTATTCTTTGCCACTGGTCCTTGGACTTTGCACCATGGAAGTCACCAGGCTCTTATAGCGCATGTGTTCATGCATTTAGTACAATGAAATGTGATATTATTTCACGCCAAAAATCATGAGCGTGACTGCATATCTGACCTTATTTCTCGTCGATGGCTCTAAAGCACTTCCGTGTCGGAGAAAGTGAAGTAGACCGACGCGAAAACCAACGGGCGCGCGTTTGGGTCCTATTTTTGCTTGCTTCGGTGTTATCTTTCACTGCTTCGTCGCTCCCATTGACACACTAAAAGTGTGTGGTTCAACGTCGGAATAATGGTTAAAAAGCAGATTCCGTAACGTCTTTTCAACCATTTTTTTAATTGTTCTGAATGATGCCTGCTTTATCGCCCACGATTTCCAGAAAAAGAGATTCGCTGATGAAGAGAATGCAGCACTTTGCCGGAATTTGGACCGAGGCTCAGGCGTTTTAAGCATACCAGAAAATACTGTTTTAATATTTAGTTTGTCCCAAAACGCACTGACTGTAAATACGTAGGTGGATTCAGGGCCGCTCTACGCAGTCACCCTCCTCCCTACTGCGTCTCTTCGGTTATCCGCCGCTCAGAACAGCAAAAGTGCGGAATTCCACTCTAAAACTGCTTATTCATCCGCGATTGGTTAACTTTTGGAAGAACAAAGCATATTTGTCGATGGTTTTGAGATAAAATGGCATGGTCATGTTTTGTACTTAAATAATGCTGCTGATCTTTAAAATGTCAATGTATTTTCGTAAGAATATACTGGCATGCGGAAGACCAGCCACACATTTTTATTACAAGACATCTTTGGTAGGTTACCCAGAATGTTCCTGAGATGTTCAGAATCAGAATGTTCATCATGTGCTATCTCAAAAATCTCTTCTTGATCTTGAAGCATTTCACATTGTTTTCTCCCACCAACTTCCGGAAAAGACTTGGAACCCCAGCTGCTGCTCTGTTATATGTAACAGGCGCAGAGTCGATCAGACAGACCAGATCGATCACTGCCTGGAGAGGAACAGGGAGTGTGGGTGTCCGCTGTTTGCACTTCATGGACAAGGTGCGACTCGGTTTGTCCTCGCCTGCCCGGTCTCGTGCTATTTCCCGTCCTGCTAGTCCGGCGGATGGATTCTGCCCTGGGCCACATGCTTATGGGAATGGAGCACATTGGATTTGATAGATGCAGTGCCCACCAACTCGTGAAAAAATGTTAACGGCCATACTACTTACAGCTAAATGCAAGAGAAACGATGACCAGGCATTTTTTGAAGACCTGATTTGGGTTTATTTATTCCCGGAAGGGTCCAACTGGTCATGTGCTTCTACCACTCTGCCCTCTTTACTTCTTTGAAGGAAAAAAGGAAAGGAAAATAAACCATTCAGCCTTTTATGTAGACCCACGAGCAGGGTCTTAACCATTTTTTACCTATTTCTTGTTGAATAAGGTAGGGAATTTCATCTTCCAGTACACAGCGATGGGGCTTCCCAATCCTACTGATTCAAAACCAGCTCTTGGTTGGGTTGTGATTGAAACTGTCAATGTTCTCTCTTAAGACTCCTGCTAAGCTTTGATCCAGCATTGAGTTAAGAGCCCAGCATGGCACATCACTTAAGCATTCATACTTTTCCGTAAGTTAAGCATGTCCCCTCTTGTTCCGCCCTGGAAAATGTTTCTAATTGGCGGCTCCTTCTCGTCCCATTCCATTTGCTCCCTTTGAAAAAATTCTATCCCAGCCCGATGAAAAAACTGGAAACTTTAGCCCCGTCCCTTCCCATTCTATAAGTCCGTCCGATTTTCTGCCCCATGCAGATCTCTGACGGGTGCGAGAGGCGTGCTCTACGGTGCGGGACTGTGGCGGGCTCCACAGAGTCGTGCCGGATTTCACAGCTCTGTGACAGCGAACAGGACACGAAGCGCCGTCATGGACCGACTTTTATGGACGGGTGTGCCCAGAACGGTCCTGATGGACGGGTGCGCCAGGAATGGTCCGACTGTCTGCCGCCGAAATGCGGATGTATCTCTGTGCTTGATGAACCCGGGTGTGATATCAACACGGCAGTTAGGAAACATCCGGGAGACATTGTCCGGGACTGGATTACGCTCGTCCAACTTATCGAGAACTTTTCTGAGAGTCTCAAGACATACTTCCTGTATATTGATATTTTGTGTATTGTCGTGGTCCATGCTAAGACAAGTTAACACCCGCTCCGATGGACCTCCGAGCCACCTTCGACCTGGTGGGGGCGTTCTAACACCCCCTCGAACTCGGCTTCATGCGGGATAACAAAAAAGTGAAAGCTGTTGGATAGCTCATAAAAAATTCACGGAGAAACCATATCGGTTACTTTTTGACCCAGGTCAATATTGAGGTTATGACACGTCAAAGAAGGTGGCATATAAGAGAAGAGTTTCCGGGCTCTAGCGTCTGACAGAGCGGAATTAGAATCATTGTTGGTAGGTACCATACGCTTCATCTCGCTACGGTGAATCGAATGATGTATAATATGACTATACTAGGTCAAAACATAAACATTACCTAAGGTCAGGTCATGGTCACTTTCCAAACTAGTATAGTCAATATGCATATCAGTAGACTCGCAATAGCAATCCAAACGTAATGGTATCAAAATAGAGGCTTCGTCATTATTTTCTATAGAGTCATTGACCCAAGTCTGAAAACCTGCTTAAGTAGCCCCAGATTGACCTCTGAGAGGTCACAGGTCTAAAATTGCAGCATGAACCTGGAAATGGGCCCAGGATACTAAGATTTGTAGAATATGAAGGTATTCACAGCGTATCTAAACAAATGCAGCCCAATTCCTGTTTTCCACATTCATTTCCAATGGAGAGGTCATGATCTGTACCTGATCCTAGGTCATCGATATAAAAAAATCCCGGAATATATTTTGTAGTAATCAGTGAACGAATATATTTTGTAGTAATCAGTGAACGCATAATTTGGTATAAGTTTCCGTCCGATAGACTCGCCCAGTTCTTACTTATACCACCTTAAACAATTTTAGAGGTGTGGTCACTTGACCTGCACTGGTAACCTGACCTGAGATGACCTAACCTTAAAATTTTTGGAAAAGTTGCGGAGATGGTCAAAGTTAATGTATGCCTAGTACGGCGGCGCTTCGCGCCGCCGTTTTTCGTGCCGCCGGAAAAACCCGAGGGGTGTTCAACCACCCCCCAACGGGGCGAGGGTTAGGAAGCACGGCAAAGACAAGGCTCATCAATTGCATTAAAAAGAAAATGTTCACGAAATATATACATTTTACATGCCGAGCAGAATAGCATCATCCCCGATTATCCAGTTTAGATAAGGGCCTGATGTGAGGTGTTTGTGCTGGATATATAACCAGCACTCCGAGGTCAAATCGTCCAATGAAGTGAATGCATATACCCGTATACAGCCAAATGATCGGGTGACCAACTGACCTACTGAAGCACCAATGATGTTTGAGTATTAAAATTAGTTTGTTTGTGTTGAGTCCGTGTCTGGAGAAAAACGAATGTCTAATAATTTATCTTATCGTGTTATTTTACTACGAACTTGGTGTTTAACAATGCACCAGCAACTAAGGTCAACATGGCTTTGCCAAGTGTTGCAAAGGCTTCCAGAGATCCGTAAAAACTTTTTCTCAAAACCTGAGGGACTTGAACTCGGGACCTTTCGACAAAAATCATAGGCTGGACGACTGAGCCACGTATCTCTGAAACGAAATAAAATTACGAAGTGAGTGTGTCTTTTCAGGAAAGCCCTCAGTCCATGGTACAATTAATTTACTTTTAAAATGTGTTCCATCATCCCCGTTTGGTATGACTCTGGCCTATCTCTGAAGGTGTGCCCCCTTCTTTTGGCAGTTGGTGCTGATCAACGGAGTGGACGTCTCCAACTTCACCCACGACGAGGTGGTCAGCCTCATCAAGTCGTGCCGGCAACTACACCACCAACTTGTGCTGACCGTCAAACCTAGCGGTAAGTGATCTCACAACTCCGCTTGTTTAAGACCTTCGGCCGTGACACAGATCGCCACCGAAAAAGAGATGCTCTTGGCATTGTGTTTATTAGAGAACGTGATGATTTACATCGTGCTGTATACTATGATTATAAATCAAATGGCGAGGGGGTTGTCTGGTACGTGTAGGCGCTTTACTAAGCGATTAACGCTCGTATTTCCCTAGCAATGCGGTGTGTATTTTTAGGGCCGTAATGATATCCCCAAAGGAACTGCACATGCAACAAAAGCGTAAATTCGAAACTGTTATGCTGCCATCTGATAACCAAGGATCCTTTACTTCACGGTGACAAAAACAAAAATCTAAGCCACCCAAAAACTGATCACCACAGAGAAAAAAACAGAGTGGCAGGATTTCCAGCCAAGGGGCGTTAGAGAGAGGAGAAGCTCGTGCTGCAGACGTTGTTGAGATTGAGTGTCCTCTCGTTCTGTCAGTTGTGCTGGAACGCCCACCTCATGAGTGGCGGCGGGGACCGCTGCGCAAATGCACGGGTGGTTGCCTGCCGTCCGCCCACGCCGCCTTTCTTGGCACCGAAAATGACGCTGTGGCAAACATGGAGCAATGCAGATGGCTTGAGATAGCCTCGCATGGTTTCGCCAACGATTGATAGCAGGCACCAAGTCACGCTTTTGCTAAGCAAGCCGTGCGGGCTGCTCCAAGTAGAATCGTAAAACCGCTTCACTCGGTATAAGCCTCTGGATGTTTCCTGATGTCGTCCTTGGATCTGTGGCACGTGCTGAACCGGCAAACTCATAAATATACAGGAAATTATGCAAATCCCGGCCCGAAACCGTAAAGACAAACTAAGGAGTAGTGATCTTATTTTTGCACTGCAGTGATTTATAAAGCCGCATGCACATTTCAACTTCTAGCGTTTACGAAATGTTACCTGTACTGTTAGTGATAACATCCAGAGACCTAGAGAATAGGCGGAGGGGGAGGGTAGGTGGGCAACTCCTGAGGGACCAAGGGCTCCCTTGAAAACAATGACCGGGCAATGCGTGGCCTGACTTTGCCAGATTAGATAGTTCCCTGATCTGGAGGAATTTAATCCCTTCTGACCTCCCAAAGCCAAGTGCTGTGGCCAGTTCTGGCTTCCGGAAGGGTAGTGGAACATCTGACCATGGTTGAAGTAGCTGCTTTCCTTAGAAGCGTCCGGATCTAAAAATATACCTTTAGATAAAGGCTCACTCCCCAAAACATCCCAAAGTGGTAGTTCGGATCATGTCGTCCAAATGGCCAGGTAAAGTAGAACATTTCGAGGCTTGTAAAAAATTTGTTTCCTACCGTAACCATTTGGGCTTGCCATCCTTCAACTGCTGATCTCTGAAACCTGGGTTTAACGTCCAGAAAAAAATACCAATTGTCTAGGCCGGGAGCAATCTGTATCCTTTCGCAGCTGTGCAAAGGACTACTTTGGAGATGCATCAGGGTCTCCTGGGTGCCGCTGCCCGCCCCTCCCCCTGCAGTGGAGCCATGGATACCTCCCTGGTAACGTCCAGCTACCGCGGTCGGCAGTGAACTACGAGGGCGGAGGGTATGACCTGGAGGAGCCGCTGGTGAGGTTCGTGCCGGACTCCAGTCCCCACGTCTCCCTGTCTTCGCTCTCTGACGCCAGCCCCCTCGCCCAGTCCATCGCCGCCCTGGCAGATGGTGAGCTATCGGATGTCGGCCGCTGTGTCGGCCAACTGTAGATGGAATACTGTCTGCTGTGCTCCTTTTTATCTGGTTTTGTATTCAGTCTTGTCGTTCACTAATGTAGCTTTTCGGTGTTAATGTTGGCAAATGCTCCCTTTCTTTGTGTGTTTTTTTTTGCCAGTTACCTACTACCGTTTCTTAACGATATTCCATTCTCGTGGTTATATTTCGGAAAGAAGCGAATCAATGCAACACTTCTTTTAGTTGTGTTTCATAAAAACGAATCAGTGTACCTGCGGAAAAAATGCATGGGGAGCTGCTCCCCGTTCCATTCACACCATTATGAACGTACCTTTCGCACGTTCACTTTATGTTCGTTCGTTCTCTTTGTTCGTCCGTTTGTACAATCACTTTGTGTTCGTTTGTTCGCACGATCACTCTGTGTTCATCTGTTCGCACGTTCACTGTGTTTGTCTGTTCGTACGTGAACTCCATGGTCGTCCGTTCGTACGCTCACTGTGTTCGTCCGTTCGTACGCTCACTGTGTTCGTCCGTTCGCACGTTCACTGTGTTCGTCCGTTCGTAAGTTAACTCCGTGCTCGTTTGTTCGCAGCGGTGAACAGCGGCGCGGCGAGGTTGGAGTTTGAGAAGCTTGCGCGGAGGACATCCGGTCTGACGATGGACGACTGTCGGCTGCCCCACAACCTGGCCAAGAACCGCTACCGGGATATATCACCCTGTAAGTACCCCCAGCAGGGGCCCATTCAGGGGGCAAAGGAAACGCGTGCGACCAATCCTTCATTTTGCGAAGAATGGAGGATGATCGCATATTTGGATGCGACCATCTAATGGAGGATTGCGATCACCATTTTCGCCTATTTTATTTAAATTTTTTAACGATTTTTGGCCCTGTTGGCCCTCCCCCAGCCCAAACCAGCGTCTTCGATCCGGCACTGAACACCGTTCAGGCTTGGCATTGGAACGATACGGTCCTATCATTAAATCAGAACATTGAGCTCTAACTCCCTAATGTTGACTGGAGAGATATGGTCTGAAAACCCATGGTGTCAGACCCCCCCCCACCCCGTCTTAAACCCTGGCCCTCCCTTGCTTCCGTAATGGAGGGAGTTAATGTATGAAATGTTGGGACGAATAATCGGAGTGAGCGAGACCCGTGGAAGGGGTTGAGCGAAATAAGTGAAACTGCTGAACAGTGCGGGCCAGAATCAGCCTGGTACATATTTACAACTGCCACAAACACTGACCTCGTCACTATTTGTGGCTGGAGTGGGCTGTTTCTTCTGAAACTGAGTTCACGGGTTCGCCCCATAAACACTGACTGGAGCCCACCCTGATGACATCAGGCATGAGACGATGACGAAGACATGTGGCGAAATCATCACCATGCCTTCCGCTGAAATTATTTATCGGTGCATCAATCACCTGCAGCTATTTTCCCCGTTTGGTGTGCAGGTATATCATCATCTTATTGCATCATCTTGTATTGGACTTTGTTTAGTAAGACGATTAAGCGACAGAGCCATGGCCTCCATTTTGACACGAGTCCGCAGGAGCTAATTGTCACTTCAAAAGACGAGCAAAGTGTCAGAAGGTTGAGCTGGGCCCGCTCGGGCACTCTCTTTGATGGCCCAGCTCCGATAGGGGGGTGCAGGTGGTGTATACACCTGGCATGAGTCACCCGAGTAAACGCCGTAACGGGCGGTCATCAAAGGCACCGCGCGCCGCATGGCCTTCAGAAGGCTTCATTTCGTGGTCGTTAAAATGCACGCTTGAAGTTTGAAGGTGGTGCCGTTCAGTTTAGCCATTACGATTTGTTTAAAGTTCAAAGTGCATCCTTCGTGCATGCCCCGAATTGGGAATAGGTGCTTTTTGTATTGTATTTGGACTGTTGTGTCACGCTCTATTCCATGGTAAGAAACTGAAACCAGGATCCACAATATCAAAATCTCGGCAATTTGTGTTGTCTTATGTCTGAACAAAGTCATTTCATTCCAGAACGTTCGTACCTGAAAAGCATACTTTCTCGAACTGTTCAAAATGTAGATATTACCCTCGAGGGAATGTGGCCTTTTCATATTGGTAGTTGAACTGAGATAGCCGTTTGATAGTTCATGTCGAGAAACAATTTGATGGATATTTCATCTTCCCCAGAATTTGCCCTTCGCGGAGAAAGAAAATCACCACCTATTTAGGTATTACCCCCGTCCGCCCCCGGGTGGTCAGATGGTATGAGGTGACCTTGGGAACGTGGCTTAATGCTCAAGTGTGCTCACAAATATTTCTTGCTTGGACCTCGTTAAAGCCTACGGGGTAAATGTACCTTTGGTATTGGCGACTATAAATGCGTGGAATTTCTTCAGTGATTGTTGTGAAACGTGAAACTTTTTTTTAATATACCAAGAAAAATAACCAACATTGACTGAGCGTCACTTGGGTTCCTAATAATAGCCTATTTGTAATCAAAGGCTTCAGTTGTACCTATTCATATTCGTCTGTGGTGCAAATAAAAGAGATCCAGTCTGGCAAAAAACATTACGGAACTGCACGCTGATGCTACGTGACGCTGATTTTGACTTTATAGGTACGGCCAATAGAGGAAATTTAAGTGTAGCTAAATATCAGG
Source organism: Lepas anatifera (assembly GCA_034440635.1). Classification (NCBI taxonomy): domain Eukaryota; kingdom Metazoa; phylum Arthropoda; class Thecostraca; family Lepadidae; genus Lepas; species Lepas anatifera. The sequence continues at coordinate 531,067 of JAOTON010001802.1, forward strand.
TTAAATAACAATTTTTCGGCAGAAATGAGGCCAAATCCAAGATTTGCAATAAATATTGTCCAAAAAGTCCCAACAGTCGGGCATTGCACCAAGGTACCACATTCACCTTAGGCGTTAACGTAAGCGTAATTTAACATAGCATTACGCGTGTCTTGCGAATTTCAGCTTCTGTCGGTGTTATCTTAGAGCTGTCATGCTCAAACCTGGGATCAAAGTCGCCAATCTCACGTCATGTATCTGACTCTATTCTGATTTCAAACACAAGTTTCAGGGAAGAGGACGCTCTTCTTCTTCCTGCAAGAGAGCACCTGTAAAACATTCACTGATCAACTCTGTGGGAGCAAATCTAACAAAATCGCGTTCAACTATCACCCGGGCGCTCTCAGCTATATCGGCGGCCGCGACGGCGAACTGTTCTGGGGGAATCTGGTGTCTGTCAGAGGGGGAGCGGGTTGTATCCGGCGCGGCTGAAGTGCTAGCGACAGATGCGGCGCACCTGTGCTGACGGGCCTGTGACCAGGTTGGCGCAGCCGCCAGACTGATTTTTACCGGAAGGACAGAAATGTTAGTACAGGTATCGTAGGATAGTGAAGCGAGCGGCAAATGAAATGCTTTCCGCTCTAACGAAGTAATTAATGTTAATGTGTAAGCTATTCCGTAGGTACAGTTTGCAAAAGCCAAAATAAAGACAATAAAATGTTTTCAGTGATCGCCCCTGTGTGAAAAATTATGAATAACTAATTCTTAAACTGAAGCTGATATTGTGTGCTTCATATTTCATAGGAAAAGAGTGGAACTAGGGATAGCGCCATGCTTGCAGTGTCTGAAATGGGACAGCCCTAAATGAAGGAGCAGCAGCAACTTCTGCTTACAATAACATAAAACATCGGGATAAAACAAAATATCAAAATGCTTCACCTGCACCACTTGTATCACTAACCCTGCACCCTGCAAACCTGCGTGTAAATTCACCTCCCTACACACATAAATGCCGGTATTGGACCAGTCTGTGTAAAGCCATGCTGTCATGACACGCCGTGGTGGTTGAAGCTGGTATCTAGCCCTGAGCTTGCGCCGCCGGGGTGCGCTTGTTACCGAGCTGTTGCGCTCCATTCCGAGAGGCCGTGTTTATTTTAGCAGCGCCGTGCTCGGCCGTTCGAGCCGAGAGACGGAAGCCGGCCTGACAGCAGCGCTAGATTGGAGCCAATGTTTATGCTTTCGTCAGCACGTCCCACGCTGAAGCTATAGGAGCGATGGGCTGGCTGTCAGCTAGTTCCAGAGCGGAATGCAGGTGTTGACTGATGTCGGACTGCATCGGAAGCCAGCGCTTTTGATGGCGTGGCCTTCGGAGTGTGTCAGGGCCGAGAGAATTCCGACCCATACACAGTCCATGTCCGAAGCAGTTTTTCAGGACAACTCGACGCCGGTCCGTTTGTGCGTGATTATCAATCCAAGTACAATACATGTCCGAAGAGTGCGAGGAAGTTGGCATGTATTGTACTTGGATTTATAACCACGTCGAAGCGGACCGGCCTTCAATACAATACATGTCCGAGTACAATACACGGCCTAAGAGGGCGACGAAATTGACACAATTGGAATCCAAATCCATGATCAGGTCTAACACTATTCCCATCAGCTGGCTAATCAAATCCACCAATGGATTGGATTGTATCCATTCATACATCCAATCTCTAACACGCACTGCTGGCCGGGGTATCAGCAGACGTTCGGCGGAATGGAGACTCGGCTCCGTGTTTATTTAGATACGCATTGTTTGTGATCGAGATATGACCTCTGGGAACTTAGTTACAGTTTTTTTTACTTCCATATTGCTATCTACCGTGGAAATATATTTTAAAATGTCTTGCTTGATATTAGATAGGTCCGAAACGGCTCGATACTTGAGAATGCAAAGCTGTGATCAAAATTTTGCCTGCTTCTTCAAAACGATGCCTTTTGTCCTTCCTAGAAGTCTGTTTTTGTCGCATGAATTGGGAATCTGGTAGTACCATTTGCCAGCAGCCTCAGCACATATTTGCATGCCATGATAAGCCATCGCATGCCTGTATAAACAAGTGTCGCGGGCCTCATGGTAGAGCACGTCACTGCCAAGAAATTCAGAGACAGTGCGGTCCACACGAATTCCAGGTCGAACCCTCCGCACACTTTGATTATCAATCGAAATCCAATCAAATCCATAATAAGACACAAACAAAAAATACTAAATCAACAAAATTGAGCATTTGAAAATCCAGATTAGAAATACCGGAATTATCCGGCCAAGCCAGTCCAATCCGCCCATGGCTCTGGGGTTTATTGGAATGGCCGATCCTCGATACTCTCTATCTCATGGGCATAGAAACAGCGGGCCATGTCCTTCGGAATTCAAACCGTTAACTCTATGGCATTGCATGGTAATAGTTAAAATAAAAATTCCGTCTGGTGCCCTGTGTTTTACATCTTCTTAGGCGGTTTAGAGAGAACCATGTTCTAGTTGTTCTTATGCGAGTGGTTCAGAGTATACCCCGGGTGTTCCAAACCTAACTTGAAAAAAATCCAGAGGACAAAAGTAATGCAACTTATCTTCCTAAGCTCTTTGGAAAATCGTGTTGTTTTATTATTTGTATTGTATATGATTATCCAGACCACTGAACATCGGTCATACGACTGTTAAACCTATGGCGTTTACATTGTTAACCAGTGGTGTCGCCCGTTTTTTTTACCACCACCCGATTGATATGCGGAAGCTCGTTGCTCTGCTGTCGCCACAATGAATTTATGAGTGGACACGATTGGTGCTGTCGCCGTGTAGGCATGGCGACTGACCGAGCTCAGAGATGCAAATGCGTCGCCCGGCGGGTGTCGGGTACCGTAGCTCGATGACAATGACAGATCCGACATCGGCGCTCGGCGAACAATACATATCTTGTCTCGCAAGAGCACTCTGAACATACTGCAGGGCTGCGGTATAGCCAAGAGGGTCGGGAGGTGGCCACCACATTGCGGCAGATGATTGCAAAGGGTTATTTTATACATATGGGCAATTTCCACTAAAGGGGCATGGTCTGATGTCGCTTGGTTACACTGTTGAAGGATGACAGTGAAGTATATACCTCACTAGTTTGGCATTCAATCGGAGTATCAATGAATCCATCATTGGCATTCGTTTTGAATTCATGAATGGTCGTGTCATAGGCAGATCCAGGATTACCGATCGGGGGGGGCATACGGACCAGGGGGCGCCATTTTTTTACGGCAAACCTATCAGGCGGCCATTAAATCCTATCTTGTGGGTGCTGATACTAGCAACCTAGTGGGAAAGGAGAGGGATGGCCCCTCCCCATGTGCCTATGGCTGTGTGCTTCAGCACCAGCTGACCTCGCTGTCTCACGGGGATGATTGACACCCCATTTGTGATGTTGTGGTCCTTTATTGCTCCGTTTTGGGCTTGGACCGTTTGAGATACTCATGGAATATGCTGCAGTACCGCTTTCCAAGCTAGGAGTCGCCCTCGTCTCCCCTTCCTTGAAGTCAGAAGTGGGAACACGACAGCGTATCTGCAGCGCTGCCAATACCAGTGACTGCGTCATAAAAAAACACCACAAGCGTTTCACTCATGCGAAGCAAACTGCGTGTCGTCTATACGTCATGTCACATCGCCGCAGCGAGTTCGTCGTGGTCTCTCGGCTGACGAGCACTGGCTGTGGTGTTTCGCAGACGACTGTTCGCGGGTCCGGCTATGCACGGCCGAGTCGGGAGACTACATCAACGCCAACCACGTCACCATGGAGATCCCCGGCTCCGGCGTCGTCAACCGCTACATCGCTGCTCAAGGTCAGCCGTCTACCTGCGATGTCAATCACTGGGTGTGGGCGATTTGAAAGTCGGTACAGACCAATTTGGTGTGCTTATAATATCCTGTTATTGCCCGGTGACACTGCCCGGTTTATATCAAGTTCAGGATAGCTTCAGGTGTTTTTGGAGAGGGAGAGAGCGAGGTAGGGGTGTAAGATCTTATTGTGTGCCTGCAGTCACACTGTTACTGAACATGTCCTGGCGTAAACGCTTCGATCCAGTTCGGTTCATACCCATGGTTTCCCAGAGAAACTCAGGCCAATTAATTTCCACCCCATGATTATCAGTCAAAATCCAGACACATGTCTAAGGGTATGACTTATTGAACAAAAGTGAAATCAAAATTTATCTCCAGTCGAAACACACACGGATTTTTTTCCAATCCAATCCACCAACAGCTCTGGCATCCAATCGGACATCAAGTCCATCCAATCCGCTGATGAGCCATCCATTACAATCCACGGCACTTATCCTACCCGTGTTACAAAAAAATCTGGTGTATTTATCATGCCAGCAGTCAGCGGCAGTTGCCATGGATACCAAATGGAGTCACTGACACCGTGTTCAAACCTCCACCGGCGCTGTCCAAGTCCTTGGACTGATGCCTAGTCCCGCCGCCTGCACAGGTCCTCTGAAGCACACCACGGACGACTTCTGGGCGATGGTGTGGGAGCAGCAGTGTCCTCTGGTGGTGATGCTGACCACCCTGGTGGAGCAGGGGCGCGTCAAATGTCACCAGTACTGGCCGCCTGTCGGCGAGACGCGGCTCCACGCTGACCTCGAGGTGTCCTGCACTAGCGAACAGGTCACAGAGAGCTTCGCCTTCCGCCAGATCACCCTGGTGTCGCTGCAGGTCAGTAGAACTGGACGGGGTGGTTGCCATGCCAACGGCGCGAAAGGTCGATATCGACCGATGAGGACACATCTATTATAGTGAAGTAAACTAAGGCGATTGTAACAGTTAACGCTCCAGTGCCTACTGCTTTCTGACTGACAAAAAACTGTTTTTTTCAGAAATCGTTTGACCTGTCCGTGCTGCTTCTGTATTATCTGACTTGTTTGTGAAAGATGGGTGCGGAAATTACGTCAGCTAGGATCAGGGGCGTAGCCAAGGGGGGCGGCAGGGACAGCCGCCCCCCTGAGGGGCCCGAAGGGCCCCCTGAGACACGAGCCGCGCGAAGCGCGGCTCGCCTGCACTATGCTCTGTGGCCAAATTTGGCATTTTATACCAGACAGGGCCCTCTTAAGCCCTCTTCAGCAGTCTATTCTGTAACAAGCAGGGCCCCTTTTATCCATCAAGACCCTTTTGGCGCTGTCACAGGGGCCCTTTTCGGGGCGCCGCCCCTCCCTGAGCAAAATCCTGGCTACGCCCCTGGGTAGGATGACCTACATGTTAGGAATTCATCCGATTACTGAAACTGCTCAGCGATTCATAAAAACGTTTCAGCACTACTACTTAGCTTGCGCTTAGTCTCAGACGGCCGACATATAGCCATCACTTTAGCATACAGCTGTACTGTCAACAAATTTACTTAACCACTCCCTCCCTTCCAGACCGGCGAGGAACGGCACATCACGCACATGCAGTACGTCTCGTGGCCGGACCACGGCGTACCGGACCAGGCGTCCGACTTCGTCCAGTTCGTGCAGCGGGTGCGGGCGGCGCGAGCGGGCCTGGTGGAGCCCACGGTGGTGCACTGTTCGGCTGGCATCGGCAGGACCGGCGTCCTCATCCTGATGGAGACGGCCATGTGTCTGATCGAGGCCAACCAGCCGGTGCGGCCGCTGCAGCTGGTGGACAAGATGCGGTCCCAGCGCGCCATGATGGTTCAGACCACTGTGAGTGGACGGAGAGGGTCTTCACCTGGGACATTACAAGTCCTGTGTACGGTACTATGAGACCGTTGCATGTTCTTTCTGCTGAGGGACTTTCCTATCACAGCTCCAGCTGGGTGGTCCTGGTTCGGTGAACAGCTTACGAACTCTGTATAGTTTTTGCGGGTTTTATATCAGAGGTAGGTTTTCAGACCACAAACTCGTCTCCGGTAACCTTTAAAGTATACTGATGTGCAATGAAGGCATAAAATTAGTCTAAAATGATAATTTCCCATCTCCTCGTTTTATTTTTCGTGCTTTGTTGGAGTGCTGATGATTCCGGTAGGTTGGTCCGGACCTATCAGACAGATTGTGGATATCAAACTGCAGCGGCGCCAGGCTCGTCTGACCGATGTGTCTCCCCTGTTTCCAGAGTCAGTTCCAGTTCGTATGTCAGGCTGTGGTACAAGTGTACGAGGAGGGTACAGTACGTCCTCTAGACGAGTACAGGCAAAGCTGAGGAGCGTCGAATGGATCAGACCAGCGCTAATGGTTCACCAGCGCTATCTATAGTATAGACGGCGTTGGCCGCCGACCCCACTAGTCACGTTACCAGTACAAGTGCAACGCACCGCGCTGGCTTCGGGAGAGCGACGCGCCACGCATACCACCGCAAGGCTCGATTTCTGCGCTGCCCCAACTGAGAGGACGTCTGGTGGTTCTGCCGGAGAGGTGAAAATCTCGGCCTGCTGATGTACCCCGGCGTCAAGTGGAGCCGCACAGGATGATGTACCAAGCACTACACCATCGCGATGCTGTGTCGTGTTTTTCAGGACATTTGAGTCTGTGGACTGAGCGTGAACGTTGAAATATTGGCATTGAGGTGGGTGCGTTTGTCGTGCTGTTTACTGCACATGGCGAGCACAGGGAATTCTTGAACGAGAATCACAGAGGCGGTTTCCGATCCGGCTGGCCATCTAGTAAGGGACAAAATGTCGGGGACTCCGCTCAGCGCGTGAGGAACAGCATGTTGGAGACTCCGCTCAGCACACGGTCAAGTCCGCCGCGAACGCTCTGATCTCGGACCTGACCCTTCTGACGGAGAAGCTTACAGTGTGGCCTTTGTTGTTGCTATTGAAGTTGGTACTGTCACAACTCGTGTGATCACCAGTTGTCTGATGCCAAAATAGGCATTTGGCATCTCTGTTTCACACATATTGTATGTGTAAATGACTTGTGTATGTATGCGTGTGTTTGGACTCGATTGCAGGGAGTAAATGCAGCGACTGTTTTTTATCCTGCAATAGGTTTTCAGAAAGGGTTATTTTGCAGCACTTGACTCGCTTCTCTGGGTTATCATACAGGTTCGGAGAGTATACCAGACTTTGTATCAAAATGCACACATCCTGTTTCAAGCCACCTTGAAAATCATTGTGGTGTCGCCTGTGTTTGACTGCATGCTGCTTGAACCGCGAAAGAGAATTACAGTGCTAACGCAGGGATCTATTTTTGAGGGTAGACTTCTTTTGCGAGTCGATGTATCGAGGAATCGTACCAATATGTATATTTATTCTTGTGCAGGTGTGCAGCAGCGCATTGTATTGGGGAATGTGCGATGGCCGTGCGAAGTCGTTATGATACCTTCAATATAACTATGTGAATTAATGTATTTTGGTTTAGCATTTTACAAGGCTGCTCTTTCAGCCTGCGCAGTACCTATAAGCCGATAGTGGCGGATCCAGGAATTCATTTCGGGGGAGTCTCACCCGCTGGTACCTCGGGCAGCCCCCGTCTGTGTATTAACTATAGGGGCTCGGACATTTCGGGGTGGGACTTGAGCCTCCTAACCCCCCTCACCTTAGATCCGACACTGGAAGCCATGGTTTTTCTCATACCGTAAATTTGGCTCCGGAGGCAAGTCTGGCGAGCTGAGTTCTGCTGCGGGTGTTGTATATTATATTATATATTATTATATATTGTGCTGCGGGTGTTGTACCTATCTAGTGGGCACCAGACTCTATCACGGGGGCGCCGATAATCGCATCCCGACGAAGGGGGTGGAGGTCGGAAGCAGCATTTCAGGGGGCTCCGTCATACACTTTGGGCCGCCGTAACCATTTTAGGGGCAACGAGAGCCGATGGGAAAGGCTCTCGGTGCCCCTAAAATAGTAGAGACCCACTTGCCCCTGGATCCGCCTATGAAGCCAACAAGCTCCCAGCCGCTTAGCCAACTGTGAGAACCCATCGATTAACAACTCAGGGCAAGCGAACACTTTTAAAAGCTTATAAAACCACCCATAGAAGGGTCTGCTCGCTAGTGTGTTTGGAAACGGCGTATTTGACACCCAGACACACATATTTCCCTCTGCACACCTGAAATTTCAATGGCATCCCCCTGAAATGTCACCTCCCATCCCTCCACCAGGATGCGAGAATTAGCATCCTACGTTAGAATCTGTTGTCACTTAATAGGTTTTGTCGTCAAAAAGTGGTGCCCCCCGGTCCGGACGGCACCCCCGACCATGTGCCCTCCAATCGGTAATCCTGGATCCGCCTATGCCACACGTGCCCCAGACACCAGCGGAACACGAATCTCTTTTAACCTTTTCTTCCCATCACCCCTGAAGACTAGCGTTAGTGCATCGGTACCGTTTTCCAGGCCAGCCAATTATGGTCAATCCTCGCTCCCGTCACCCCCCCTTCCACCCGTGCAGTGTCGTACTCGGCGCAGCACCTTTGTCTCCCACGATTCACACCCGGGTTGAAATCCTGGGTGGACACTCTGCATAAGTGTTTCCGATCCCCATATCACGCTCCCAACAGGATGAAACTCGGCGACGTCATATGACCCCGGCAGCAGTGGCGGATCGAGCCGGTTGGTTTGGGAGGGGCAAACCAAAGTCGAAAAGCACAAAAAACGTCACGCAGTGAAAAATTGCGCTACAAAATGCCTTTTCGGTAGGATTTTGGGAACTGGAGACGAAAAGCAAAAAAGCAAAAAAAACGCCACGGGGTGAAAAATATGGGCTCAAGATACTTTTTTCTTATCCAAGCCCCAATATTTACACTGAACTTCATTACTTCTGTTTGAATTTGAGAGTTGAAGCACCAAAATCTTGCTTACAAGCTATAAAGGAGTCGGGGAAAAGGAGGTCGATCGCTTTGGGGGGGGCAAAAACATAGTTTTGCCCCGAGCTTTTCGTTGGGGGGGGGCAATTGCCTTTTTGCCCCCCTGGATCCGCCACTGCCCGGCAGTCGGTGACGTCATATGACCCCGGCAGTCGGTGCGTCTAGACACCGTCTCAAATTCAAATTAAAAAGTGAGCCATAGATTCCAAGGCCATTGAATGCCCCAAGTTGGTTCAGGGGCGGATCCAAGGTGGGGGCGATGGGGCGATCGCTCCCACCTTGGGCCGACCTCAAGCACTGGAAAGAAATCCGGCACAGCTACCGGCCCCCCCCGGCAAAGGTGCTATGAGTGAAAACCCCTGTCTGTATTTGTATATACTAACTATAAAGTGCGTGCGAGCGTGTAGGTGTGGTGGTAGCTTGTAAGATGACTCCGGGTTGATCTTGGGACACCAATTTTTTAAGCTGAGTTGCATCACAGGGAGCACCGGCACTGATGTGACTTACCTAAGTAGTGATGGTTCCCGACTGCGGCCGGGAGCTGCCCTTATTTCAGCCGTGGCCCCCGCGGAAGTGCGGCTGGCGATCCCTCCAGAACAAAATTCACACAATATGAGCGACACGGTCCAGCCCGACCATCACGCTGACGAAAAACTTAACGAAAATTAATTTTCTAACCGTCACGCCAAAAAAAACTATCTAACGCTATACACCGTCTCAAATTTGGCATCCTTGTAGAGAGCATGGCCCAAGGATTGAAATGATATGCAACATGGCCTTGAAAGGTAATTACCTTGACCTTTCAACATTACCTTGAAAGGTCATGTGACTTTAAAAAGTCATGCGGCATACTATTTGAATGCGTGGGTCAAGACGAACACAATGTATTTTGCTGTGTTGGTCTAATGGTTCTCGAGTTATAAGCGATTTTCTGCATGGGTCTAAATTTGACCCATTTTGGCCCAGGCTGTGTCATCACGGGTCAACGGGTATCGTTCAAATTCGACTCCAGAGTAGAAAACAGAATATGGTGCTTCCAGCGTCGTTTCAATTTTTTCCGCATCACTTCCGGTTCCCGAGATCGATAGGTGGTCCGATCGGACCCCCAGGTGTTGGCGCGTACGAAGAGCCCAGGCGGTGCCGGGTTCACGTAGTAAGTCGACTCAACTCTGACTCAGGGCTTGGGGACTGACTCTGATTCTGACTCATCTCTGACTCAACCCAAATTCCAGTGAGTCAACTTAACCCGCGCCCCACCGGGGGTCCGGCGCCACCTTCGCCCCACCGGGGGCATCGATGGCCCCCTCTAACTCCGAAAATATGGGCGTTAGCGCAAATATGCAAAGTGCACTAGAAAGCTCGCGTGAATTCAGTACGAAATTACATCACATGTTTTAGTGCTCAGGTCAATGGTATGACACCCAGAGGTCAAATTAGGTCAAGATCGGCTATTTTCACTCAAATATGCAATGCTTAAGCAAACTGGGCATAACTCTTATGCCATTAGAGCTATTGAGGTCTGGTAAAGTACATTTGATAGGAAATTGCCAGTACCTTTTCCACTATGTGAAACGTAAAGACCTCCCGCCAGTGGTTTGACCTCCAGAGGTTACCTCGTGACCTAGTATGACCTGAGGTCACGAAAGGTCAGAAAGTGGACTTGTCGTATATCACACGAAAGCCAGTGAGAAGACAAACATGATGGTATTTGTTTCATTGCTTTAGCTTAATTAGGTCAAAAGTTATTGTCAAAATACTGTTTTTGATCCCTGGTGACCTTGGATGACCTTGGAGAGGTCAACGATCAAATATAGCCCCTGGAATCCATGAAAGGGTGTCAAGAACGCTTTTCTGATCAAGCTGAGCATTTTCAATCGTTTTTGTGACTTTTAGATCATAAGACAGCTTTTCCCCATGCTTTTTCAATGGGAGAGGTCACCTCGTGACCTGACCTCAGGGCACCAAATCGAAAAATCCCGGAATTAATTGGCACGAATATGTATAAAATCTAATTCCAAACTTTTGCAAAGATAAGCATCCATATTTCCTATGATTTTATTGACTTCAAAACAACTTCATGTGAAAGAGCATTGCTTAAACTACATATAGCGCCAATAAAAAGAATGGAGACTACAGAACAAAATCAGTAACGAGCACCGCAGACCAAGCCCAACACCGTCGCCGGCCGCTCAGCCTGCAGTCGGCAAGCCGCATAGACGCTTCCGGTTGGAAGTGGGGTAACGGGGAGGGGAGAACTGAGCAAGACTGCGCTTCGGTGACATTGCGAATGAACTAGATGTGGTGTGGAGGCTACTATTGCTAACATAGAAATTTGAGACGTTCCGAAAAAACTAAAAGTATTACCGGAAGATTCGGAACAATTCCCACACTCTGGTGCATTTGGTGGAAAATGTAGTGGGAGGAGTATGCGTCAAAAGCCGATTATTAATGTTGTCTTAGGTTTGTTTTAGATAGTTTTTCTACCTGTTAGCGCTGCTGGGTCGCCGCCGCCGTCCGAAAACGCTGAGGTTAACCTTGCATACCTGGTTTCATTGCTGGATGCAATAGGTAGCGGTTGCTGCCGAGCAGACAACATTATCAGGGACCTCTCCCAAAACCCTCCTCTGTATGCCTCTTCATCGAAATCTCTCTCTCTCTCTAGATAAACCCCACAATCCCTCTGCTGTTTCACCCCAATATTCTAAACACATCTCAATAGCTTCTACGCCTTTGGTCGCCGTACACACCAATGCATCACGTATCATCCCTAAAAACCCCCAACTAAAGTTCGCCCTACCTACAACATATCTATGACCTACACAAAATGACGGATTCTATCAAAGCAATGGCTAGTATGACTGTAATTTACCGACAAATGGCGTCATAATGGCGTCGTCCGAGTTCACTGAGGCGGCGGCTCCACCAACGCGTCCGGCTCCTCTCTGTCTCGGTCCAAACCCGCCGCTGGACCTCTGGCTCTGAACCCATCATACAATATTATTATTAACTGATAATTTAACAGTTGGCTCGCGATGGTTACATGATAAAGCGGGGAGGAGGCCTATCTCCCCCGACCGCGCCACAACCGCCAACTTACTGGAAAAAATAGAATTGCTATCTAATAATACAGAAATCACTGGCCAGACATGTTTCAAGAATTAGGACGGGTCACATTTCAACACCTGTTAATTTCATTCATTACTTACATCGTAGGGACGATATTAATAAATAAATAACACTGGGCCGCGGCCTCCCTCCCCAATCCCATCCTGCTACACGGTTAGTAGAGACACTTCCTGCTATTTCGACCGACAACAATGCCACCTCGCGTGCAGACAAACAAACACCGTTTCTAAGGCGACGCCGCCTAGGCAACCAGTACCTGATTTGAAGTCTATAGTAAAATTGACATTCACAATTTATCAAATAACAACGCGATTCATTTCCCTTTAATTTTATAACATGTGTTCACCTACTCCTAAACTGCAGATTACCTAAATATTAAACTCACTCTCACAAGAACATTCTATCCGGAATTCGTGATGCTAATTTCCGCCGCACGCCAATAGACTCCAATCAATCAGGTCCGGCACCTCCACAGGGTACCGGAAAGAGGCTCTGGGGCAACCGGGCAGTCCCCCCTTTCGGCAGTCCCCTCCCCAAAAAGGGATGGGGTGACACTTCCCCCAGGGCCCCCTCCTGCTCAGGGGATGGATTTAACACTACCCATACCCTAAAAAAGTTTCAGGTACCCCAGTTCAATTCATATTAGAAAGCACACATCACAAACAAAAAGCCAAATAGCGTTCACGCCGACAAGTGCTTTTCGAACATATAAGATTAAGACATACTGTTGTATTTAAGATCTGACCTATGATAATTGCAAAAGAATACTTCTAGACTTCTTTCTGCATTCTAGACTTCTTTAAGCTTAATCACGGCATTTCCGGATGAATATCCAGCACGGCTCATACATGACCTTTATGACCTCGTTTGAACTTGACGATACTGACCTAGGTCAATTAAGATCAGTCATAGTATAGATTTCAATAGTTCCCACCCAGTCCCCATCCGGAATTGTTACCTAGAAGTGCTCTTAGGTATGGCTGTGAATGATGGTTTTCAAGTTGGTAGGACCTCTAATCGTATTTCGACGAAGAAACGTTGTTTCCTTAATTGTCGATTTATTTGCACCTGGCGTTGTGAACAGGTGATGCAACTTAGCCAAAGTTCCAACACTCTCTTGTCTGTACTTGACTTTACAAGTCCTTCATCACTCTACTGACATGCTATCTTCTGCAGCACTGTGGGCGTCTGCCTCACTATGAGCTGAGCTCATCAGTCCGTACTCACATCTGCTGATCTGTGGCTGTCCTTGCACACACACACTGGTCTATAGTACTCTGCATAGTACTGCCTCTATCTGAATGGCTGGCAACTGCACTGCATGTGCTGCGGTTGCTACACTCTCTATCTATCTCTGAAGTGTCTCTCTAAAGTTTCTCACACTGCTCTGAGCTGACTTGGCATAATACTGCCTAGTACTACGGTGCAACACTGCATCTCATGCTCTCCTCTATCTATCCTTATTCTGAGGGACGCTTAGTTAGTTAGTTAAGGGCTTTTTATAAGGCGTTCTGTGCAAAGCACCTTTGCCCGCCTCTAAAGTGTGGGGGAGAATTTTCCGGGAGGGGTGTTTACTTTAATGTCGCAGAACAAAGGGACGAATCTTATTTCAAGGAATGGGTCGCGAAGTGTAGCAACACTTGCGAGGGAAGGGGATTGCTACGGCAGAGATGCCGAGCTTGGGGCACAGGTAGGATTTAAAAGGGTACGTGAAGAGTCTTGCCAGCGTAAAGATTAGTTTTTTGAATTTTGTTCCTTGTTATCGAATAACCGTTTGCTTACGTTACTCGAGTTCCTCCATTGAAAAAGAATAATTTTGGGTTATTAGAAATACCCGCAAGCACCATGACGTGATGCCGCGGGTCTTTATCCTGCAACCAGGAGGTGAGGTTACAGCACCCTCTCTGGCTGGGTAGCCGCCGCATAGAGGAAGAGAGAAGGGTAATAGAACAGATAGAGTGTTAGGGAGGGGTGTGAGTTGGTTAGTTGTTAGTCTTAGACGTGGTTAGTATAGTTAGTAGTCCTTAAGTTAGGGTTAGTTGGTTAGCAAATATGAACGGATGGTTAGGTAGGGTTAGTTGGTTAGTTGAACTTTTTTTTTGGTTTTGTTTTTTTTTGTTTGTTTTTTTTGTTTTTTTGTTTTTTGTTTTTTTTTTTCCTAGGGTGGGAGTTATTCTGAGTCTACCATACCTTAGGACCAGACAGTTAAAACCTAGTTTGAAGCACCTATTGTTTAAATTTGTCAGAGGGACGTTTCTAGTGTAATTGTTATTTCTAATATGAGGGGTGCTATTCGGATGCAGGCATTTTCCATACCTGCCACCATAGACGTTCAGATAAAGCTCTCGAGCCTAGAAGCCTTCAGGAATGTAAAGAGCTTGTCCAGCAGCTCAGGGTGATCATTGCCGAGAAGAGTGGAAAGGTTTACTGGGATGTTTCTGATGCGGCAATAATCTAGCATGGGCTGCCTATGGGCGTCGTGCTGGGGACAGTCGATGAGGATATGGTAGGGATTTTCCATGGCAGAGCAGGTACCACAGGTACCTACACGCCCATAGGCATTTAATTTGGTGTGTCCGCTTCTGAGTCTGGTCAGGATGACCTCACGCCGACGACTGTTTTGGTTGGAGCTGGGCCAGTAGCCGATGTTAGGCTTGATATGGAATAAATGGGCGCTGTGGTTAGTGGTCCAGTCATTTTGGATGTACTTCCGGATATGGTTCTGGAGGAGAGCTTTGCTATCGTCTCCGGACCATTTGAGAGGTGCGACCTCTCTGAGTTCAAGAGACTTTTTGGCCTGTTCGTCGGCTTTTTCATTTCCGAGAATTTTGCAGTGGCCTGGGATCCAAAGAAAGGAGACATCTGGGATATCGTCGATACCCTTCTGGATGTCTGCTATTACGTGATGGCTGGGGTTGACTACGTTATTGATAGCTTGCAAGACAGATTTAGAGTCTGAACAGATGACGGCTGAATTAATATTTAGGGTTCTAATCTGGACTAGTGTATCTAGAATGGCGACAGCCTCGGCAGTAAAGATTGAGCAGTTGTCCGGAAGTCGTTTTTGGAGGCAAATATTTTGCCCCCAGATGCCGAGGCCTACTTTTTCGCCTATTTTAGAGCCGTCGGTGAAAATGAAGGTTTTGCCAGTGTTGTTAGACTGGAACTCTAAGAATTTCTGGGAGATCTCCTCTGTGGTGAGGTTGTCTTTGCGTGTGGTGAAAAGAAACTCGACTTTGGGCTGTTTGCGAGTCCAAAAGCGGGAGAGTGGGGGTTTGCCTGTTGCTTCTGGAATCGCAAGGTTCAGGGTTTCCAGGGTCTTAGCTACTCTATTCTTAAATGGAGGCCAGGTTTTCCGATTAGTTTTTGATACACGTCCAGGGTGGGCGAAACATTGTTTCGCCGGGTGATTTTCGGTAGATTGGACCTTGATATAGTAAGAGATAAGCTGGGAGTGGCGTCTTGTTTGGAGAGGGCACAGCCCACTGTCCACTAACAAGCTGGTGATGGGGGGATTCTCTGAGCGCGCCTGTGGCTGCCCGGATACTTGCGTTTTGGATGCGCTCTAGCTTTAGCTTATTAGTGTTGTTCGTTGAGTCAAAGACGAACGAATTATATTCGAGTATGGGCCGGATCAAGGACTTGTAGAGCATGAGCAGGGTCTTTCGATCCCCGCCGTACTCTGTTCCGCCGAGCATGCGGAGGATATTGACTCGTTTTTGACAGCTAGAGACGACTTTGGTAATATGCTCGTTAAAACTAAGGCGGGTATCAAGGATGACGCCTAAGAATTTGAAGCTTTTCGCGCATTCAATGGGTTTGCCTGAGATTTGGAGCTGAGGAACAGGGTGTCTCGCACCTGGCCTGGCAAAGACTACGACTGATGACTTTTCGGCCGAGAGTGATAGACCCATTGAATTGCACCAAGCATGGATGTCGTCGAGACTACCCTGCAATTCGGTAGTCGCGGTTTTGAATTCTGGTTGACTGCGCCGCCTGGTGTCGACCGGAGTGGATTTCCAAATAGCGACATCATCTGCAAATAGGGAGTACTTAACTCCAGGCGGTAACTTTTTGGAAAAAATGTCATTGATCATGACTAGGAAGAGGGTCGGAGATAAAACGCTACCCTGGGGTGTGCCCTGGTCTTGAGATGTCAGATAGGAAAAGGTGGTGCCGCAGCGCACTTTGAATTTTCTGTCCCTAAGAAAGTTGTCAATGAATCTAGCAAGGTGGCCATGGACTCCCAGTTTACAAAGTTTATACAAAAGGACGTCTTTTTGTACACGATCAAAGGCCGACTTGATATCTAAGAATGCAGCAATTGTGACTTGCTTCTTGTAAAAGCCATTTTGGACGTCACTGACCAGTTTGATCAGATTGTCAGTGGTGGCTCGCCCGCGCCGGAAACCCGATTGCATAGCATCGAGTTTCTTTTCGAGAATTTCGTGAAGTCTTACGTTGACCATGCGCTCTACAAGCTTGCTAGCACAGCTAGTAAGCGAAATGGGGCGATAACCTTTAGGGTCCGTTTTTTTCTTTGCCAGGTTTTGGAATGGGAATGATGACACTCTCCCGCCACATAGTGGGGAAAGAGTCGCTAAGAAACATGTTGTTAATGGCCGAGAGAAGATATTTTAGTGCTGTCTGGCTGAGGTGCCTGAAGAAAGAGTAGTGAATTTCATCCGGGCCCACTGCAGTGTTTCCACACTTGCTAATGGAGTAATTTAGTTCGGTCATTGTAAAAGGTACGTTATAGTACTCCTGATTACTAGAATTGAAGAATGTGCGGCGTTTGCACCATTCGGCCTGGTCTTTTGAGCGCTGGTTGTAGGAACTGTTGGCTGCAACGCCATTGTAATGATCAGCAAAGGCGTCCATGACTTCCTTGGGTGCCGTGATGTTTTGGCCGGAGATTGTCAGTTGAGGGAAGGGTCCACGGGGCGGTCGTTTCGCAGAGAAAGCTCCAATGGTTTTCCAGATTTTAGAAATGGGTGTGAAGCGGTTGAATTTAGAAACGAAGGCATTGAAACTATCTTTTTGGACCCGCTTGCACGTGTTTTGGAAGTGGGCTTTGGCTGCCCGGAGGGCATTGCGAGTAGGGCTGTGTGCCCTCCTCTCGTAGGCTTTCCTGGCTCTAATCATTTGAGCTTTGGCGTGTGCCGTCTCTGCATTCCACCATGGGGCTCCTTTTTTCTGTCGGGGGCCTTGACTTTTTGGTATTGTTAAATGTGCTGCTGAGCTGATGGCTCTTAGTACCGAGTCAATGTCTGCCGAGTCGGGGTCACCTCCGGTGACAAGTGTGAGGTCGACCTCTGCCTCAAACTTGTTCCAGTCGGCACGTTTTAGATTCCATGAGGGTGTAAAAAGAGTAACATGGTCGATTGAGCCTATGGGAATACCAATTTTTATTGGGAGGTGATCGCTCATTCCTGGGTTGTCTTCGACTTCCCAGGTGAACAGTGACGCAATTCTAGGAGAGCAGCACGAGATGTCAATGGCAGTGTCAGAATGGCCACCGCGCATTGCTTGGTGGGTCGGAGCGCCGTTATTTAAGATAACTAGATTTTGAGAGTCTATTGCGTCATAGATGATTTCGCCTCTGCGAGTGGTGGTGGCGCTGCCCCATGAGGGATGATGACCGTTCAAGTCTCCAAGTAGTAGCAAAGGGCCGGGGATTTGTGCCAAAAGTTGGGCGATGTCCCGAGCCGACGGGTCAGGATCGCTTGGAGAGATGTACAGTGAAATCACCGTCAATTTGACGTGCTGAATTTCTACATTAATAGCGACACAGTCGAGTGGCGTAACCAAAGGCACTTGGCTGTGAGGGATGCTATTTTCAATAAGGATGGCAGTGCCTCCTTTACGGACAGTAGCGTTTACATTATGGCGGTACCAAGAGTAACCCGAGATTTTGAATTTGTTATTATCATTATCATTAAAGAGGGTTTCTTGGAGTGCTGCTACTGCCGGCTTTTTCTCAGCAAAGATTGATTTAAATAAGGGAAATTTCCCAATTAGACTGTTTGTGTTCCATTGGAGAATTGAACCCATGGTGGTTTAATGTCTTAGATGCTGGGGGGGTTTGCGGGGGCGGGGGCGGAGGTGATAGGAATGTGTGCTGCTCGTGTCGCTGGTAGTGGAAACGGGGGACGAGTGCCGGGTGTACCGGAGTTTCCTCGGCACCGGGGGGCTGCCGGGCCTGAGGGATTTGGATGAGACTGAACTGGTGGGGGAGGCCGACATGAGATAACTATTTTCTACAGAGTCTGTGACCGAGATGCTGTCAGCATTTGGGTAAGACTCGGTCCCGGGCAGCTCACTATCAGGTTCGCTGTTGCTACCTGACGTGTCGGAATCACTGGCAAATTGGGATTGCATGTAATGACATGCCAGATCTGTTTGAGAGCCACAATGGCGGGTCGTCGGTGCTTGAGAGGCAGGAGCTTTGCTGCTGTCCGTGAGAGAGGTTTCGGTTTGGGTGGCTACACTGACTTTTTTCTGTTTGAGTGGCAGCTGTCTTACTGGAAGGGGGGAGCTGCCACTCTGGTGTTTCCGTCCCGGCGCCCGCCGTAGGCGGCGCCTGGGAGGGGGTGCACCGGTGACTTTTGGGTGGGAGGGGGCTGGGAGCGGGGGAAACTCGGTACAGCTAGGCACCTGCTGAGGGCTGCTTTGCCGCCCTTCGGTTGGGGTCCAGGTCTTCCTGGTGCCATGTGAGGGACGGGGGGCGGCGGTACTTTTGGGCGGAAGACCCGGAATGGAACAGGCTTGGTTGGCTGGGGGATCCGTCCAGCCCGTGTTGGGAGTCCACTTGCGCCAAAAGGTGTTTGTGCTGTGGTGCGTGTTTTGCATGACATGGGGGATGGCCAGCCGAAGGGGTACCATGACTAGCGGCTCCATCAGGGGGCGAAGGGGACGCTTTTGGGAGGCGGTGAGCTGAGGAGTGGCCTGGCCAGCTGTGCTGGGGGCTGCCGCGGTGGCCTTGCCACTACGTGCCTGGGTTAGGGAGTGGCGTTTTTCGCTCTCACGCACTTTTTTGCGGGCCAGGTCGAAGGGGAGCTTTTCGTCTTCAGCCACCATATTTACATGTTTTTCACGGAGCCAGGCTGGGCACTTAGGATCGGTAGCCCCATGGGCGCCGCCACAGGCAGCACACAGGAGGCTAAGGGAGGTGCAGTCTTTGGTTCGGTGTGCAGCACTGCACTTGCCACAGCGGGGGGCTGGGTTTTTACAGCTGGACTCAACGTGGCCGTACCTTTGACAGATTTGACACCTGATGGGGTTGGGGTAGAACGGCTTCACTGGGTAGACACAGTCGCCCAGTTTGACACGGCCACAGTCATCTCGGCACTTTGTGTCGAAGGTGACCAGGAAGCGATTGTCTTTACGGTGAGGGGCTTTTTCGGTGGTGGGCTTGGGTAGAGTGAGTCTTTGAATGGTGAGCACACTTTGGCCCTCAAAATCAAAGTTGCGCTCGATTTCGTCTTCAGAGAGGTGGGAAGCCTCTGGCGCACGAACTGTGCCCCGGTAGAAGTTCAGAGACTTATGAATGGCGAAACTGACCGGTTTCGATCCGAAAGTTGTGGTTTGAAGCAAGGCGCTAGTGGAGGCAGCGTTGCTGGTTTTAACAAGGACATCTTTTTGGTGCCGGATAATTTCATAGCTGCCTGTCACCTTTCGGCTGATGGCCTTGTCCAGACTGAAGGTAGATTCCTTTGCAAGATTTTGGTGGATGGAGTCGTAACTACCAACCAGCCAAGCTCCGCTTGGCAGGTTTGCATTGTTAAGGCGATCCATGAGAATGGCTGGCTATATTAACTTACGTTATACCGTGCAGAACCGCTCGAGTTTAGTTTTCAGTTTTATGGCTGCGCGCGCTTTCTGCGTAGCGTGAGAAAGTTCTGGAGGCTGTGGCGGCAGAGCGTGTGTGTGACGTCAGAGCGTGTGCGTGACGTCAGAGTGTCGGGCGGTTTTCCCCACGCGGCCCGGCTAGCTTAAATGACGGCGGAGCCAGAGAATGAGGCAGGGAGGGTGAGTGCTTGTGCAGTAGAGAATTTTGAGGAGACGCTAACTGACTGGCTCTTGTGTAAGGCTGGTGAATTGGAAGGTTAGGCAAGAGAGCTTTAACTAATGGGAAGTTAACCTATATACAGCGTGGTGTGGGATTTTATCCTATCTGGAGTATCGGTTGAAATTTCCTAATTACAGTGGGCTGTTACAGCCACTAGAAGGTTACTGAGCGGAGGGGGAGGCAGGGGGCCTCTTCAGGACCTATCACTAATCGGAGGGGGAGGCAGGGGGCCTCTTCAGGACCTATCAGGGACCTAGGTGGCTATTAGCCTCGAAAGGGTCCTAACTGGGACCTACGTTATTTTAAGGTAGTGTTTTATGGGCAGGTGCCGTGACACCTTTGCATAGACGCAGCCCGTGGAGGGTATATGTGGGACCTCACTGCTAATTAGCGAGGGTGAAAGACAGTCTACTGGCCGTACGTTTAGGGATTTTGGCAATGAAGGACCGATAGGTCCAGTCAAAGCCCCTCACCCAAGAACCAGAGGTTCAACAAGTGAGGTCACCCAGGCTAACCACCGCTCGGGTTTCAGGCCGAAGAGAGAAATGATAGTTGAGAAAGATGCGGGACGGGACTGAGGAGAAGGGGTACTAGGTGGCCGGAATCCTAGAAACCAACACCACCTAGTCCGATAGAGATAATATTTACAGGTCAGCTGTGGAAACAGCGATAGGCAGGGGCTGGTACCAGCAACAGCGCTCGGAGCAGGTGGTCACAGGAACTCCAGCAGCCGCCAACAGCAGTCGCAATAGGCAGCCGGGCGTCGGACGCCAGACAACCAGACCTGTCGGCAGAGCTCAGAGCGTAGTGTTAGCGTCTCCGTGTAGGTGGCAGCACTGTGTGCTGAGGGACGCTAGTTAGTTAGTTAAGGGCTTTTTATAAGGCGTTCTGTGCAAAGCACCTTTGCCCGCCTCTAAAGTGTGGGGGAGAATTTTCCGGGAGGGGTGTTTACTTTAATGTCGCAGAACAAAGGGACGAATCTTATTTCAAGGAATGGGTCGCGAAGTGTAGCAACACTTGCGAGGGAAGGGGATTGCTACGGCAGAGATGCCGAGCTTGGGGCACAGGTAGGATTTAAAAGGGTACGTGAAGAGTCTTGCCAGCGTAAAGATTAGTTTTTTGAATTTTGTTCCTTGTTATCGAATAACCGTTTGCTTACGTTACTCGAGTTCCTCCATTGAAAAAGAATAATTTTGGGTTATTAGAAATACCCGCAAGCACCATGACGTGATGCCGCGGGTCTTTATCCTGCAACCAGGAGGTGAGGTTACAGCACCCTCTCTGGCTGGGTAGCCGCCGCATAGAGGAAGAGAGAAGGGTAATAGAACAGATAGAGTGTTAGGGAGGGGTGTGAGTTGGTTAGTTGTTAGTCTTAGACGTGGTTAGTATAGTTAGTAGTCCTTAAGTTAGGGTTTGGTGGTTAGCAAATATGAACGGATGGTTAGGTAGGGTTAGTTGGTTAGTTGAACTTTTTTTTTTTTTGGTTTTGGTTTTTTGTTTTTTTTTTTTTTTTGGTTTTTTTTCCTAGGGTGGGAGTTATTCTGAGTCTACCATACCTTAGGACCAGACAGTTAAAACCTAGTTTGAAGCACCTATTGTTTAAATTTGTCAGAGGGACGTTTCTAGTGTAATTGTTATTTCTAATATGAGGGGTGCTATTCGGATGCAGGCATTTTCCATACCTGCCACCATAGACGTTCAGATAAAGCTCTCGAGCCTAGAAGCCTTCAGGAATGTAAAGAGCTTGTCCAGCAGCTCAGGGTGATCATTGCCGAGAAGAGTGGAAAGGTTTACTGGGATGTTTCTGATGCGGCAATAATCTAGCATGGGCTGCCTATGGGCGTCGTGCTGGTGACAGTCGATGAGGATATGGTAGGGATTTTCCATGGCAGAGCAGGTACCACAGGTACCTACACGCCCATAGGCATTTAATTTGGTGTGTCCGCTTCTGAGTCTGGTCAGGATGACCTCACGCCGACGACTGTTTTGGTTGGAGCTGGGCCAGTAGCCGATGTTAGGCTTGATATGGAATAAATGGGCGCTGTGGTTAGTGGTCCAGTCATTTTGGATGTACTTCCGGATATGGTTCTGGAGGAGAGCTTTGCTATCGTCTCCGGACCATTTGAGAGGTGCGACCTCTCTGAGTTCAAGAGACTTTTTGGCCTGTTCGTCGGCTTTTTCATTTCCGAGAATTTTGCAGTGGCCTGGGATCCAAAGAAAGGAGACATCTGGGATATCGTCGATACCCTTCTGGATGTCTGCTATTACGTGATGGCTGGGGTTGACTACGTTATTGATAGCTTGCAAGACAGATTTAGAGTCTGAACAGATGACGGCTGAATTAATATTTAGGGTTCTAATCTGGACTAGTGTATCTAGAATGGCGACAGCCTCGGCAGTAAAGATTGAGCAGTTGTCCGGAAGTCGTTTTTGGAGGCAAATATTTTGCCCCCAGATGCCGAGGCCTACTTTTTCGCCTATTTTAGAGCCGTCGGTGAAAATGAAGGTTTTGCCAGTGTTGTTAGACTGGAACTCTAAGAATTTCTGGGAGATCTCCTCTGTGGTGAGGTTGTCTTTGCGTGTGGTGAAAAGAAACTCGACTTTGGGCTGTTTGCGAGTCCAAAAGCGGGAGAGTGGGGGTTTGCCTGTTGCTTCTGGAATCGCAAGGTTCAGGGTTTCCAGGGTCTTAGCTACTCTATTCTTAAATGGAGGCCAGGTTTTCCGATTAGTTTTTGATACACGTCCAGGGTGGGCGAAACATTGTTTCGCCGGGTGATTTTCGGTAGATTGGACCTTGATATAGTAAGAGATAAGCTGGGAGTGGCGTCTTGTTTGGAGAGGGCACAGCCCACTGTCCACTAACAAGCTGGTGATGGGGGATTCTCTGAGCGCGCCTGTGGCTGCCCGGATACTTGCGTTTTGGATGCGCTCTAGCTTTAGCTTATTAGTGTTGTTCGTTGAGTCAAAGACGAACGAATTATATTCGAGTATGGGCCGGATCAAGGACTTGTAGAGCATGAGCAGGGTCTTTCGATCCCCGCCGTACTCTGTTCCGCCGAGCATGCGGAGGATATTGACTCGTTTTTGACAGCTAGAGACGACTTTGGTAATATGCTCGTTAAAACTAAGGCGGGTATCAAGGATGACGCCTAAGAATTTGAAGCTTTTCGCGCATTCAATGGGTTTGCCTGAGATTTGGAGCTGAGGAACAGGGTGTCTCGCACCTGGCCTGGCAAAGACTACGACTGATGACTTTTCGGCCGAGAGTGATAGACCCATTGAATTGCACCAAGCATGGATGTCGTCGAGACTACCCTGCAATTCGGTAGTCGCGGTTTTGAATTCTGGTTGACTGCGCCGCCTGGTGTCGACCGGAGTGGATTTCCAAATAGCGACATCATCTGCAAATAGGGAGTACTTAACTCCAGGCGGTAACTTTTTGGAAAAAATGTCATTGATCATGACTAGGAAGAGGGTCGGAGATAAAACGCTACCCTGGGGTGTGCCCTGGTCTTGAGATGTCAGATAGGAAAAGGTGGTGCCGCAGCGCACTTTGAATTTTCTGTCCCTAAGAAAGTTGTCAATGAATCTAGCAAGGTGGCCATGGACTCCCCAGTTTACAAAGTTTATACAAAAGGACGTCTTTTTGTACACGATCAAAGGCCGACTTGATATCTAAGAATGCAGCAATTGTGACTTGCTTCTTGTAAAAGCCATTTTGGACGTCACTGACCAGTTTGATCAGATTGTCAGTGGTGGCTCGCCCGCGCCGGAAACCCGATTGCATAGCATCGAGTTTCTTTTCGAGAATTTCGTGAAGTCTTACGTTGACCATGCGCTCTACAAGCTTGCTAGCACAGCTAGTAAGCGAAATGGGGCGATAACCTTTAGGGTCCGTTTTTTCTTTGCCAGGTTTTGGAATGGGAATGATGACACTCTCCCGCCACATAGTGGGGAAAGAGTCGCTAAGAAACATGTTGTTAATGGCCGAGAGAAGATATTTTAGTGCTGTCTGGCTGAGGTGCCTGAAGAAAGAGTAGTGAATTTCATCCGGGCCCACTGCAGTGTTTCCACACTTGCTAATGGAGTAATTTAGTTCGGTCATTGTAAAAGGTACGTTATAGTACTCCTGATTACTAGAATTGAAGAATGTGCGGCGTTTGCACCATTCGGCCTGGTCTTTTGAGCGCTGGTTGTAGGAACTGTTGGCTGCAACGCCATTGTAATGATCAGCAAAGGCGTCCATGACTTTCTTGGGTGCCGTGATGTTTTGGCCGGAGATTGTCAGTTGAGGGAAGGGTCCACGGGGCGGTCGTTTCGCAGAGAAAGCTCCAATGGTTTTCCAGATTTTAGAAATGGGTGTGAAGCGGTTGAATTTAGAAACGAAGGCATTGAAACTATCTTTTTGGACCCGCTTGCACGTGTTTTGGAAGTGGGCTTTGGCTGCCCGGAGGGCATTGCGAGTAGGGCTGTGTGCCCTCCTCTCGTAGGCTTTCCTGGCTCTAATCATTTGAGCTTTGGCGTGTGCCGTCTCTGCATTCCACCATGGGGCTCCTTTTTTTCTGTCGGGGGCCTTGACTTTTTGGTATTGTTAAATGTGCTGCTGAGCTGATGGCTCTTAGTACCGAGTCAATGTCTGCCGAGTCGGGGTCACCTCCGGTGACAAGTGTGAGGTCGACCTCTGCCTCAAACTTGTTCCAGTCGGCACGTTTTAGATTCCATGAGGGTGTAAAAAGAGTAACATGGTCGATTGAGCCTATGGGAATACCAATTTTTATTGGGAGGTGATCGCTCATTCCTGGGTTGTCTTCGACTTCCCAGGTGAACAGTGACGCAATTCTAGGAGAGCAGCACGAGATGTCAATGGCAGTGTCAGAATGGCCACCGCGCATTGCTTGGTGGGTCGGAGCGCCGTTATTTAAGATAACTAGATTTTGAGAGTCTATTGCGTCATAGATGATTTCGCCTCTGCGAGTGGTGGTGGCGCTGCCCCATGAGGGATGATGACCGTTCAAGTCTCCAAGTAGTAGCAAAGGGCCGGGGATTTGTGCCAAAAGTTGGGCGATGTCCCGAGCCGACGGGTCAGGATCGCTTGGAGAGATGTACAGTGAAATCACCGTCAATTTGACGTGCTGAATTTCTACATTAATAGCGACACAGTCGAGTGGCGTAACCAAAGGCACTTGGCTGTGAGGGATGCTATTTTCAATAAGGATGGCAGTGCCTCCTTTACGGACAGTAGCGTTTACATTATGGCGGTACCAAGAGTAACCCGAGATTTTGAATTTGTTATTATCATTATCATTAAAGAGGGTTTCTTGGAGTGCTGCTACTGCCGGCTTTTTCTCAGCAAAGATTGATTTAAATAAGGGAAATTTCCCAATTAGACTGTTTGTGTTCCATTGGAGAATTGAACCCATGGTGGTTTAATGTCTTAGATGCTGGGGGGGTTTGCGGGGGCGGGGGCGGAGGTGATAGGAATGTGTGCTGCTCGTGTCGCTGGTAGTGGAAACGGGGGACGAGTGCCGGGTGTACCGGAGTTTCCTCGGCACCGGGGGGCTGCCGGGCCTGAGGGATTTGGATGAGACTGAACTGGTGGGGGAGGCCGACATGAGATAACTATTTTCTACAGAGTCTGTGACCGAGATGCTGTCAGCATTTGGGTAAGACTCGGTCCCGGGCAGCTCACTATCAGGTTCGCTGTTGCTACCTGACGTGTCGGAATCACTGGCAAATTGGGATTGCTTGTAATGACATGCCAGATCTGTTTGAGAGCCACAATGGCGGGTCGTCGGTGCTTGAGAGGCAGGAGCTTTGCTGCTGTCCGTGAGAGAGGTTTCGGTTTGGGTGGCTACACTGACTTTTTCTGTTTGAGTGGCAGCTGTCTTACTGGAAGGGGGGGAGCTGCCACTCTGGTGTTTCCGTCCCGGCGCCCGCCGTAGGCGGCGCCTGGGAGGGGTGCACCGGTGACTTTTGGGTGGGAGGGGGCTGGGAGCGGGGGAAACTCGGTACAGCTAGGCACCTGCTGAGGGCTGCTTTGCCGCCCTTCGGTTGGGGTCCAGGTCTTCCTGGTGCCATGTGAGGGACGGGGGGCGGCGGTACTTTTGGGCGGAAGACCCGGAATGGAACAGGCTTGGTTGGCTGGGGGATCCGTCCAGCCCGTGTTGGGAGTCCACTTGCGCCAAAAGGTGTTTGTGCTGTGGTGCGTGTTTTGCATGACATGGGGGATGGCCAGCCGAAGGGGTACCATGACTAGCGGCTCCATCAGGGGGCGAAGGGGACGCTTTTGGGAGGCGGTGAGCTGAGGAGTGGCCTGGCCAGCTGTGCTGGGGGCTGCCGCGGTGGCCTTGCCACTACGTGCCTGGGTTAGGGAGTGGCGTTTTTCGCTCTCACGCACTTTTTTGCGGGCCAGGTCGAAGGGGAGCTTTTCGTCTTCAGCCACCATATTTACATGTTTTTCACGGAGCCAGGCTGGGCACTTAGGATCGGTAGCCCCATGGGCGCCGCCACAGGCAGCACACAGGAGGCTAAGGGAGGTGCAGTCTTTGGTTCGGTGGGCAGCACTGCACTTGCCACAGCGGGGGGCTGGGTTTTTACAGCTGGACTCAACGTGGCCGTACCTTTGACAGATTTGACACCTGATGGGGTTGGGGTAGAACGGCTTCACTGGGTAGACACAGTCGCCCAGTTTGACACGGCCACAGTCATCTCGGCACTTTGTGTCGAAGGTGACCAGGAAGCGATTGTCTTTACGGTGAGGGGCTTTTTCGGTGGTGGGCTTGGGGAGAGTGAGTCTTTGAATGGTGAGCACACTTTGGCCCTCAAAATCAAAGTTGCGCTCGATTTCGTCTTCAGAGAGGTGGGAAGCCTCTGGCGCACGAACTGTGCCCCGGTAGAAGTTCAGAGACTTATGAATGGCGAAACTGACCGGTTTCGATCCGAAAGTTGTGGTTTGAAGCAAGGCGCTAGTGGAGGCAGCGTTGCTGGTTTTAACAAGGACATCTTTTTGGTGCCGGATAATTTCATAGCTGCCTGTCACCTTTCGGCTGATGGCCTTGTCCAGACTGAAGGTAGATTCCTTTGCAAGATTTTGGTGGATGGAGTCGTAACTACCAACCAGCCAAGCTCCGCTTGGCAGGTTTGCATTGTTAAGGCGATCCATGAGAATGGCTGGCTATATTAACTTACGTTATACCGTGCAGAACCGCTCGAGTTTAGTTTTCAGTTTTATGGCTGCGCGCGCTTTCTGCGTAGCGTGAGAAAGTTCTGGAGGCTGTGGCGGCAGAGCGTGTGTGTGACGTCAGATCGTGTGCGTGACGTCAGAGCGTCGGGCGGTTTTCCCCACGCGGCCCGGCTAGCTTAAATGACGGCGGAGCCAGAGAATGAGGCAGGGAGGGTGAGTGCTTGTGCAGTAGAGAATTTTGAGGAGACGCTAACTGACTGGCTCTTGTGTAAGGCTGGTGAATTGGAAGGTTAGGCAAGAGAGCTTTAACTAATGGGAAGTTAACCTATATACAGCGTGGTGTGGGATTTTATCCTATCTGGAGTATCGGTTGAAATTTCCTGATTACAGTGGGCTGTTACAGCCACTAGAAGGTTACTGAGCGGAGGGGAGGCAGGGGGCCTCTTCAGGACCTATCACTAATCGGAGGGGAGGCAGGGGGCCTCTTCAGGACCTATCAGGGACCTAGGTGGCTATTAGCCTCGAAAGGGTCCTAACTGGGACCTACGTTATTTTAAGGTAGTGTTTTATGGGCAGGTGCCGTGACACCTTTGCATAGACGCAGCCCGTGGAGGGTATATGTGGGACCTCACTGCTAATTAGCGAGGGTGAAAGACAGTCTACTGGCCGTACGTTTAGGGATTTTGGCAATGAAGGACCGATAGGTCCAGTCAAAGCCCTCACCCAAGAACCAGAGGTTCAACAAGTGAGGTCACCCAGGCTAACCACCGCTCGGGTTTCAGGCCGAAGAGAGAAATGATAGTTGAGAAAGATGCGGGACGGGACTGAGGAGAAGGGGTACTAGGTGGCCGGAATCCTAGAAACCAACACCACCTAGTCCGATAGAGATAATATTTACAGGTCAGCTGTGGAAACAGCGATAGGCAGGGCTGGTACCAGCAACAGCGCTCGGAGCAGGTGGTCACAGGAACTCCAGCAGCCGCCAACAGCAGTCGCAATAGGCAGCCGGGCGTCGGACGCCAGACAACCAGACCTGTCGGCAGAGCTCAGAGCGTAGTGTTAGCGTCTCCGTGTAGGTGGCAGCACTGTGCTGAGGGACGCTAGCTCAGCGCTCCTTATATACGCCGAGTCGGCAGGCTTGGTTACATACGCCGACCAATCACAACACAATACGTCATAGGCGACAGAGTATGGTTCGATGCACTGGTCTGGAGGCTGATGAAATGCTGATGCAATCCAAGGCCAGACAGTGGCGTGACACCAGCGTCAGATCTCGTGAGCCAATGAACGTTCGATACGTCATAGGGCGTTGGCTGGGGTGCATCATACGATGGACCCGTGGTCATGAACCGACAGGCTGCTGCGCAGTAGCTGGCAGAGCTCTTTGTCTGAGTGCGACTGCACTTATAATGGGAGGGGACGAGAAATGAATATGCATACTAGAGGACCATTAATTATCGCGTCATTTAGCAATTAAAGTTAAGTAGTTAATAAATTTTCGTTACAGAATTTTTCTAAGCCTCCTAGTTTCCGAGAGCTCAGGGGCCTATCAGTTCCCCCCACCCCCTCCAGTGCCCGTAAGTGTCGGACGCCTCTCCAGTGCGTGTGTCAAGGAATGGGAAATTGATTACAGTTTATTGTTTTAAATACATCCTTACCCTCATTGCCGACCAATTCCACCATTGAAACCTTTTTCGTGAGCAGAGACGTTTGATAATTGCAGCGACGGCGGGCCACGCTGGCGCACGAGCCTCACAGAAGTGGGGATCGGGACGTTTGGGAGCTCAGATCTCGCTTTCTGTTAAAGTCTCCATTCTTTTTATTACTGAATCTTATAGAGAAAAGTATAAAGATTAATGTGAGCCTCAAGAAGTTCAAAATAATTCATAGGAAAATAGTTTTTTTATAGATTTTGGAAAAATGAAGAATGTATTATATATTTCAAATTTATTTTTTGAATCATATTTATAATGAGCCATAATTCGTAATTCGTTTTTAAGATACCTAGATCAATATTTTATGGCATTTGTAGAAGAGTACAGGTAAAATTTCGTCTTTAAAAAGACATGCACGTGGATATGGTCAAAATGCCTCAGGCTATAATTTTCAAACCTTAAGTCAGGGAGGAAAATGGATACGAAAATCAATAGCCCCCCTGACAAAAAATACACCGAAATCTGCGACATGTGGGTGTTATCGACTTGTCGATTTGTCGTGGAATGCCCCGCTTAAGCTAGAGCCTTAGAAGTTTGTATAGCCTCTGGGGCATTCATTGCGTATGTTCTGCAAAAAAATGTTCCTACCTTTCAAGGTCACGGAGCTATGACCTCAAGAGTGGAAGCATGCTGAGGTCATTTGGGCGCCTGTACCCATTTTCACGTGCATGCTCCAGACTCTCATTGTTCTCTTGCAGCATTTGTTCATGAACTGGCCCAGAATACTTTCTTCCCACCTTCTAGGATCACTTTTATCAGGTTAGACCTTTCATGACCTTTCTTGCCCTTCAATGACCTTGACTTGACTTTGAGTGACGTAAGTGATAACTCTGCGTCGAATAACTACTACAGATGCGTGTTTCGATTCGGTATTTCTAAATGAGATGATCACCGAATTAGTTAACTTGCGTCCGATACGGACCTGAACTTTTTGACCTGTGACCCTATTTGGCCTTGAAAGGCGTGTTAAGAATACCAGATGAAGAAACAAGCACTTACTGGCCGTAAATGATGCCGAATGGCTTATGGATAGTCAATTTGAACTATATGAATACTAAACTAGTTGGTTTGCATGTTTTATGAACTTGACCTTTTTCGAAATTTCCCCTTATTTGAACTTGAAAGGGGTGCAAGTAATAATAGATGATGAAACAGGCACTTGGCTTAAATGATGTAAAATTTCTTATAGTGACTTTCCAGCATGAGAAGGACGCTAAATAAGACGTTTTACCTACAATACGGATGACCTTTTCCTACCTTTGGCCTAATTTAACTTTGAAAGGGGTGTATGCAGTGACATATGATAAGATAAGCACTAAATTTGCGTAAATGATGCAGAATCGCTTATGAATAGTCTATTTAAATGATGTGAACACTGAACTAGTTGACTTGCTTCCAATATGTATGTACATACATTCTTTACCTTTTACCTTCTCATTGAGGTCAATCAGGTCATTGACCTGACCTGGAATTTGACCTTATGACCAGAGATTTTGATGACAGAAACCTTTCCGTTGTTTAAAGTGTTAATACCAAGAGCCAAGAGGCTTTGAGTCGTCACTCCGCGTGGTTTTTCGAGGGTCAGGCAAATCTGCTCCGAAATTGTACAGTGCGGTAGTCCGTTTAGTCTAAGACCATCTTTCCAAACTCCAAAGACTCAAACATGCACATGAATTTGTCTCATCCGATTACCTTCGACTTAAGAGATTTACTTTGGTGAGCGAAGGTTAAAAAAGCAAAACCCCATCATCACGGGCATTGGTAGCTCTCCCCATTTTGGAGGATGGTTTTTCTTATACTAAAAAGACTTGGTGCAGTCCCCATGCGAGCCGCCCATCCAGTCACGCAGAGCTGGGCACAACCAAGTTATTAATACCACTGTCGCTGCTCCACTACTTTTCTGAAATAATGAAGCCGCTACCCGCCACAACGCTACCGTTAGTTCCTTATCAATCTATGAATTGGCTACCCAAAATTAGCTTCTTATCTTTCACTTCAAATGGTGTTCACGAAATTGCACAGACATTTTCCATCACGCAATTAACTGTACTTATGAAGAATATCCCCACAAGACCCGACAATATGACATTTATTTTGCGTAAGGTTACTAGAAAAGGGAACATTTTCTTGTTCCCGGTCTCCAAATTTGCTGAATATCGGTCCCACGAATCTGGTTGTAAGTAGCGATTCTAAATTTGTGAGTTTGCAACCCGCTATGGAGTTTTTTTATGAGAAATCATTACAGCTATTCCGCTGTCATTTCAGAGTCCTAGAGCAGCAGAGTAGAGTGACAAAGTGTTTTGGTGATTAATATAACATCTCTAATTAGCTTGGGGAAACATCGTTCAGATGTTTGCGAATAATATTCTATTTTCATGCGGAGTGACAGCTTAATATATTCACTGCAAACATTTGCATTGAAAGTTTTCCGCGTTATTCACAACGGCAAGAATTTTCTCTGCTTAAAGCAGAGCAGTATTCCAATGCAGTGGCATCTCTATCAGGCAGATTCCTAATTTGTCCTGAATATACATGATCAATAACACGCAGCAGGTCGTCTGGGCTATTTTCAATTCTCAATCCTCAATCCTTTTCCCACTACGTAAACGTCAAGACTGGTTCTATCTTTTTTCGACAATTTTGACAGACTACGCACTAAATTCCTCGCCACCGGCGGCTGTGGCGGCACAGACGCGGGTGAAGACAAGACACTCGTGCAGTCACGGGTGAAGACGCAGGTGAAGAGGCGGGTGAAGAGGCGGGTGAAGAGGCGGGTGAAGCCGCGGATGCAGCCCCGGGTGCAGCGGCGAGTGAAGACGCAGGTGAATACGCAGGTGCAGGTACTGGTTGAAGACACTGGTGGCGCCCGCGGCGGCGCCGCGGTAGAAGCAGCTACGGCGGCGCCGGGGCAGAAGCAGCCGCGGCGGCGCCTGCGACGGTGGAGGAGGGGTGGCGGCAGGCTAACTAGAGGCCGTCGGATGGGAGCAGTCCCAGTTTTGCGGATATGTCCTGAAAACATTAAGACTGATAAGTGCTCGCACACTTAACCCCGAGCAATACAATCTGTACACCAGGTCAGACGTGTTATGTCAGGAAATGTATGCTCACAAGTCAAGAGCCGACACATCCTGTGTGGTTTATTGTCGGCATGGACCGGATAGGTGTTTTTACTGTTTTTTTTACCAATCGAAACATAGCACCGAACCTCTGAACAGTGTGCTGCAAATAACAAGATGAGACTGGAGAGCAGATTCGGCAGAGCTTTAAGGGAAAATTCTTCTTGATGTCTAAATGTAGCTAATATAAAAATTGAACAATTTTGGAAGGGTAACAGTCAAGATATTCAAATTTCGACGATATTGAAGGTCCGTGCAAATTTATGTATTTTACCTTGAGAATGGCCTCCAGGAACGGTGCCGCCAGGTGAAGGCCGTCGCGCGCGTACATCGGCCTCACGCCCCCGACCTCCACCGTCGGGTTGACGAAAAGCCACCCCGGAACGGCTGCGGTGGCCTCCAAGGCCGAATTGAAATCATCGACGCGCCGACGCATGTAGCCGGAGGCCCGGAGCGCGTATGGCGCGCCGATGATCACAATACGGGCCCCCTCAGTAACGACTGCAAAGCCATTGCTGCGCCAGCCACTGCAGCAGCGACAGCGGCCGGCATGGGGGGCAGGAGGCTGTCACCTATCCTCAGGTCATTGACCCCCAGCCAGAGGATCACGGGGCAGCACGCCCCGTGCCATTGAGTGCCCGAGGCAAGAGCCTCGGCCAGCGTACCGGCGCTGAAGGCCCGACGTCCGCCCCGGATCGCCTCTGGCGGGGAGCAGGACTCCTGAGGAATCTTCTGGCTTCTCAGCCAGCTGTTGCGCAGCCGCCCAGAGTGGCTATCGCCAAAGAAGAGCATCTGTAGAAGAGGTGGTGGCGTCTTAACTATCGCTTTCAAGCGTCTGACAGAAAATATCTTCCTCGAACGCAGCTTGGACTACGACTAATGGATGACTGCTTGGCTGGCTGCACATCTTCACACCATATAAAAAAACATTTAATATTTAATATCGAACGGTGATTACATTCAAGAGTAAATACAGTCATAAAACAAATCTCAAAGGGACTGGACGAACTAACGATGGGGAAATTTTCCTTTCGATAAACGCTTCATTAATATCGAGTACAAATGGGAATTCAATTTGAAATAAGTAACGAGTTGAAGACAGTTAAAATACTAACGAAAACGTAGTATAGCACCATTCAGTCCATACAGCAACCATAGTATCATAGTATCAAACCCCCATCATATACCTCACCTTCAACTTCGGTACTGTTTCTGGTACCGTTGCACCGCTCACAAATGTCTGAGGTCAATCTTGCCTTGTGTTGGCGGAGTTGACGGTCAAAGGTCAAATGGCCCACAGGATGGGCGTTCTGAAGATCGCTGACTCACAAGCCCCGCCTACCCACCTCTCTGGGCCAATGAGCTTGCCCCTGGGAGGCAGACTGTACACTGCCCCGGCTGGGTATGGTGTCCCGCCTGACATCGCAGTGCTTACAGGCTACCAGGCAGCATAGGCCGTATCGACCGCCTAGCGCCGCCGTAATAGGTACAGCTTTTCCTTCCTCATTTCTCATCTTTGAAAGCAAGTAATTGCGGGCAATGCCAGGTCAAAAGATTTAACCGCAATTTTTAAATATTGCATGAGTAAAATCAGATTTAACACGAGTAGGAGGGGGATCATTGCTTAAGTGCTATGCCCCCACGCCTTCCACGCATAACCACAGACATTTTTATGCAGAATTTTTGACGCAGACAGAATGAAATACATAGGCAGATCCAGGGTGAAAAAGGGAAGGGGTAGCCGACCCCCTTCGATTCTTCCTCTAAAATAGTTAGTGTTCACAACACTCTCCAAAACGCCGATGGCACTACCGTGAAATGTATATTCCCTCCCCAGCCCGGATGCAAAAATCGGCGCCCCACGACAAGATTTCTTGCACACCTGAAAGGGTTTGCCTCCCAAGGGTGGCGCCCCCTGGTCCGGATGGCGGCCCCCCGCCCCCTCACCCTGACTGACGGTCCTGGATCCGGTTAGAATTGGCGAGCGCATCGATTGGCGAAAAATTGAAACAAAACATCATTGTTGTTAAATGCCGTTCAAATTCAAAAATGTATACTGAGGTCGCTAAAAGGACAGTCGCATCGGTACATCTGGATTGTGAGCTGGGTTATGACTTCCTAACGTTATATAATTAGAATGAATGTTAGAATTAACTTATAAGTTCGATCTATAGGTCATATGTCAAGGCTAAACGCCATTTTCAAGGTAATATACTCCGGTTATTACGATGAAATAAGTAATAATACTTTTTTGGTCAAATGAAAAATATTTCCCTTCTGAGGATCCTGGTTCCCAGTCAATACGTGACAAGTAGGAACTTGAATATGGATAAACAAGTTGTTATCATAATCAAAGCACTTCATTATTTCCTTCTGCCGTTAACGGTTTTGGATTTTGTCTTTCAAAAACATTCATCATTTTATATGCCAAATACACGATAAAATGTCATAATTAGTAAAAAGAAATGCGACGAGAACAAAGCATGATCAATTTACACGCAAATCTATGATATCAAAAACAAAAGATACTTATCTGATAATTTTTGAATGATTTTCTAAGGCTTAACACGCGCATTGACGGAGGTCTGAGCCACCTTCCCTTTAACGGGGAGGGGACGGGTACACGTCCCCCCTGGGATCTCGAAAACCACGCTAGATAGCAAAAACGGTAAACAGTTTTGGGTAGTCCATCCACGTCTCTGTCCAAAATATTTGTACCATTTTTTCGTCAGGTCACATTTCAGGTCACTAGAGGTCAATACATGCCGTCATAGGGATAACATGTAAACGAAGGTTTTCGATCATTACATCTGAACACGTTAAGATAAAGCAACACAATTTGAACACTTCGAATCTTTGCAGCAAGCCGAATCGAATGGCATATAAGATGTCCTTGTTAGGTCAAATATAATATTTGACCTTACATGAGGTCAGGTCAAGATCAAATTAGGTAAAATGCATATCATTGGAACTGCAAGGACACAGCAAATCTAATGCAGTTACAATCAAGGTTCTATCATCATCCATTAACATGCACCCCGCTGGGGGGATGAAATTCGCTCCCTCCTGGTTTTTCCTAGATAGCTTAAAAACGAAGAGACGCAGAACAATGAAACTTACGATAGCTTATCCCTGATCAATTTTACACATCTGACCAAATTTTTTAGTTAAGGTCATGTCAGGTCAAGGAGCTGTTCAGGGTCAAGTGACACGACCTCAAAACCTAAAATTACGAGTATGAAGCAGCGCCCAGGGAACATTAGCAAACCGATCAGTTTGAAACTTCCACAACATGATAAGGTCATTAGGGTCTACAAATCTGCTATGTCGGAATTTTTATATTGGTGACCTAAGGTGGGGTCAATTTTTTTGTCACCCCGTTATAAGTCTATGGTGAAAAATAGAATTGACTCATTTCCAGTAAATCCTGGATAGATAAGGCTGAAAATCCTCAAAACTTCTATTCTTACCACGATCTTGACCATAAAGTTGAGTTTTTGAGCATCTGACCTCTCAAAGGTCATATCAGGTCACGGGAGCAGAGAGTGATTGTTTTGCCAATAACTTCTCACTGAATTGAGATAAAGCTCACATTTTGCTTTCATTGTGTTTATATTGTCACGGGGAGTCGATTGATATGCAATATGACCATATCAGATCACTCTGTGACCCTGACCTAGGTCAAGGTCAGGTCATTTTGACTTTTTGATCTAGCAAGGTCATATCATACATCATTCGATTCGCTGCGATGAGAGGAATCCAATGATGCATAAAGATTTGCTCTCGCTCCCCTGAGGGCAGATCTAGAGAGGGAACGTACACTGCTCTGTTGTATGCCTATGGAGCATTCTTTGACCTATGCTGACCTCAATATTGACCTGACATAGAAATTCTTCGGCTAAATTCTCTTCGTCTTGTCAAGAGCTTTCCAATGCCGACCGTAATTTTCCTTTAGCTTTCGTGGGGAACGAGATACGGAGGGGGAGGCGAAAACCGCCCCGCCCCCAGCGGGGCGCGTCATGCAAGGGATCCCAGCGGGGCGCGAGTTAATAAGTTATTCAGCTTAAACCATTTTTTCTATATATTCCCAATGCAGAGGTCATGGCTCGTACCTGACCTTATGTCATCGATATAAAACACCGGAACATATTTTGGAGAACTCGGTGGGGCCATAATGTAATACAGGTTTCAATTAGATACGTTCACCCTGCTCTGACTTATGCTATCTTAAACTTTTTTGAGGTCAGGTCACTTGACCTGTACTGGTGACCTGACCTGAGATGACCTAACCTTAAAATGTTGACAAAAGTTGTAAAAATGATCCGGCAAAAGGTATGTCAAGTACGGCGGCGCTACGCGCCGCTGTTTT
Organism: Lepas anatifera; assembly: GCA_034440635.1. Classification (NCBI taxonomy): domain Eukaryota; kingdom Metazoa; phylum Arthropoda; class Thecostraca; family Lepadidae; genus Lepas; species Lepas anatifera. Next base: position 567,449 of record JAOTON010001802.1, read on the forward strand.
TATGCTAACTCTAAAAAACCAGAGTTTTATAATTCCTTTAATCAGTCACCACTCCAGTGACGGTTGCCATTTCGACTTTTCTGCGACCAAATATCTCATTTTTTTATTTTTCCAGTCGTCTTTTTTTTGGGAATCTGACATATGTTGTCCCTTTTAGCAGCTGGCTTCGTATCTACTTTGGTTGGACCCTTACGTACATTGGTAATGTCCCTATGGAATAGGAAGTACTGACAGCACCAAAATGAAAAGACCACAAAAATGGTGTGCCATATGTGTGAGATGGGAACACACCAAGTGCCAGCATCCCACGCGCTCATGAGCAGGCCCAGATGTTGCCTTGACGCTCTGTATTGCGTTTCTAACTGGACCGGCGCCCCCGCCCGGTGACCCCGGCAGCACCGGCCGGGTCAGCCGCCGCCTCGGGGCCCGCGTGTGACGTCACAGGGACGGGAGGCAGCCAGACAGGACCTGACAATTCCCCTCCCCATCGGGAAGCATGCCGGGTTTACGAATCATTACGAAAAATGCAAACGAATGAAGCACACTACAGCCCATCTGAGAAATTCCAGACAATAGTTCAGATGATCTTTCCCACGGGAATCCTTGTCGCCAGTGAAAAACAAATTGGCCTGAAATAGTAGCCCGTCGACTCCAGATCCGTGTGATGCTTCCCGCATCACTGGCACACACGGCGAGCCCTGGGTAGCAAGGGAAAATTTGGGTAGCAAACATGACCCGCGGGGATGAAGGCTACCGGAAGCCAGACAGTTCGTTTACTCCTTTATTCAAATTCATCGTCAACAGGCTTAAACCCCACTGAGAGGTGAAGTCAAAGGTTAAAACTACAAGATGTTGAATGAGCTAGTAAGAACATACAAACAGTGACATCGATGTAGATGTGGCTGTAGATGTGTTCGATGTAGATGTTCGATGTAGATGTGTTAGATGTAGATGTATGGACGGTTGAAGCTCAGTCGCTTATAGAAACTTATCAACTGGCGAAACTGCAAAATAAGCACGTGGCTCATTTTGTTGACGAGAGGTGCAACTCCTGCATCAGAAGCTTGACCAAATTATTATTTTTTTCCAAATCGGGAACTGGAAAGTGTATTACGAAGCGTCTTCTCCACTGAGGCAAATGACAAGCGATGCTGACACAGTGTGATTATTAGAGTTCGGCGGTCCGCTATTTTAGTCCGCTATTCCGCTGCTCCGCTACTTCCAGACTCTCAAAATAGTAACAGAGTAACGGTATGGTTTCCCAACAGACTTGTTGATGGCTCAATTTTTTTAAGTCGTCTCAACTCAGACTCACAGCTTAGTGCTTGACTCTTATTTAAACCTGACTCACTGTGTTCAAAATGATGAGCCGACACGGTTCAGCCCAAATTCATAAGTGATTCGACTCAACTTTGACCGAAACAGGCATTGAGTCCGAGTCGACTCTGACTCCGGATGTTGGCAAAGTATTCACACACGAAATGCACATTTCATTCCATAATATGCAAATTGAAATGTATTTGTTCATGATATTGACTGTTTACTAACAGCACATTTTCATCAATAATATGCAAATTGCAATGCATTATTTCATGACAAACTATTTTTGAGGAATGAAGGCGGATGCCAAATTATAACAAGTGAGTAAGATCAAGGACCTGAGGGCTTTTCATTTAGAATCCATATCCTAGAATGCATATCCCCCTAGCAAAGTCATAATAGGTTCATCCTGTCAGAACAGGGCGAACCTCCTATCTTTTTGATAATTTCCTGACTTATGCTGTCTTAACCCTCGCACATACTCGGGTTTTTGCCACCTTTGCCCGTACAGGTGGGGGGGGGGTTGTTTCGACCCCCTCGCCATTAGCCCCTAATTGACGTAGAGCTCCGCGTTAAAAACTAGCGTGTTGGTCGTCACTAGTAATCACGATTGATACGAATTTTATTACCTAAGATCATAGGGTCACCTTCCAGGTCAGGTCAATGACCTGATTTTCACCCTGATGCGGCCCATTTTGCCGTTTTGGCTGCTATTGACCGGAATTTTAGAAACAAACCACATTTTCATGGTCATTAAATTGAGAAGCTGACATTCATGCCTCGATTCATATGCTATACACCTATGTGACCCATCTTGGTAATGCAGGAGTTGGGGTAAAAGGTCACTTACCAGTAAAACTCGAAATTGCCCAATATGTCCAATTTTCAGTTGCAGAGAAGTAATTTTGGACGCTGAACTCAAATTTAGCACTTTAAACAATCTCAATCTCAGGTCATAAGGTCAAATTCTAGGTCAGGTCAATAACCTGGTTGACCTCAATTGAGTAGGTAAAAAGGTCAAGTCCATATTGGAAGCAAGTCAACTAGTTCAGTGTCCACATCATTTGAATGGACTAATCATAAGCCATTCTGCATCATTTACGCAAATTTGGTGTTGTCTAATCATATGTCACTGCTTACACCCCCTTCAAGGTCAAATTAGGCCAAAGGTCAAATCCATATTGGAGGAAAAGCGTCTTATTCGCGTCCTTCTAGTGCTGCAAAATTGACTATTTATACGAAACTTTACAAGGGCAAGAAAGGTCATGGAGGGTCTAACCTGATAAAAGACATCCTAGAAGGTTGGAAGAAAGTATTCAGAGCCAGTTCATGAACAAATGCTGCAAGAGAACGATGAGAGTCTGGAGCATTCACGTGAAAACGGGTACAGACGCCCAAATGACCTCAACATGCTCCCACTCCTGATATCATGGCTCTGTGGCCTTGAAAGGTAGGAACATTTTTTTGCAAAACATGCGCAATGAATGCCCCAGAGGCTATACAAACTTTCAAGGCTCTAGCTTAAAAGCCCGTTTTCAATTCTTAAAAAATTTACGGGGGGTTGTAACAACCCCCCTATACGTGCGAGGGTTAAAATTGTTGACCTGAGGTCACTTGACCTGCACTGATGACCTGACCTGAGTTGACCTAACCTTAACATTCTGACTAAGGTTGTAGAAATGATCAGAAGAAAGGTACACTATGGGAGACTAGGGTCGTTCAAAAAACATTTTTTTTACTTTTCAGTCTCGAACCCACTTTTTTCCCATTATATATTCAATTCTGATTTCAATGGGCCACATTCTAAGCATCTACGACAACGGGAAAGCTCGCCTCAAAACGGTTAAAGATTTCATGTTTCAGGCGCGATTGACCGCCCGGCGTTGCAGTCTCCCTTCGTTAAATTGGGTTGAAAGGGGTGCATAACCTACCAGTAAAGACAGCGTGGCATGTGCGTGCGTATTAGAGCGGTAGATGGGATTTAACATGCAGGCATTTACTTGTCAGATGTATTTGCAGCGCAATACAAATACATGCTATTCCACAAAATACCTGAAATAAATGGTTCAGCACCCTAGTACTCTAAATCCCGACAGAACAAGAATGCCTTCCGGAGGCGAACCTTTCTCGGGTAACATTCGTTGGAGAACACCGTTGGGGCAGGTGCCTCTCCCTATTATCCTGCGAACTATTTAAGAGCTCTGATACGGCTAGAAGAGACCCTGCTGCATATTTTTACCCTTTGGGTGACGCACGAAATCTTCCACCAGCTTCACACCACGTTCTGTGGGACCGTTCACGACAGTAAGTTCTGGAATGCCTTGAAACAGTGGAAGCTATACCAGTCACCAGCTTCTCAACGGAGCCATTTCATGTCAGAATCTTTCAGATTTAGGCGCTCGAATACCAGCCAGCTTTCAGGAATGACAAATTGGCAGAGACTTGGTACCGAGCCGAGCTCTTCATAGTCTCTGTCGGAAACTTTAACCTACCCAACTGGAAGGTGGATAGTTTTGCTGTTTAGGCCAGGTACTGTATCACTGCCTCCAGCATTGTGATTCTTATTTGCGAGGCAGAATATAAAGTTCTGGTCACAAATAACAGTTACGTGCCAGCTCTGTTTTCCTTGAGAAGATAATCACGAATTGCGCTAACTGGTTTACGTGTGGCCGTCAGGAGAGGTTGTCTCCAACAAATGGCTGTTTAGAAGACCGGAAGCCCACCAGCGAGCCATATTCGTGGAATATAGGACATTTATGGCATGAACTGCGTGCTACTACTGAGTCAGATTCCGTTCATCATTCCAAAAGATATTCAAAGACTGAATATTATAATTTTTGGAGTTTAAAAACGCATCAACTGCTCAAGTCATATGGCAGCAGAGGCGAGAGGGAAAGAATTAACTCGGACTAGTGTAGGGCGCGAAATTCTGCCTCTGGGTGGGCTCGAACCCAACCCAGCACATTCAGAATGCCATTGGCCTAGCCGAGCGCAAGCGCTAACCGACTGGGCCACTCAGACCCCGAAATAGTTGGCGGCTTTCCTTGTAAGTGGTTCTAAACCATGCATTTGGGTTCCTCTGTCGCGGATAGTCAGCTTTAGAGCCTTCTATGAGCCTCAAAGCTATCCATGAAATGCGGTGCAGTGCTTTCATTAAGTTAATATAGAAATCGCCCTGAATGTGCTGAAGTCAATTTGCCATCAGCTGTGGTATCTGTCCACAAAAATTTATATTGTGTCCCGCTGGTGAGAACCACCATCTTGGAGGTAAGGAGCCAGTCGTACAATTGCCCAAAACAGCAAACAATTCACATTTGACTGGGGCAGGCTTAAGTTTTCGATAGAGGCTATGAAGAGCTCGGTGAATGCTCGGTACTAAGCCTCAGCCAGCTTGTCACTTCTGACAGCTGGCTGGTATTCCATTGCCTGAATCTGATATATTCTGACCAGAAATGGTTCCGTCAAGAAGCTGGTGACTGGTATAGCTTTTCCTGTTTCAAGGTATTTCAGAACTTCATGTGGTGAACGATCCCACAGCGTGGTGTGAAGCTGGTTGGTAGATTTCGTGAGCTATTCAAAGGGTAAAAATATGCAGCAGTGTCTTCTTCTAGCAGTATCAGAGCTCTTAAATAGTTCGCAGGAGAATAGGGAGAAGCACCTGCCCCAACGCCGTTCGCAAATGAATGTTACCAGAGAAAGGTTCGCCTCCGAAAGGCATTCCTGTTCTGTCGGGATTTAGAGTACTTGGGTGCTGAACCATTTAATTTCAGCTCTTTTGTGGAATAACATGTATTTGTATTGCGCTACAAATACATCTGACAAGTAAATACCTGCATGCTAACTCCCATCTACCGCTCTTATACGCACGCACATGCCACGCCGTCTTTACTGGTAGGTTATGCACCCCTTTCATCCCAATTTAATAATTGGAGACTGCAACGCCGGGCCGCCAATCGCACCTGAAACATGAAATCTTTAACCATTTTGAGGCGATCTTTCCCGTTGTCGTAGATGCTTGGAATGTGGCTCATTGAAATCAGAATTGAATATATAATGGGAAAAAGTTGGTTCGAATCTGAAAAGTACAAACATGTTTTTTTGAACGACCCTAATGTGAGACGGTGCTACGCGCCATCGTTTTTGTTCTTAAAGGTACACCATGTGAGACGGTGCTATACGCCACCGTTTTTCTTCTATCTTAAAAATACCCGAGGGGTACCCGCCCCCGCCAATGCAGGTGTTAGAGCTAAGAAAATCTTCAGGTTTGTGGTCTTACCCTCCGGCTACCAAAGCCTAAATCACTAATAGTTTTGTTGCGCGCCATGACGGTTTGGTGACTGGCGTGACGTTCATGGAAGTAGCGGTGATAAATGGTAATAATTGTCAAAATATTTGAAGAGGGGTGGTTTGTGAGAGAGTAGATGTATATTTGTTGGTCAGTTAACAGTTTCAAATTAATTAGGCAACGCCAGAGATAAGACTGAGTTTTATTTTTCATGTATAGGCTGTCTTCATGCCTTCCAAGGAATTTTTGTCAAACTATGGCAGATCAAGATAGTGCTTTGAAGTCAGATTTTAGTTTTTGTATCGACCATTACAGGGCTTATGTGCAAAATAAGATTTTTTGATGCGCTCTATCTCGCTCTTATATTACTTAGGTTTTTGGTAGTTCAGCGAAGGAAGAAAACTGAAAATAAGGACTTGGATTTTCAAGAGTGGATTATTGCAATCGTTTTTACTAGCGGAGTCGGAGTACCTGCCACAAATATGCGCCGCAGTGCTCATCCAGTCCGAAAATCAATCATTTGCTCTTCTGTTAATACATGTTCTGAGAGTTTCTTTTTCTTGAGGATATACGGCACTCCAGCTGCAAGGTTATTTGGCGCCGAAGGGGAGGGCGGAGCTGGGTAAGCTAGGCAAGGGCTAGAGCAGGGCGCCAAGTTCTGCCCCTTGGTGAGCTCAACTCCGAGACCCATTGCATCATTGCAGGGGTCATGTGATTTAGCTGAGGGCACAAGCTAACCGACGACCATCCGACCCTGATTCTGTGTGTATGTTGGGGTTTAGGGTGCTTCAGCTGACATGGCTATATAGCCCGCCAAACTTTACAATTTAATCGGAGCCTAAAGCGCTGGACTTGGGTGTAACTTATAAAATGTTGTCGTTAAGAATTAATTAGAGCTGTCATCCCTACACGTGGACTAAAATAGATGTGCTTGGCCTAATACTCAGTACCAGTTCCGTTGTGTTTGTCGCATTCGCCTGGGGTCATAATTTACGCCAAATTATATCTCAGCTGATATAGCAAAACCTTCCGAAACTCCACAGTCGACCCCGTCACCTAAAACACTGGTGAGAGGCGTCGATGGGAAGAATCGAGCGCGCAGTGCTCTAAGCTCGCCACATCTTTTGTCAGATAGTATACGTTCGACGGTAATCCTGTTTGTACAACGGGAGCAGCAGTTTGGTTCAGAACCAGAAAGATAGTGGCTGTGGGTCGTACAAGCATGACATATCCGCAGTCAAGCGAGGCAGACCTCTGCCCTCCTACTTCACATGTTGCTAGATTCCCACAAGCTGATACTCGGTCGAAGACGCTTTAGCGCACAGTCCGGCTCGGCGCCCCATCGCGCTTCCCACTCAGCAAACAGCATAGCATTTATTTACGGTTTTACATTTGCTGAAACTTTAAAAGAAGCGAAAAATGAAACCAGGGATATTTTTTCGTATGCTCTACGCGACCGATAGCTCAGTTCCAATTCGATGAAGGTGCCATATTCCCTTCAAGAGACATCAAGTGTTACTTAGGGAGAAAGTGTGAGGTTAGAATAATCTGGCTCATGCCAATTACGTAGTTTACGCCAGAGCACCGGCGCGGGAATCTCCCGATCGGCTTCGCGCCTCATACCATCGAACTTATGTAGCTGATTCCACGGCAGGAGGTCCGCCTGCATCATATACTGGTCATATTCCTCGAGCTGGGAGCTGACACCAATACGTTCGGCTTGGTGGCGCACCAGAGCCAACATCATCGGCACAGCGTGCTTCTGGTATCGTTCATCATGTTCAGGAATCTCAGTCTCTTCAGACGGATCATGCTGCACGTCGTAAAGCTTGGGAACAGCCAGCTCGATCACGTCTTCCCCTTGGCAGAAACATATAAACGCATCGCAGGTATATGTCGATGGGTCTGTGTAGTTGGGCATCTTTAGGTAGAGTTTGTACACAGCAGATTCATCCGGTGGAGAGTAGCGGATAGCGTGGACGTCGTACCCGCAGTAGTGGAAGAGGATGCGGTGTGGACTGACTTCGGTGCGGCCTTGCAGCAGGTCCAGGATACTCTTGCCGTCCAGTGTGAGGTGGTCGTAACTGACGCCAGCCGCATCCAGCAGGGTGGGCAGCAGGTCCATCATACTGGTTGGCACTCCCACTTGTCTTCCGCTGGGGAATCTTTCCGGCCATCGGAATATTCCTGGCACGCTAACACCCCCCTTCCATGCCGCCTTGCATCTTTCCACCCTTGAAAGGGTAGTTGCTGCCACCCTCTCGATGCCCATCCTCCCCTATGAGCTCTAGCCAGGCACCGTGGAGTGAGGCGAAGTAAACAATCGTGTTGTTAGCCACACCAGTGGCGTCCAAAACATCCAGAATCTGACCGACAGCCCAGTCCATCTCAACTATAGTGTCAGCGTATCGAGAGTGGCCAGATGCGCCTTCAAATTCCGGCGAGACGAACAGAGGCGCATGTGGATGCAGAAAGGAGTGCACCAGAAGGAACGGTTGTTCAGGAGATTCTGCAGCAGATCGAATGAATTCTACCGAGTCGAGGTCAAGCTTCTGAGATACACCAGGCAGGGATACTGGCCACTCATCAACGCTGTTGCCCCTCACCAGAAAATCTTCAAAGAAGTCCAACAATTTCGGAGACAGAAGGTGGAGCCCTCTTCCTGTTTTACGAATATAATATAGCCATCGGTTCCACTGCTTCATAGCATACTCTTTAGAGCAGTTTGCACTGGCAATATGGGAAACAGAGGCCGATGCCGATTTGTGGAAATACTGTGTGTCCGTTCTGTCACAAAACAGGTGCGGCATAACGTCCCTGACGAACATCTCAGACTCAGCGCGGTCGTCTGGGAACGGCGACCTGAATCCAGTAGGGCCAGTCACAAAACCATAGAAGTCCTCGAAGCCATGACCCAGCGGGCCGTGACACTGGTCCTCCCACGTCTCACACGACCACCCCAGCTGCCACTTTCCTACGTACTTGGTGCGGTAGCCAGCATCTCTCAGCAGCTTCGCGAACGTGGTCTCTTCCTGCGGCAGGCCGGCGCGGCCGAACGCATTGAACACAAGTACCGGACCGTCTTGGGCTGCCTGAAGACCGTACCTAACCGGATACCTGCCCGTCATGAGTGCTCCACGACTGGCGGTGGTGATGGCGGAGGCGGAGAGGTGATGGGTCAGCTGGACTCCCCCAGCCGTCAGTCGGTCGATGTTCGGTGTGCTGAAGGACCTGTTGCCGTAGCAGCTGAGGTCTCCGTAGCCGAGGTCGTTGGTGAGCAGGATGACGATGTTGGGACGCTTTGGCACCTCCATGCTGCTGACACAAACCAAGATTGCAAACACAGAGAGAAGAATCAGCATTGTTGTTGTCAATGTTCTGGAGCAGATGTTACCATGCCCGCCCAGTACTGACTGCACATTTGATCGCAAACGCTCAAACTATGATCAAGCTCCAGTGCTCGTCACCAGCACTTGGAGTATTTGAGGGGAGCCTGCTGCCACTTTGAATCGCTGTTCCCTTATGGCCTGCAATGACTGGTGTGCTCACTTAAATTAGGTTTGCAGGCGTTTTTTGATTATTTAAATCCTTGCAACAAGAACGCGTATCTCGCGATACAATGCTGCGGTCTTTTGAAATACGGCTGCTGAGCTATGCAGGAGTGGAGGATAGACATGCTTCAGGCCTGTCACTGAACCGGTTTGAAGCTGGCCCACCACCAAGCCTGCCCTTTCACTTTTCCACTCTACAAAATGTTCTTTATATCCTCAGTTTGGTTCATGGCTTTGGTGAAAGAAATTACTGAAAGGTTTAGTGCTACGCAAGTCAAAGGTTGTATTTGTAATACGACTAGTTGCGGGGCCATCTCTATCCCATCATCAAGCGATAAGAACAATATATAATTCACACACACACACACACACACACACACACACACACACACACACACACACCACACACACCACACACACACACACACACACACACACACACACACACACACACACACACACACACACACACACACACACACACACACACACACACACACACACACACACACACACACACACACACACACACACAGACACAGACACAGACACAGACACAGACACAGACACAGACACAGACACAGACACAGACACAGACACAGACACAGACACAGACACAGACACAGACACAGACACAGACACAGACACAGACACAGACACAGACACAGACACAGACACAGACACAGACACAGACACAGACACAGACACAGACACAGACACAGACACAGACACAGACACACACACACACACACACACACACACACACACACACACACACACACACACACACACACACACACACACACACACACACACACACACACACACACACACACACACACACACACACACACACACACACACACACACACACACTACATAGTTATATAAAACACATATAAATATAAGAGTTATATAAAAGAATTTACCGAAATGTGTTTTATATAACTATGTAGTGTGTTTCAGTGGCGGATCCAGGGGGGCAAAAAGGCAATTGCCCCCCAAACGGAAAAGCTCGGGGCAAAACTATGTTTTTGCCCCCCAAAGCGATCGACCTCCTTTTTCCTCCGACTCCTTTTTAGCTTGTAAGCAAAATTTTGGTGCTTCAACTCTCAACTTCAAACAGAATTAGAGAAGTTTAGTGTAAATATTGGGGCTTGGATAGGAAAAAATGTATCTTGAGCCCATATTTTTCACCCCGTGACGTTTTTTTGCTTTTCGTCTCCAGTTCCCAAAATCCTACCGAAATGGCATATTGTAGCGCAATTTTTCACTGCGCGACGTTTTTTTTTTTGCTTTTCGACTTTGGTTTGCCCCTCCCAAACCAACCGGCTAGATCCGCCACTGGTGTGTTTGATATCTTGTTCTTGTCACTTGATAATGGGACCGAAATGGTCCCGAAACCGGTCGTGTGACAAATACAACCTTTGGCTTTGCGTAGCACTAAACCTTTCAGTAAGTTCTTTACATCAGTTTTGCGTGTTTAAACCGCACCATATTATAGACATGATGTCTGTGCAGTGCTACATGACTCAGATTATACTAACCAATAACGATATTCCGTCACTAAATGCTTTCTTCGATCCCACATAAGCCATACAGTCAGAGGCATCGCCCTGGAATTTTTACTGGGGGGGGGGAGGTGGACGACAGTGTCCCAAAACAGGTTTTGTGCTAGGGTGTTGAGTGGAAAATTCAGCTCGAACTGTGAGTTGAGTGAGTGGAAAACTCGCCTCAGAATGTATGGTGGAATGGGAATTTTCCAATTTGGGTACTCAGGGGGAGAAATATCAGAGCCCTTGTTTGAACTGAAGGATGGATATTTCACTTAATTTTGCCCAAGACGAATATAATTCTCCCGAACAAGCATTGTTTGACTATAACTATGTGAAAAGTTTGGGTTAAGCAGGTCAATCTTTACCAACGGTAACCCCCTGATGCAGTCTCTAACTGTTATATGAGGCATTGGCGAATTACCACCAAAAATAGCTTTTGAGAGCCTCTCTGAGATCAGCCCTTGGGGGAGAAAACTCTGGGAGCCCCCAAGACTAGCATTTGTGGGCTGAAGATAAACTCTTGGGTGTTTCCCTTAACTCTTGCTAGGTATATGGTTTATTCTCTATACCTCTCAAATCTCTTGCTCGCCATCACAAACTGAATCACCTTCATATGAATATGCTTACTTTCTATCAATCCAATCAATGCAATAGAGATTGTATCCAATGTTGCATTAGCGAATCACCACATCTCACCCCATCATTTTCCCACCATCCCTAAATTTTTTGCCCCGGGTCAAACACGGTCAGGTCACCAGGAGAGGTCAACCTAGGTCACCTTACTTCAACTTTTGAGCTCTTCCATAGCTACATTTCTGAGCCGATCGATTTGAAACTTTCTACACTTCATTAACCATCCAGGGTCTACAACATGTATATCCGGAATTTTTAGATTTCGTGATCTGAGGTCGGGTCACGGGGTGACCTCCCTATTGGAAAAGCATGGAGAAAGCTGTCTTATGATCTAAAAGTCACAAAAATTATTGCAAATGCTCAAATTGCTCAGAAAAGCGTTCTTGGACACCCTTTCACGGATATCAGAGGAGATATTTGACATTTGACCTATTTGACCTATCACAAGTCACCAGGGGTCAAAAACAGTATTTTGACGGTAACTTTTGACCTAATGAAGCTAGAGCGATGCAATAAACGTCATCGTGTATGTCTCATCACTGGTTTTCACTTGATATACGGCAAGGTCATTTTCTGACCTCTCGTAACCTGAGGTCATTAGGTCACGAGGTGACCTCTGGGTGGGGGGGGTCAAACCAATGGCGGGAGGTCATTATATTTCACATGGTGGAGAATGATCTGGCATTTTCCATCAAATGTACTTTACCAGATTGCAATAGCTCTAACGACATGAGAGCTATGCCCAGTATGCTTAAGCATTGCATGATTTAGTGGAAATAGCCTATCGTGACCTAAATCAACCTCTAGAGGATAAGCCATTGACCTGAGCGCTTAAACATGCGAATTAATTCCTTACTGAATGCACCTAAGCTTTCTAATGCACTTTGCAGTTTTGGGCTAACCCCTATATTTTCGGAATTAGAGGGGAGCCATCGATGGCCCCGGTGGGGCGAAGGTGGCGTCGGACCCTCGGTGGGGCGCGGGTTTAACTATGTTTTTGCGATTTCTCTGGATTTAGTCCTCCCCTCAAACATTATTTTGACCTCCCCTCCAAAAGTTGCTCCTGGATCCGCCAATGTAATCCTGGATCCGCCAAAGCATCCAGTCACCGAAGAGTGGACATTCCAAGAGTTGTCAGATCGATATCCACAAGGAATTCTACAGGAGCAACGTAAGACCCTGAGCTAGTGATTTCGCAGTAACTCATTCGATCTTCCATCAGCTCTGCCACGAATTCATTTACGAGGCTGTGACACAAACTAAGGCCAGTTGCAAAGCCAATTACAAAACTGATTCGGAAATACACGCTCAACTACTGCAAGACGACCTCACACATTTGGCTGCCTGGTCTGCACTTTGGAAACAAAACCTCAGCCCTGCAAAAGGTAAATAATTCACAACGACTTTGAAGCGAAACCCCATCAAAGTCAGGAACAAAAATTTAAAATTCATTCCCAGAGAGAGTAGGCACTATCATTATAGCTATTCCTGATCTTGAAGTTTGGCTGACTTGAAACTAATTTTTATTCTTTCTTTTTTTCTAAACACATTAACAATACTGTCAGGAGGGTGAACAGAGCATTCAGAGTGATGATTAGTTCCCATCAAGTAGTTCATACGGCGGAAGGGGGAGCAAGACGGAAACTGAAAGCTGGACCTATCTTGGCGGGTTATTTTGAAAACTTTCGATCTATCATTGAATTCAGCTGCGTCATTCGGGGGGGAGGGGCTGTCGCCAACACGCACTTAGACAGGCTCGAAAAAATTCAACATAGGTTTCTTACTTTACTCGCATCGGCTTCGACTTAGAATTCTGTGTCACTTGCGTATCATGATCTTCTGGCTTTGTTCAAAATTACCAGTTTGGCGCACAGAAAAATTTCATACAATATCCTTTTTGCACACAAAATGTTGTCAGGCGCGACAGACTCCGCCCTCTTTTAATTGTTCTTTCGGGCAGTTTATGTCACTGATTCGATTGCACATCAATATAAACAGCACTGATATATGAATGCGGGTTTGAAAGGGGTTTATACGTGACTCTGGAAGTAAGTAATGTGTTTCTGTACATTTTACTAAGTTAGGATCATACATCGTGAACATTATCATTCCCAGCATTGTATTCGTCAACGTTTTCTATCACATTTGATACGAGCTGTCACTCGATCCTGTAAACTTATTGCTCATAAGGCCTCAATAAAGAATAAACCCATCACTGGGGTTCTTGACGGGTGTGATATGGACCCAGAAAAAATTACACTATCGGTAAGTTTTCTCAGAAATATTAAAAGGAATATAGCACCTTTATAACGTGATTTTAACTAAGATAGCCAAGTTGTAAAGCAAGTCGAAAAACCCGGTATCATTTGTCTTGGAACTCGAGATTTCCGTAGAAAAAAGCTAAAACCTACCTGAAGTACCCCTAATTACATTAAATTCCAGGATTCGACCAGGTGCCACATTCTCTTTAATACTCTTTTCACCACATCCTGTAGCATGAGATTTGCAAAAGAGCTTTCGCACTTGCCCTGCAAACATGGCCAACCAAGCAGTCATTGCAAAGCAGGCACGCCAATCCGACAATGCTTTTAGAGTGAGTCCGAACATTCTCTATAGACATTATGTTTGTCAAGGGTGCAGCTGTCAGTGCAGGCCTTTCGGGAGTCAGCAGCATACTGGCTTTTCCAGTTCTGGTATAAAGGCAGCCATATAATAAAAACGGCTGTGCTACAGCTCGGGAACTTATATAATCTTCTGACAGCGTTGACTTATCAGCGAATCATATCCTGTCTCAAGGCCACTGCAACGCTCCCACAAACTAACGTCTGAAGCGTGACAGACTGATAAGGGGTGGCACCAGGGTAATAGAGGACGGGTACACCAAAGCTTAGTATGTGCGCCATGAGTCTATTTTGATGATTTGTGATTAGATTACCACAAAAACAATTTTTTGTTTTCAATTTCTTATTTTTAAGAAACAAATGAGCAACAACTTAAGAAATACTTTATAAAATTTAAATACAAATATTTGAGTATTGTCCTCTAGTCTGATTTTAGGAGGAAATAGTAGATTCTTCCAAATTTAGTTTGGATATGGGCTCTGCTCGATAGCGGCGAACACTGCGCTTTTGGTTTGATTTAGTTGTTGCTGGACGAGACACTGCACTCGGCGCGGGAGATGCATGCTTTCACACAGTTGGTCTTTTATTCACCTCTTACGGCACTTACATGTCCTGAAGGTGGACTATTTACTTTTGTTTTGGGTATTTTTTGTCTTGTGTGGGATCTAAGCAACGTCTAAGTCATTGAAATGGTGGTGATAGTTTGTCAAATATTCAAATGGAAGCCATGTATAATCATCGGACGGAGGATACCCCGGTTTGTGCCAGTGTGCAAAGTATGGCATTTTCGACGAGATCTCGTCGGTGCGAGTGCCCTTGGAGACAGGACCGAGTGGTGCGAATTTTATCGACCTGGTGCGAATTTGCGAGGTTAGTGACACTTAAACTAAACAGATAATGGCTGAATGACTATTAAGACACAGGAGGGGCCTTATAAAAAGCCCTTAACTAACTGACTAATGATTGAGGTAGCATTGCATTGTAGGGGTAGGAATGGGTGCATTTTCTCCGTGGTATGTGGCGGATTGGTGCGAATTTTTGGAGGCTGGTGGTGCGAAAATTTTAGATGGCTGGTGCGAATCGTCTGGCCTGCTGCCATACTTTGCAGACTGGGGTTTGTGGACTTTGATCCTGCATCACAAGGGAATTTATTGAATCTGTATGAGGAAAGGGTCAAAGCAAGATGCCTATGTGAGGTGGACATTAGGACGTGATCACACTCCAGGGTAGGTAATGAGGGATTCTGGGAGCTCAATATTATGGTGGCCTTAATTTTCCTGCCTTATGTTCTTATCAACTGTTGTTTCTCAAGATCCAAGTATGACCAAGCAGGGGCGTAGGAACGGTTTGAAAAGTGGGGGCCAACCTTAGAGGGGGCCCACCTCAAGGGGGGCCCCAGTCCACGGGGGCCCATAATTATAAAAAAAATTAGTTAGCTCGTTTGGTGTCAATAAGGCACGCATGCGCACAAGGATGTCAATATATGGAAAATTGAGAAATTAAATTTTGCCCTATGATTTCGAGTTGTGCCTATTATGATCCAATAAATCATAGTAAAACGCCAAAAAAACATTTTTTGGTTTTTTACCAAGACCCATTTCAAATACGAAATACATTTTTAAGCTTTCTTGGAGGATTTCAATCTTTTTTACCACGAGCGCGTTTTTTATATTTAGAGATGTCTAGGCCCTTTTCATCACATCTACAAAATTAAGAACTGTTTAGAAAACTACAGACAATGCTTTGATACCAAATAGCCTCACTTCGCTATGCCTAATCAACTTGTATTTGCTTATTCAATGACGAAAATGGGAACATTTATTTAGGTTATTACAGATCTCTTCTTACCATCATTAGAGATTGATTTAGGTGAAGCCTGATCACAATAAATACGCCTAGCTATATTTCGATGCCTAAAATGCAGAGTTCCAGCATGACTGCAAGTGCAATGTAGGTACTTAATGGCCAGCTTTGTAATGCCGAGGAGGTGTGGGCATGGTGTTATAGTGGTTAGAAACCTTGCTTTCCACGCGACCAACTCGGGTTTAAGGCACAGCAGATTCCTTGTGCAAGGAGCAATTTGACTCCCAAGAAACCCCTCCAACAGGGAAAGAGTTGGCGACGCCATATAACCCTGGCATCGAAAGACGTCGCGCCTTTCGATGGGTCAGGGACGACTGTTGCTCGGCATTTGGTGCGGGGTCCGTGTCCAATTCATATGTTGTGTTGGGATTGGGATGGAGTTTGATTGGGCCCAGTTCTCGGGACTCATTTGGAAACACTCGGGTAGTAGGTGCCTTGGCTTTTTTTACGAAGCGCTCCTCCTCCAGGGGCTTGCAGGCAGCGTACTACCGAACTTGAACGTTCCCTGACAAGCTATCGGGCCCGTTTGGGTTTCTTGTTCTATATTACATTTGCTGATAGTTGTATATTCGTTGCGGGGCCCACCTCAAAAGGGGGGCAGTATCTCCCTGGCCCCCGGTTCCTATGCCTATGCCGCCCAGGGACCGCTAAATTATCTCGGAGGGCCCCAAGGTCCAGACCATGGCTCAGGAACCCAGATCAGTCAGCTCAAGGGCCTAGACCAGTGCATTAGCCTCGGGACCAGCTTATCAAGGGACCCTACATAAGCACAGGACCCCTAGAAGCTCATCACAGGGGAGTTCCAGATTCGCACAGGGTGACAGATTAGATTAGGGGCCCGGTTCAGCTCGGAGGTCCCCAGGTCGACTTATGTAGGGTCTCAAAACAGCTCAAGGGACTTGTTCAAGCTCACGGATCCCAGCTTAGCTCAATGATGCTAGAACAGTTTAGGGCCCCCATACCAGATCAGAGGCCCCAGTTAAGCACAGCGGTACCCAGATTAGTTCAGGGCCCCAGCTAGGCTTAGGGGGTCCCAGGGTGGCTGATATAGAGTCTCAGAACACAGTGTCGTAGCCAAGATTCGCCCAAGGAGGGGTCCGACTACCGTCGGGGGGGCCCCAGGCCGGGGGTCCCCCTTAGTAACCGGGCCCATCTCCTATATCTTTTGTATAGTATTTTAACATTATAACATTCACACGAAGGAAATTTTGTTGTGCCTTTTTAAGCATTCATTCTTGTTTTGTTTATAGCTTGTTTTTTTCGATCCGACCAAGTGTTGGTAAACTAAGGTCACCAAATATTAAGGATGACCCATACCTTATATGGTAGCGTGGCTATAATAACAGCTTTGAGCCAGAATTCGGGAAGTTCAATGTTGATGCGCGAGTCTACCTGAGTCTACCTGAATAAACCTGAGTCTACCTCAATTCACTCGGGTAATCAGACATGAAGTTATTGGAGGTCAGTCGTTTCGAGTACGAAGAAATAATATTCTACGGGAAATGATTAGCAATTATATCCCGGTGTCGAATCCATGAACTCTTTAATCAGGAAATTTCCAAAGAAACGAAAAAAACGCATAAAGATACAAGGGATATGGTAGTGTGTCCCGAACGTTACAATAACCTATTCCGTCGACAGATCCTATTGAGATCCAGTTACTTTCTTACCCTTGCTATCTTGTAAACGAGCAAATTACCAAGACAAAAGGCGCCCAAGATATCTATCGCCTTGGCTCACTCTGTTATTGTTATTTTCAACCTTTCATACCTATTTTTCTTTTTGTGATTATGCTCATCAATTTCTGTCATTACCCTTGTTTGTCTGGTTTCCTACGAAAATATTGGAAAGTTGTTTATTTCAGAATATTTAGGAATGTAGTTATTGGTGCTAACCTAATATATTAAAAATTGACTAAAGTGCCAAATTCCCTGTTCGATTTGCTCTTATGGTAAAATTAGATTAATGTTTGCCTTTCCTTCGATAATGGTGCCTGATCAACATGTTTCAATTTGTGCTTTTTTAGTACGCAATAGGGGTAGGTACATTTTTTCCGAGGCATATGATTTTGAAATTTTTATTTGAGCTCTGGGGCCACCTAAGACCAACACTTGGCGGCGCTCACAAAGGTAATTTTCGGCCGCTCTCCCGATTAGATCTCAGGGGGTCTCGGAGACCGATTCACGGCGCCTCTTGATCAAAACTGGGGGCTCCTGAGAATCTCTCGGGGTTCCTGAGATTAGTTATCGGCAGCACCTCTGAGACTTATTATTGGGCCCCCCAGATTTGCTCTGGAGGGGGGCTGAGACTGACTATCGTGGCCATCCAGATTAGCTATTGGGGTCCCCTGAGGCTGTCTTTGGGGTGGGGGAGGGGGCTGGGAATGACTTCCGACAGCCCTCTGAGACTTACTCTAGGGCGCCCCTGAGACAAACACCCGGGGAGGGGGTGGAATCACCTCTGAGACTGAGTCTTTGGCGTTCCTGAGACTGACTCGGAGGCTCCAGATTAGCTCTCGCGGGCCTAAGGCTAACTCCGGGCCCATGAGACCAAAACTCGGGAGCACCTCTGGAAATTACTCTCAGAACCCCGAGATCAACTCTCGGATGTCTCTGAGACTGACAACCGGGAGCCCTCTGAGACTAACTTTTGGGCGCTCCCTGAGATTGACTCTCGAGGCCGCTTATACCAAAACTCGGGGGGGCCCACAGCCTGAGGCTAAATCTCGAGGGCTCCCAAAATTACCCCTCTGGGGCCCCTGAAACCAGCACTCTGCGGATCAAATTAGACTAACTCTCGGACCCCCAGATTAACTCTCGGGGCCACCTGAAACTAAATATTGACTCCTGAGAGAGAAGCCCGTGAGACTATGAGGGCCCCCTGAGACCGACTCTTGGGGTGCTCTGAGACTGACTCTTGGGGTTCTCTGAGACAGACTCTCAGGGGACCCCGAGACCGAATCTCGGGGTCCCCTAAGACAGACTCTTAGGGTCCCCTTGACTGACTCTTGGGGTTCTCTGAGACTGACTCTCAGCGGCCCCCTGAAATAGACTATGTTGCAGGGCCCTGAGAACCACTCTCTGGGGGCCCCTGAGACTAGCTCGGCCCCCTCCCCTGAGACAGACTCCCGCGGCCCCTGATACTGAATTTTGGGGCCCCTGAGACCAACCCTCTGGGCCCCTAAAATCTACCTTCGGGGGCCTGAGACCGACTCTCAGGGCGGGGGCCGTGAGGCCGAATCGGGACGCCCTGAGAAAGAATCTTCAGGGGCCCCTGAGACTGACTCTGGGGGCCCCGTGATCAGAGAATCCTTTGCAGTGGTTCAGATTGGCCCAAGGGGTGGGGTCTGCGGACGCCTAGGGCCCCCTTGGCTACACCACTGCATCCACACTTTCGGGGCCCTCTGAAATCACCATTTGGAGGCCCCTAAAATAATTGCTCCCCTAGACCAATACTCCGGAGCCCCTTGATGCTGATGCCCGGGGATCCTAAGACTAAGCTCGGGGTCCCACTTAGATCAGGCTCAGGGGCACCCTTAGACCCATGCTCGAGCTTTTTCAGGTAACTCGACACCGATGTTCCGGGGCCCTCAATATCAATATTTCGAGCCCCCCCGAGACTAATGCTCGGTGCTCTGGAGCCCCTCGATGCCGATGCTCGGGGGTCCTGAACCCAGGCCTGGGGGCCCCTGGGACCAAACTCTGGGTCTCATGAGGCCAATGCTCGTGCCTCACTCATGAGTCCCTCGATATCAATAGTCGGGGGCACCCTGAGTGGGGCCTGAACCCCTGAGACCAAGCTCGGGGACCCCTGAGACTAAGCTCGAGGGGACCCTGAGATCAAGCTCGGATGCTACCTGAGACCAAGCTCGAGAGCCCCTGACACCAAGCTCGGGGGTTCCCTGAGACCAAGCTCGAGACCCCGTGAGACCAAGATCGAAGGGCCCATGAGACCAAACATCGAAAGGCCCATGAGACCAAGCTTGCCCCCCTAAGACCAAGCTCGGTTGTCCCTGAGACCAAGCTCGGGGGCCCCTGAGACCAAGCTCACGGGCCCCCGAGATCAATATTCGGTATTCCAGAGCCCTCGATACCAATGGTCGGGGTCCCCTGAGACCAAGCTCGGAAGGCCCGTGAGACCAAGCTCGGGGCCCTGAGTCCAAGTTCAGGGGTCGCCTGAGACCACGCTCGTGGGGCCCTGAGACCAAGCTCTGGGGCACCCTGAGACCAAAATCGAAAGGCCCGTGAGACCAAGATCGAAAGGTCCGTGAGTCCGAACTCAGGGGGCCCCCGAGATCAATGTTCGGTACTCTGGAGCCCTCGATACCGATGATCAGGGGCCCCTGAGACCAAGCTCGGGCGTTCCCCGAGACCAAGCTCGGAGGGCCCCTGACACCGAGCTCGGGGCCCCTGACACCGAGCTCGGGGCCCCTGAGACAAAGCTCGGGGGCGCTGAGACCAAGCTCGGTGGCCCCCTGAGACCAAGATCAGGGCCCCCCGAGACCAATGCTCGTGTTTTCCAGTGCATACGATCAGCCTTATGCATCAGATGCCCTCGGATGCCCCCTGAGACTAAGCTCGAGGGCCCCTGACACTAAGCTCGGGGAGAGGGGGCCTGAGACCAAGCTTGGGGGCATCCCTGAGACCAAGCTCGGGAGCTCCCTGAGACCAAGCTCGGGGGTCCCCTGAGATCAAGCTCGTGGGTCCTGAGACCAAGCTCGGGGTTATCTGAGACCAAGCTCGGAGGGTTCCCTGACACCAAGCTCGGGGGCCCCTGAGACCAAGCTCGGGGGCCCTGATTCCAAACTCGAAGGGCCCCCTGAGACTAAGCTCGGGAGCTCCCTGAGACCAAGCTCGGAGGGCCCCCAGACACCAAGCTCGGGGTCCCTGAGACCAAGCTCGGGGGCCCCTGAGACCAAAATCGAAAGGCCCGTGAGACCAAGATCGAAAGGCCCGTGAGACCAAGCTCGGGGGAGGGGCCCTGAGACCAAGCTCGGGGGCCCTGAGGCCAAGCTCGGAACCCCTGAGACTGAGCACAGGGGTCCCCAAGATCAATATTCGGTACTCTGGAGCCCTCGATACCGATTATCGGGGGCCTCCTGAGACCAAGCTCGGGAGGCCCCCTCCCCGAGACCAAGCTCAGGGGCCCCTGAATCAATTTTTGTGTTTTTAGTGCATAAGGTCAGCCCAAGGGGTCCGCGGACCCCTGAGACCCCCCTTCCCTCGCTACACCACTGTCAGAACATCTCAAGGGGCCCATTCAAGCTCACGGCCGCCCGGTCAGTGGCTGTAAAGCCTTATAGGGGTCCCAGACCATCTCAGGGGCCCTCAGTTCAACACAGAGGCCCATATTAGCTCTGATGACCAGATAAACTTAAGGGCCCGGATCATCCAGGGGCCCCTTGTCGGCATATTTGGGGTTTCAGAACAGTTCAGGGTTTCAATTAAAGCTTATAACCCAATTTCAGAGCAGGGGCCCTATTCCTGTGCAGGGGCCTCAGATAAGTTTAGGGTCTTCTGTGCATCACAGGGGATCCAGATTAGCTCAAGGGACAATATTAACTTTACGGTCCCAGCTCAGCTCAGGGGCCCCCAGGTCGGTGGATATAGGTTCTGGCCAACTCACGGGGCCCTGCTTAAGGTTACGGCTCCTAGCTCAGTTTAGGCATCCTAGAACAGTTCATGCTGCCCAAACCATCTCAGGGGCGCTCAGTTCAGCTCAAAGGGCCTAGATTAGCTCGTATGGCATCAGAGGCCAGTTCAGGGGCCCCGAGAAGCTTAGGGGACCTTAAAATCAACTCATAGAATCTCAACTTAGTTTAGGGGCACAGGTAAGTTTAATGGGGTTCCGGGGCAAGCTATCGGGCCAGTTTGAGTTTCTTGCTTGATATTACAGTTGTTGATATTCTTATCTCCGTTGCGGGGGCCCATCCCAGAAAAGTGGGGGGCCAGTGGCCCCCTGGCCCCCCCGGTTCCTACGCCTATGTGACCAAGTGTCAATTCCCATTGCCAATCAGCCAGTGTGCTAAGTATGGCATTTTCGATGAGATCTTGTCGATGTGAGTGCCCTTGGAGACAGGGAGCGAGTGGTGCAAATTTTATCAACCTGGTGCGAATTTGCAAGACGGGTGCGAGGTAGGTGACACTGAAAACCAGTAAAATAATGGCTGAATAGTTATTAAGACACAGGAGGGGGCCTTATAAGAAGTCCTTAACTAATTAACTAATAAGAGAGGTAGCATTGCATCATGTAGGTAGGAATGTGTGCGTTTTTCTCCCTGGTATATGGCAGATTCATGTGAATTTTTTAGGCTGGTGGTGTGATAATTTTGGATGGCTGGTGATACTCGTGTGGCCTGCTGCCATACTTTGCAGACTGGCCAATTAGGATTGTGCATTGTATCAAGATGCAGGATACATTTAAAATACTGATAGAGCTTTGGGAAATTGAAACAGCTTGAATCCGCTTCACGTCTATCTGTATCTAGCCAGGTTTGACAGCACATGACAGAATGATTGTAAATATTTTCCTTATTTTGCAGAGGTAAAGGTGAGTAGTCTGCAGAGGGTGAAGCTTTCTTGGTCATTAAGCAATATCAAATGGAAGAAAATTGTATTAAACTTCAAATAAAACTGTTAAACAACATTTATTAAACAAAACTATTATTCTTCAAATAAAATTGTATAGTTGGGTCAGTGGCGGATCCAGGGGGGGCAAAAAGGCAATTGCCCCCCAAACGGAAAATCTCGGGGCAAAACTATGTTTTTGCCCCCCAAAGCGATCGACCTCCTTTTTCCCCGACTCATTTTAAGTTTATAGGCAACATTTTGGTGCTTTAACTTTCAACTTCTAACGGAACCAGTTAAGTTCAGTGAAAATATCGGGCTTTGGATAGGAAAAAGGATCTTGAGCTCATATTTTTCAGCCCGTGACGTTTTTCTTTTTGCTTCTTGCCTCAAACACCCGTACCGGGAAGTCATATTTTAGCGCAGTTGCGCGACGTTTTTTTTTTTTTTTTTGCTTTTCGACTTTGGTTTGCCCCTCCCAAACCGACCGGCTAGATCCGCCACTGAGTTGGGTTATGGGAAAGTGAAGGGAGTGAAAGGAGATGTGAATGTTTTGCTAGAGATATAGACAAAATTGTGATAAAAAACTCTTCTATATGTTACAGTTCCACCTATATCCAAGCTGAAGTGTCACAGAAACTGTGATCTCTGTATCCTTATTCTCAGCTCTATCCAGATTGTCTCATTGCACATGGAAACTGGGTCTGTGTTTTGCCATGGCCAGAAACAAGCAGTGCATAATTTGACAATAATGCAGAACACATTTTAAAAAATCAGGTATCCATTATACACATTGATGACACATGAACAATAAGCATGGGAGTCAGTCAGGATACATGGCAGTGTGATTGGGGCAGGGAGGGGGTGTGACCCATTTATTCATACACATATATTGACAGTAAGAACATCATCATCCATTAAGTATGTTTTATCATTGAAGCCTTACACATACATTACTGCAGTGGCACATACATCAGGATATGGTGCCCTACTACATAAAGCACCAGCTGATTCAAATATTTTCAAAACACTCACTTGGTGCAGCCCAATATGGAAGATAATCAGAACTCATGTGCTGGGCACGTAGCAGTGTTTTTTTTAAAGATTTGTTTGCAACCAAGGGAATAGAAGAAACACTTTCAACTGGTTGATGGGGTCACCATCCCCCAACTGTTGCAAAAAATTGACTTTCTGAAAAGCATAAGTGGTTATGAAGGAGGCTTTTGCAATTGAGCTTTTAGTGCCTTCCCAGCTATGCTTTTTTGTTTTGTTGAGTTGATGGGTGTAGATAAAGTCCTAATAAGTTACAAATAATACCAAGTCAGCTATATACTCAGGTGGAGCAAAGCAAGGTGGTGATGAAAAGGCTTTACACACAAAAACACATGGTTTGAATATAGAGATAAACTCATTTGATAAATATTTATTAAGTACACCTATTTGGAAGTTAAGAAAATATGTCAACACTGCAAGCTGGTCTTAATTCAATGTCTCGAATTTCACTATGAGAAATTAACATATTGTTGCCTTCAATCATTTCTGAATATGTGTGGATTATCAGATGAAGAATAGAAAAATAATAAATTACATTATATAAAAAAGGTACACAGTGTATTAGGGACGCTGGGGGAGAAATTCATGTGAGGGTTTGTGGTTAGTTAGTTGGTCAATTTGTGTTTCCACTTCTTCACTTAGTTGAGCGATGTATGGGGCGTATGCATACTGGAGGAGGAGGTTTGCGGCCTTTATCTGACCTGGAAGACTCATTGTATGTCTTCGTGAGGAAGGGGACGGGGGTAAACAATGGATTGGAGATGCCGAGCAGTGCATTTGTGGGAACAGTTGTGACTAGTAATCCCATCCATCTTCTTATAGTAGGATCTAGGGTGTCCGATTGGGGTGGTGGGGGCATCCGCAATCGGACACTGCGTCTGCAACCCTCAAGTGGGCATGTGAATTTATAGACTACATTAGTGCACTTCAACGGCTCCGCCTCGACTGTCTTGTTGGACATGAGTAGGTTGCGTGTCTTTTTTGTCGTGTGTGGGGCGGGGGGGGGGGGGGCGGTGGGGGGGGCGTGTAGTAGATGTGGAGTTCTAGACGTTCGCCTTCTAAACATTTTATGTTTCGGCGTACCATGTCCTGTAGAACTCTCTCGTCAGTTTTGTATGCGTCGCTCATGTGGTTCCTATAAAAGATGTGGTGTGTTGTCTTACTAGTTGGTTTTGCTGTTTCTGTGCGGTCTAGTTGGCGTTTGATTTCGTGGTCTACCTCGTGATTTGTGTATCCGTTGTTGATTAGTATTTGTTTTGCTCTGCTGAGCTCTGCGTGCATTTTGTCGTGTGTTGAGCAGTGGCGGATAGCCCTACGTATGAATGCCCTGACCACTCCATGTTTGTAGCGGTCAGGGTATTCACTGATGGCGTTCACAGTTGTGCCATAATTTGTGGGTTTCCGGTACACTGTTGTCTCAAACTTTGACCCTGAGGTCTCTACAACAATGTCCAAAAATGGCAGCGAGTTGTTATGACTAGTTCATGGGGGGGTGGGGGGCGCGCGCGGTGGCTGCGGGGTGGGTTATTAAGTTCATACGTGAACTTCAGAACGGAGTTGGTTTCGAACTTTTCAATGAGACGTTTTAGTTGGTTAATGTCCCTGATTTACAGCCATATGTCATCTACATATCGTGTGATCCAGAATGGTGAGGTGTCTGTATCTTTGAGTACCTTGTTTTCCAAGTGAGCCATATAAAAATTGGCAAATAACGGCCCGAGGGGTGAGCCCATCGCAACCCCATCCTTCTGAAGATAGAGTTTTCCACCGGGTGCGCGAAAAGGAGATTCAGACGTGCAAGCTTTTAACAGATCACGGAGTAGTTTCAGTGATATTTTAAGGGGTGGAAGTCCATTAGTGTGTGTGTTGAAAACCTCGTCTATTATGATATCTATGGTCTTCTCTGTGGGAACATTTGTCAAAAGGCTACATAAATCGATGGATGCAAGGGTGCCCTGGGGTTGTTTGGTTCGCAATAAATCTAGAAATTCATCTGATGATTGTACTGAGTATCCAGCTGGCACATACGGTTTCAAGAGGCTGTTTAATCTTTTAGCTAACTTATAAGTAGGAGTTCCTATCTGGGAAATGATGGGTCGCAAGGGGCTGTTATTTTTGTGGGTCTTACCAACAACTAAACTAAAAACAAAAATCAATCGAATTATAACCAGCTCCAGCACTAATGCAGTAGTTGGAGGTGTGCACTTTTGTAAAATAGTAGGAGAATATTCCCCAGGGTACATTTACGGTACGGTTAAGACCCACAAAAATAACAACCCCTTGCGACCCATGACCCCAACTCCGTTCTGAAGTTCACGTATGAACTTAGTCATAACAACTCGCTGCCATTTTTGGACATTGTTGTAGAGGCCTCAGGGTCAAAGTTTGAGACAACAGTGTACCGGAAACCCACAAATTATGGCACAACTGTGAACGCCATCAGTGAATACCCTGACCGCTACAAACATAGAGTGGTCAGGGCATTCATACGTAGGGCTATCCGCCACTGCTCAACACACGACAAAATGCTCGCGGAGTTCAACCGATCAAAACAGATACTAATCAACGACGGATACACAAATCACGAGGTAGACCACGAAATCAAACGCCAACTAGACCGCACAGAAACAGCAAAACCAACTAGTAAGACAACACACCACATCTTTTATAGGAACCACATGAGCGACGCATACAAAACTGACGAGAGAGTTCTACAGGACATGGTACGCCGAAACATAAAATGTTTAGAAGGCGAACATCTAGAACTCCACATCTACTACACGACAAAAAAGACACGCAACCTACTCATGTCCAACAAGACAGTCGAGGCGGAGCCGTTGAAGTGCACTAATGTAGTCTATAAATTCACATGCCCACTTGAGGGTTGCAGACCTCAAGCAGATTACTACATTGGCGTCACAACAACGACTCTGTCTCGACGGCTCACTATGATTCTACAACACGGAGAAATCAAACAACACATGCATGATGAACACAAGACTGAGCTAACACGCAAAATACTAGTCCAGAACACATGCATTATCACATCCACAGACGACACACGCAAACTAGCAGTTCTCGAGGCACTCCACATACACGAACATAAGCCATCACTGAGCATGCAGATTAACACGCACCAAGCACTCACATTGTGGGGAGGGGGTAAATTGATAGTACCGCAATGAATTTGATTTTGCAAGAAATGTATACTGTGATTTGTATTGTATTTATGCATCGTCAGTGTTAATTGTGTTGTTAATCTGCTTAAAATGCTTCATGTATAGCTGAGTAAAACAGCCTCTTGTATCAAATGTCCGATTTAAAATGACTTGTACCTATTTAGTAAATGTTTGTTTAAAGCATTCTTTTTGTATGATTCCATTCTGACTTGTTAACGTTTGCCATTGCCTCATGGAAGTGTCCTAGTTTTTTTTAGCTCATTCTAATCATCTAATTTTCAAATATGAATATTTGAACTGTGAGCAGCGACGTACAGACCTTGAAAATAATTGTTTGAATACAGTTGAACCTAGTCGGAATTGCATGAGTTTTGGATCATTGATTTACGAAACACCACCTGATATAAGACTTCCTGGTACGAAAAATAGAAAAAAATCAAAAGAAGCTCTCAAAATGTGACTCATCGGTCAATTTTAATCGCCATTCTCTAAAAGAAGAAATATTTCCGAAGTACTCGGACATATATATATATATATATATATATATATATATATAAATATATATTATTTTTCTATAATATATAACATATCAAAATAAATATTATTTCTGCTCATCGACTTGAGCCTGACCCCCTCTCCAGCCGACCTGCTGGATCCACCCCTGTCCACTATCAGGTAAAAAAGCCTGGGCGACGCTCTTACATCTAAGCCAATCGTGCCTAGGCTGTCATAATGTTCAAGCGCCACCATTGCGGTCTGCGATCGCGAGATGGCGATCTCGCGATCGCAGAACATTTCTTTCATTTTGTATTCTGCGATTTTTTATTCCGCGATCGGAAGTCAATACGGAAGTTTTTACTTCCAAGCAGTAAACCATTATCCCATGGATAATTTAACCTGTCCCTGACTGGCGGTCTGAAAATAAAGCCGGACGGAGTCTGAAATGCAGTAGAAACGGAGTGGCGTTTCAACACCAACCCCTTGAACTCGCAGTGGGGGAATGACGTTTCAACGCTACCCCCTCGAAGCCTTGGGATTTTGCTTTTTCGGGCATAATTTCTCAACAAAAAATGCTACCGGAGCGATATTTGAGACACCACTTCCAAAAACCCAGTCGTTACGGCAATTACACTGACGTAGGTAAGTATCACCATAGGCGTAGGAACAGGGGCTGGGGACAATGCCTCCTAATATTTAGGCTCTTAACCCCCAACACACGCACTGCAGAGGGACTCGGAGACCAATCCTTTCCCCACCTATTTTTCCAAGGTGGCCAGAGAACCGCTCCTTGCCTAAAAACGATGCTCGACCGTATTTGAGAAAATTTATCATGCACGCCGATGGCTGAACAATTCGGAAATCGGTCGACGAACTAGGCTTTCGAAGTCAGACCTCCATTTTAAGACCGTCACAAACTCGCAGTCGGACCATGTGCTTGCATTGGAGACCGAGCGGTGACGTCATTGCGCCATGTAAGCGGTATGATATATTAATGTCACCTCACATGAAGGTCAAGTTCAAGGGTCACAGGTCAAGGTCATATAAGCTTTTTCAAGGTTATTGCCCACAGTTCATCCGGTCAAATGGTGGTACTGAGTCTGACATATATTATGTTATGACGTCACAGTTAAAGTGAGTAAATCTCAAGGTCAAAGGTCATGGGTGGAGGTAAATAAATGCCCATTTCCCTCCCAACGGTTGCTACTGTGCTTGTTATACTGTACATTACAGGGAGTATACTATATTGTGACGCCCAGGGTCGATGACCCTGGACTACCTACACGCCTGAACTTCGGGAACGGTTCTTCCGGACCTTCCTTCTAGGATCCTGGTCCGCCTTTTGTATTTCACTGACTTTTTCCCGACTAACTACGAAATTTCTCAATAGGTCGCTGGCTCGGCCCAGGTTTAACCTTTATGACATTGTTTGACCTTGAAGACATTGACCAAGATCAATGAAAATTGGATATGGTCTAGATATCCATAACCCTCAGTCGCCTCCCCGGCCGGCCTTTGCCTAATCGTCATAGTTTCCGAGATCTCAGAGCGGGGGATACCAGCCCCCCCCGTGCGCGTTAGCGCCAGACCCCTCTCCAGTGCGGGTGTTAACACGCACATTGACTGGAGGCGGTAACCCCCCTTGGGTTTTTCGAGATAGCAGGAAAACGGTAGTTCGTAGCGCCACCGTACTTGCATACCTTTTCTCTGATCATTTTTACAACTTTTTTCTTCAAAATTCGACGTTTAGGTGATCTCAGGTCAGGTCACTAGTAAAGGTCAAGTGAACTGACCTAAAAAGTTGAAGATAGCATAAGTCAGAACAGGGTGAACTTATCCAATTTTAACTCATATCACGAAATAGTCCCACCGAGGTCTCCAAAATATGTTCTGGTATGTTTTATATCGATGAACTTGGGTCAGGTCAATGACATATCCATTGGAAATACACGGGAAAATGATTTAAACTGAATAACTTGGTAATGGATGGTGGCAGAGCGTTTATTTCAACTGCTTTAGAATTTTCATGTCTTTGCGGTTCTAATGGTACGCATTTTTACGTAATTTGCCCTTGACCTAGCCCGAGGTCAGGTCGAATTCCGTATTTGCCCTGTTTTGATCTAGCTGTTGAGAGTTTCGTGTATCTGTTACAGGGAGGATAGAAAATCCGGGTGTTTAAAATGACCCTAAGGTGGTTAAAACGACCCTGATGGACCAGGGAGGTTTTAACAACCCTAGGGTCGTTAACTGACCGTCAGGGTCGTTTTAAACACCCTAGGGTCGTTTCAAATACCATAGGGTAGTTATAAACACCCTAGGGTGGTTGCAACCACCCTGCTGATTTCAAAACGCATTTTATTTGTATCCCTCATGCAATCAGTTATTCATCAAGAAATTGCGAATCTGGAAGGAAATATAAACAAGGCTCAGAGCGGGAATAATAAGACTGATCTTCAATGCACATCAGTTAGATGTTTTGAGAACTAAAGAGGCGAGGGTCTTCAAGGATTATATGTTTTGTGCTCTGAACGTCTATTCTGTTATCCTATTTTGGTTGCCAACAGTCTAAGAATCGCCTGGAAGATCGTGAACTGCGCCCCACTTACAACGGATACTTCGGAATCACCCTGAATTATTGTTCGACTGGCCGGACTATCGTCTGTGAACCGGCTATGAATTCGGTGTCATTGTCCGATCACAGGATGCCAGGTACACCAAAAGTGCATAAATTTTTATTTGTCTCCCGCGCTTGTACCGTAGCAAATTTCGGAAGGTAGCCTTGATAAGCCAGGATGAACTTGCAATCTCGATTTTGCTCGTCCTCATAATTGAAATCCACTTCAGCTCAAGAATCCAGATCCTTTGATGGAAGAGGCTTCACTCTGATTCCCTTCTTTGACTGGTTTCTGTTTTTTCGTGTGCATGTGGACAGATCCATTTTAACGAATTTTAGTCGGACTTACCATTTTCGGACCATTTTCTATGCAGAACTGTAGTTGACAAGAGGGAGGGTACGCAGCCACAAATATGGTAGTCCAACAACCAAATACAATTGTTTATGGCGCTTGCTTTCAATAAACGTCCACACCTTCCCACAGTCAGCGATGCTCTGAACTCCCCTGCCCGGCCACTGCACGCGCAGGGGTCACGCCGAGTCGCCAGAGGTCACAGTCAGGCCCCGGCAACTGCCCCGAGGCAATAACCGCCGCCGGCTCGAGCTCCGTGGGGGAGGGGAGGGGGAGCGTGGAGCAGCATGTGAGAGGACGTGGTCGCGTAGTTACCAGATGCATATGACGCGCAGTGGTTTCTCTTTCTAAGGTGATGAACGGATACATTTATCCCTAGGCTGACAATTAAACATACTAAGCCTTTAATTCAACAAACATTCCGAGAAATGAGGATGTTTTGAAGATGTCGCCTAAAGGGGCGGACTTCATTCTTTGGCACTGGGACAGAGGACTCACCAGGAGATTTTGGGATCGCTATTTGCCAACATATGAATTTTTCAGACCCTGGAGGAGTCATACGGTGTAGAAAGTTTCAAATTCATCGGCTTTAGAAATCTAGCTGTAGTAGAGCTCAAATGCTGAAGTGACGTTGTTCGACCTCGCCTGGTGACCTGACCTAGCGTGGCCAGGGCGGATCGGGGGGCAAAGGCATTGCCCCCAAACGGAAAGCTCGGGGCAAACTATGTTTTGCCCAAGCGATCGACCTCCTTTTTCCCGACCCTTTTAGCTTGTAGAATTTTGGTGCTTACCTCACTTAACAGAATTGAAGTTGTGTAATATTGGGGCTTGGATTGGAAAAAGTTGTTGGCCGATTTTTTCCCGTGTTTTTGTTTTCGTTCGTCCAAATCCTACCAAGGATATGTGGATTTGGTTTTTGTTTTTTTGGTTTGCTAACCGTCCGCCACTGAGCGTGGCAACGCAAAAAATTTCGGGATGGTGGGAAAACGATGTGGTGAGAGGTAGCACCTCTCCACGGCGGTGCTGCGTCTCGGAGGTTTTCTGCTGTTCGGAAAAAACCTTAGGGGGAGGCATTGATCACCCCCTGGTAGGGCAAGGGTTATCTCCTATTTCAAACGTGTCTCATTTCCATGACGGCAACCTTGACCCTAATTTTGCCCACGTGACACTCGTGGCAGCTCTCTGATCGGGAACACAACGGCAGTGTTACGAGAGGGCACGAAGGAAAAGCTCAGAGACGGGGACCACCTGTCCCGCTCCGACTGGACCCCCATTCTCGACAAGATGTTCGAGGAACACCGTCGTGAAACTGGCCACAAGTAGGAAAATACGGCTTTTGAGAGTGCCTTGAAATGTTGTATGTCACTGAGATGCAGTCGAATGTTGACCTGAATGAGGTAAAACAGAACGTGTTTGACTTGGGCAGTACTATAAAAGAAAAACAAATTGTAAACCAGTTATATCCTTCAATTCATTGTTTAAGGCATACATGTAAGGTGAGCAAACAAATGATTGACATACTTTTCTCTGCCAACTGAAATCGTTCACCTGTTGCTATTCCTCTTCAATCTGGCACATTATTCGTAATGTATTCTACACCTAGCACCGTTTTTTTGGGGGGACCATCCGGACCGAGGGGGTGCCACTTTTGGTTGGCAAACATATCAGGTGTAAGCGCCAAATCCTATTGCTGGACGCCGATTTGTGCATCCTGGGGAAGGTGGAGGCGACATTTCAGGGGGCGCCATCGACCTTTTAGAGGAGGGCCGTTGCAATTTCAGGGGGCGCCGAGGGTCTATTGGGGGCAGCACCTGCCCCTCCCCCTGGCCATCCTCCCTGGATCCGCCTATGTGACCTATGAACTTGACCTGTACCTTGAACTCAATACTGACGCTTCTTAACGCTTTAGCCCGATAAGCCGTTATCCGAACCCGTCCCATGATTGACTTGTTCTTCTTTTTCAGCTACCAAGACTGGTATGACGAAATAGCTGCGAAGCTACTTGGAGCTTACCCTAGGGTAATGCGCGACCTCACACCCGGACAATCAAAGGTAATTTCAGGAAAAAATCAATGTATTTGATTGTTGTTTGTTGCGCGCAGTACCCTCAAGTGACCTTAAGATAGTCCTTCCACGGCAGCTCAACCAGTAAAGGTTTGATTCTACTCGGCACCCCTCTGACCTCCCCTAACACGCGCATTGACGGGGGTCTGAGCCACCTTCGCTTTGACGAGAGGGGGGCGGGTACCCGTCCCCCAAGACCTCGAGAACCACGGTAGGTAGCGAAAAACGGCAAACGGCGTTGGGTAGCCCATCCACTTTTCCATCGAAAATATTTGAACAATTTTTTTGTCAAGTCAGATTTAAGGTCACGAGAGGTCAAAACATGCCGTAGTAGGGATAACATGTAAATTAAGTTTTTCGGCCATTACATCTGAACAAGTTAAGATACAGCAAAACAACTTGAACTGTATGAATCCTCGCAGCAAACCGAATCAAATGATATACAAATAATTTGACCTTGCTAGGTCGAATCAAGGATTTGACCTGACCTAAGGTCAGGTCAGGATCAAATTATATAAAATGTATATCATTAGAATCGCAAAGCCAAGGCGAGTCTAATGCAGCTAAAATAAACGCTCTATCACTACCCGTTACTGAGTTATACAGTAAAACCATTTTTATCATGTATTTCCAATGGAGAGGTCATGGCCCGTACCTGACCTTAGGTCATCGATACCAAAAATACCGGAACATATATTAGAGAATTCGGTGGGCCCATTATGTGATGTGAGTTTCAATCGGATAAGTTCACCCAGCTCTGACTTATGCTATCTTAAACTTTTTTGAGGTCAGGTCCCTTGACCTGTACTGGTGACCTGACCTGAGATGACCTAACCTTAAAATTTTCACAGAAGTTGTAAAAATGATGAAGGAAAAGGTATGGCAGATACGGCGGTGCTACGCGCCACCGTTTTTCTGCTATCTCCGAAAAACCTGAGGGGGGGGTACCCGCCCCCCGTCAATGCGCGTGTTAAATGAGTTGTCCGGTTTTTTCATAGTCTATACCCTGAAGATGTGTTGGAACTAGCCCCCCCCATTTTCAGTTTGCTTCCAGCAGTGACATCAAATTATGGTGTCACGCAATGTGTCAAAGCACTCGAGGCCTTGTATCTCGAAAAATTGCGTATATATTTGACAAAAGTTACCAGTTTCGGGGGAGACCTCTTGAGCATTACAAATGAAGACCAAAAATATTTTTTGAAACGCTCGATATGTATAAAAATATGGCGGTAAAGACATAACCTAGTGAATGTTCAAAAGCGGACCTTCGATTTCATATATTTCTACACCGTTCGTCTTACTCAGAAAATATATGACATCCAATGTGCGTCGTTCAGCCTCCCCTTTCCATTTCATGCATATGGAATAAAAGTGTTCGGATTTTGCTGGTCTTGGTTCGAGTGGATGATAGCGAAATTGTCTTCTCATGTCTTGTGGTATGTTGTTGATGTCGGCTGTTCCTACGCTCGGACATTTAACAATTAATTGTGGATTGTTAGTGCCCACTATTCTTGACATCCAATATTTTGCCCTGCATTATACCTTCCTTTTTACTCTCAATGTCCTACCTTTCCTTCCTTTGCTATCCTTTAGAAGGAACTTGCGCGGAAGATCAACAAGTCCAAGAACCTACGCAAGCGTTCGAGGAATCCATCCGTCTAGCGCGTCCGTGAGGACAGACAGACAAAGCGAAAGCGCACCCTGGAGGCCATCACGCGTAAACTTCCAGGATATAGCCTCCGAGTCACAAATACGACTACGCTCGACGAGGGACTCATCAACAAAATGAATCACGACCCATCTGACGTTAAGCAGCTGATGACGCAAACCTTCCCGCGCCGGGGACAGGAAGTACTGGGTACCGGGAGTTCAAAAGAAATGTCCAGGACACGGCTCCAGAAGCAGTGTCTGCATCTGTTCAACCAGGAAGGGGTGGGGTCGAGCACGAGAGATGATCCCAACTCAGTTGGTACTCTTGCTTTTTGTATCATGATAATAGATGCGGTTTGTTATATTTATATTAATGTTTATTTTATATCCCCGTTGGCATTTACTGATTTTTTTCGGGTGTGGACTAAGAATCATTTGCAACTCAACCATATCGTTGACCGGCTCTGACATTATAATATATCTTGTGTTAGCCCAAAGGGGTGGTATGGGGAATGGTCGAGAGTATAGGGAGAGGTCGGATCAGGTTAAAAGCGATCATTTTTCCCTGGCCCCAGTACATCTGATATCGGGTTCCTACCTTATGGCTGGGTTGAAACAGGTTGACTGAAAGCGCGTCTAGACAAAACCTGGGGGGTGTAAATTCAAAGTATGAAGATAACACTAGACTTGGTGTTCTCAAGCGATGAAACTTGTGCCCAGAAGATATCAGGGTGCGCTGAAGTCTCGCCCCAGAATTTTCCCCAACAAAATTGCGCCTGACTGCCTTTTTCCGCCCCGGGCAACAGCTGAAAACCTCCGTTGTCAGCTGTAAATGGCCGCAAACCCGGCTACCAAGAGTTGACAAGGCGGCTGTTGGCTGTTGATGGCCGAGGAATTGCTCAGTATCGTTCGGAGAAAAGACACCGGGTAAACTCGGCTTTAGTCGTTCGTTTGTTTGTGGCTGCTTTGGGTGTGTTGGCACGAGTGGCGGGTCCGGCTTCATATGTTAGCATCCCCACTTCCGGCCGTTTTCCTGGGACACTAAAAGTGCAGTGATGTTATGGAGCATCCAGCTTGGGATAACATGCACTCTATTTGTATGCTTGCATGCTTTAGGTCCATGTTTTTGGGCGTCGGAAGCGGGGGAGGGTGAGGGAACTCGGCGCCCCCTACTCGCAGATTAGGGGGACGTGGCACCTATATTTTGGAACACAACCTGGATTTTCGCATTTTAAATTTGTTGTTGAAGTGTATCACCAGTAACATATTCAGACAGCCGATATGCTCCAAATTCACCTCCCAGGCACGGCCATCGCCCGTCCGTTGCCCCCGTAAAATGTCATGGCGACGCCCTTGTTTAAAGTCCTCCGTTTAATTTATGTTGCTGTCTTAACTAAACTATAATTACACGTCTCTAATGCTTGAATAAGGATCGTATCTTGTTTGGTTTGGAAGCTAATTGGAAAAAGTAATTCCACGTACCGTAGATTCGTGTTTATGATAGCTTTCAAATAGCCGCAGAATTGCTATCCTGCATTGCCTATTTCGTACAAATAGTCTAAATAGGGTCCGCTTGATAACTAAGCCGGAAGTTATATACTAAGATTTGCAGTGGTCAATGACTTATGGCGCCCTAGCAGTTGACCCGACACGAAAAATGATTGCTACTGTAATGAAAGGGCTATTAAACAGCTTTCTAATGGTGTTAAGAAAACGCTTCTAGCTTTTTAGGTTTCGTAGGTTATTGAGGTTTTATAAGCGTTCTCTATTCCAGCAATTTTAAACTAATATAACTTCCAGTGACCTCAATATTTGCCACGAGCTTTGTATTGTTTTTTCCTCATCATCTTAGTTTTTTTAGTTTTCGAGTCGGGGGGGTGTAATATGCCCCCCAAGAAGTCAAGGTGGCTCGTACCCGCCACCAGGGCGAAGGTCAATTGGCCTAGATCCTAAGCCCCGCCCATTCGGTGCGCCATGACGATCTTGACGGTGCGCTCTTTTCGGTTGCAGTGCGAGCGCGAGTCTATGCGCGACTTAGTCTCGCCCACATCAATGTTGACTTTCTGAAAACGATTTTTGATGACGTTCGATGTTACGATATTTGATGATTTGATGTTTGTGTTTTATTTTTATCGATGCTGAGTTATACCATCCGTTGAAAATGAACCATCAGATGGATTTGAAATATCTGGAAGACTTTTTTATACCTTAGCCAGAAGTTAAATCCAGAAAAAATGATGTTTTAAGACATCACAAATTATAAGAAAAACTTACTTATTTTCCAGTCAACCCTAAAGGTCAGTGAAGAATTGTGGTAATCTTAGATTCAGTTTCTGGTTGAGTATAACTAGGACTTTTTGAAAGATTGATAAAGTCGAAAATCCCTTTAAGAAACTGGATTTAGGCACCTCAGATTTATGTGTTTGATTCGAGCGTAATATTGCTGGTTCGTACCTCAGGATCAGTGGAACAATACAATTTTTTGCTTCCTTTCAGATGACGCCGCTGAGTCACTCCTTTACATTTTGGGAGAGCACGAGGCTCCACTGCCAATCGACCCCACATCGCCGAGAGCGCCACGGGCGCCTACGACGTGATCGTCGCAAGTCTTGTCCGGCGGCTCGCTGCTCCCTCTGCCGGGAGGAGGCAGATACCCCGCAGCATGTCCTGACACGGTGCCCGGCTCTGGCCGGCACCCGCCTCCGTTCCCTTGGGAACATCTACGCACACCGAAACGATTTACGACGCGGCGACGTGGTGGCGGCCGCCTATCGCTACCTTAGGAGTCCTCCGACTACGCCTCGGCCCTGATCCGAGGCCGAGGGGAAGAGCAACAACAACAACAACGTGATCGTCGAGGGAGCCTGTGTCGGCACGGCCTCCTCCCGGCCGGAGGCACTGCTCTTGTGGGGAATGATCCATTTTGTTTTCAATAAAAAACGTCAATATATACAAAAACACTGCCTGTGTTGTGGGGGAGCACGTCATGGGGGGGTACGGTGCCGAAATGGCACCTGACCAGAGTGCGGCACAGAACCTGCTGTCGCTAATCGCGGTGTAGGGATCACAGTGAAGATCACAGTTGTGATCACAGTTGGGTGCCCCGAGGCACCGTGCTGGTCAGCTGAGGGCTGACTGGCTCAGGGTCTTGACCTGACACCCGTTTTTTATATGTTGATGTTTACGGGTGCATTATTAAGTGAAAAACCGTTTAATGTTCATCTTATGTAAAAGTAGTAAAACAAATGTACAAAGAGTCATTATACTATGCCCATGGGGCCAGTGGCAGTGACCCAAAATAGGTTTTGCGCTAGGGTGTCGAGTGGAAAATTCAGCTCGGAATGTATGGCGAGTGAGTGGAAAATTCCTCTCAAAATGTATGGCGGAGTAAAAAATTTCAAATTTTGTACTCAGGTGGTAAACTCTCAGAGCCCTTGTTTGAACTGAAGGATGGATATTTCCTTTAATTTTCTCAAAGTAAATCTTTTTAAATCATCCCCAAACAGCATTGTATGACCATTCCCATGTGAGAAATTTGGGTTAAGCAGGTGAATCTTTACCAGCTGAAACCCCCTGATGCAGTCTCCAATTTTTTTAAGGAGTTGGTGAATTTCCACAAATAAAAAACTTTTGGGGGCCTCTGAGACCAACCTTTGGGGGGAAAGAACTCTGGGAGCCACTAAAACTCTTGGGGGCTTCCCTAGACCAACTCTTGTGCCCCTCCTCTCCCACACGACCAGCTTTTAAGGGCCCCTGAGACGAAATATCAGGGGCCCCCTTAGACAACTCTGCAGAGGGGCCTCCGAGATCGGCAGGTGGTGATAAATGAAAAGGGATTTTTTCATGCAATACCTAGTTCCAAAATTAATTATCTACGCATACACTGTATAGTTTTCCTGTCCGGGACAACGCCCCTCCTATACCTATACCTATAGCTATCGGAATTTTGGAGGCCACTCCTGGCCTCAATCACTGCACCTCGCATACACCTATGCTAGGGCCCAGTAGAGCCTTGGTTTACACTTAGGACTAACCCAGATGAAACTACAAACTTTCTATCATGGCAATAAACTCTTCCAGACTCTTGCTAAAAGTTTCTTTTCTTTACCTGTCAATTCCCCTGCTTCTCTTCACATATATACTCACCTTCATATGAGTATGCTGCTTTCTATCAATATTAATCGAAGCTGCTGCAGCCTCCTTTCTGTTGTTTCTTCCCAAGGCAATAGAGACACTTTTCTTCCTTTCGTCTACAATCAGCCAGGCGCGGCGGGTTGCGACAGCGTCGAAGCAACTGCTAATTTAAATTTATATCGCAATCCAGTTGCCGGTCGCATGAGCAACATAATTTGCATTTCAAAACTTGCTCTAAATTAATTTTCTAAATCCTTATTGACTAGAAAATTATACAACTAAAAAGCACACCAGGAGGAAGACTAACAATGTTTTGTCAATAACGAATACGAAACCAGCCTTTCAAAAAGCCTAAAGATGCCGCTTTTATTTACTAGATGTAAAGACGGCGTTTTGGTAAGTCCACGCCGTAGACCAGCCATACAAAAAAGTTCCGATGTTTGAAGGGTAACTGGATGCATTCTTGTTGCCCAAAAAATCATTTAATGAAAATGTAGAGTTTCAATGTATTAAAGTACCGGACACTTTTAGTTCAACTTAAATATCAGCGTATTTATGCCTAGGGTGTCGTAGGGTGTCGTGAGTGGATTTGGGTGTCACACGGCGTGGACGCAGCAATGAAGGGCTAATATGGATCAAAATTATTTTCTACGCAATAAATGGTTAATTTTCTACGATACAATGTCAAAAAAATATGCTGCTTACCAGACAAATTTCAAGATAATTGCTTTTAACAGCAAGATGACCAAAAATGGTTTTTCACTATTCTCGGTACCAGAAATACAAAAACAACTTTTCAAGGACGTAAACCTAGAAATCATATGCGCAGATAAACTGCTTTCCAGAAATGTATCTTTCAAAGCGGTCAGCTCATTTTTTTTGGCAACACAAGGCTAGGGTGTCTAATTTTCCACTCACCAATTTTGTGAGTGGTGGAATTTAGTGGCTGTGTTCACCCATTGGAACTTTCTCCGGTGGGGCAGGGGGGGGGGCACTGTGCGTCTTGCCCGCGCCAGAATTTCGATTCTGTTGTTCCACTGAAATCGGTGGAGATAAGGATGCCAGGTATAATTGACCAGAAAAATATAAATCGCCAGATTCTCTTTTAGAAAAGCGAAAGAAGCGCATAAGAGCCGAGTTAATTTGGCGATCTTCTAGTCGATTCTGCTGCTCTCTTTTTCCAGTGGACGTTGGTAGAGGAGGCAATGGAACTGGGCTTTGTAGTAAGTATTGTTGAGTAAAATTCAATAGTAGTAAAATATTGTTCAATAGTTATTCAATAGTAGTAGTAAATATTGTTGGAAGTGAGTGGAAAATTCAGCAAAAAAAAGTGAGTGGAAAATTCTGATTGACTGGGTGTCGTTCTGCACCCAGCACCCCAGGTTTTGGGACACTGGCCAGTGGCGGATGATAAAGGGGGCAAGGGGGGGCAGTTGCCCCCCTCCCCCAAAAAAAATTATCAGAGGGGGCCCCTGGAAAAATACGCAATTTTAGCTTGGTTCTTTTCTGAAAGTTCATGAACGACCAGACTGAGCCCTCAACAGCTTCTCGCTTTGGACAGTGTCCGAGCTTTATCTCAGGGGCCTTGAGCTTGGGCTCGGGGGCCCTCTAGCTTGGGCTCGGGGACCCTCTAGCTTGGCCTTTAGGGCCCCCAAGCTTAGCCTAAAGGGGCCCCTCGAGCCTGGTCTCAGGGGGTCCAGAACTTGGTCTAAAGGGCCCCCGGGCCTGGTATCAGGGCCCTCATTCTGTCTCAGGGGTCCCCGAGCTGTTCCTCGCCCCCCCTCCTCGAGCTTAGTCTCAGGGACCCCCAAGCTTAATCTAAGGGGCCCCCAATGCTGGTCTCAGGGCACACAAGCTTAGCCTTAAGGGAGCCCCCCCGAGCTCGGTCTCAAGGGCCCCGAGATTGTCTAAGGGGTTCCGGAGCTTGTCTAAGGGGCCCTCCAAGCTAAGTCTCAGGGGGCTTCCGAACGTGACCTCATGGGGTTCCGAGATTGGTCTCAGGGCCCCCTCCAAGATTTGTATAAGGGGGCTTCTCAAATTGGTCTAAGGGGCCCCCGAGATTGGTCTAAAGGGAGCTTTAGCTTGGTTTCAGGGGCCTCCAAGCTTGATTTCAGAGGCCGCCAAGCTTGATCTCAGGGCCCCTCGAGCTTGGTCTCAGGGCCCCCTGAGCTTGGGCTCGGGGGCATTCGAGCTTGATCTCTAGGAGCCCCCAAGCTTGGTCTCAGGGGGCCCCCGAGCTGTGTCTCAGGGCTCCGACTTGGTCTCAGGGGGCCTCCGAGATTGGTCTAAGGGGCTCCCGAGATTGGGCTTAGGGAGTCTTGAGCTTGGTTTCAGGGGCCTCCAAGCTTTGTTTCACAGGCCCCTTAACTTGGTCTCAGGGGCCCCGAGCTTGGTCTCAGGGGCCTTCGAGCTTGATCTCTAGGAGCCCCCAAGCTCCGTCTCAAGGAGCCCCGAGCTGTGTCTGAGGGCCCCGAGCTTGGTCTTGTGTGTGCTCAAGTCAGTATGCCTGTCATTTGCGTTTTTTTCTGTGCCGATATAGACGACAGCATCAAAGCGCCCCCAGTTCTCATTCGGCAGGAGACGGAATTTTCCGAAAAAAAACTTATGAGAATAAAATAATTCGTGTTACCTACCATGCTTTATTATGTAAATGCATACGAACAAACAGCGTTCACTTTTTAAAAGAAGAACTATTTGCCTCGAAAGGCCGTTGCTGTACCGTTATTATGATTTTGCTAAACTCGTAACGTGACGCTAGAGCTTAAAAATTTGACGTTCAATGTCCGAGGCTTACGTGAACCTATAAAACGCAGATCCAGATTTCGAAATCTACATGCTAAATACGTTGCTCATTTTGCTGTACTACAGGAAACATATTTCAGCTTGGAATCTCAGATCGTGTGGAAAATCGAATGGGAAGGCAAAACTATTTTTTACACGGGCCAACTAATCAACAGGGATAGCTATTATATAGCTAAGCTAGCTATTTTTGTACTGGGCAAAATACAACTTTTACCATTTGTGACGCTTATGCAGGAGCGGAACCAGTATTCTGCTAGGGGAGTGGCTGAGCTTTGAAAAATAGCGAAAAAAGGGGGAATAGGGCGCAAAATGGCAAAAATGGGGCAAAAGGGGAGGCTGAAGCCCCTTCAGCCCCCCTGGATCCGCCCCTGCACTTATGCCTCTAACCTCAGGCAGCAAGTCCCAACCAATATATTGAAGTTTTTAGGGGCCCTTGCTGCCGAGGGGGCCCTCCGGAAAATTCTTGCCCTCCCCCCATCCAAAAAGAGCATCCGCCACCACTGACCACCGCTGTCGCCCGTCACACTGCCGACGTATGCTGGGTGCACGCCTGCACAGCCGCCGCCCTGGTGGTGGCGGGGGAAAGCTCATTTAAGACTACCGGCGTGTCAATTGTCTCAAATGCAGTCTCAAATGGTCGCAATTGGCCCATTGCAAGTGCACGTGTTTGAAACATTTGAGACTGAATTGATACTGCGCGCGCGCGTTGCGCGTCGCGCGCTTTCTCACAGATCTATGCTTGGCCTCCATATTGACCCCGGGCACGCTCACCAGAGGCGCTATTGTGCCATCCAAGATGGCCACGAAAGAGGGACTCCGAAAGGTAAACAACGTTAGTGGGCCCCGGGAATAGCATGGTAAGCGGTGAATTATACGTGTTTAATGTCTGGTATGTGGCCAGGGGCACAACTTTATGTTTTCGATTGGGGGCACCCGGCTCGAAAGGGGTCCCGTACATGATGGGGGCCCGTATTTTTTAATGAAAATGTGACCGAAAAAAACGTTTTTTCGACCGTTTGTTGTCGAAAACTGATTACAAAGATTAAATAACAATTTTTAGCGCACTATTCGTCACGGTTCATGATTTGCACTATTTAGCCCAAAAAGTACCTAGTCAGAAGACCAAATCTTTTAAACGAGCTGCCAAAGTATGCAAGGATATTGGATGGGGCATGATCACGACTGGTTAAGGCTAGCGGACATTAGGCAATTCGAATGATAACGATACAGTCTTGTTTATAACGCTTTCATTTTCTAGTTCAGACAGTCAGCTTAACTATTATTATTAGTATACAATATTACATATACATAATAAAAGGGACATATTTCATACAATTCATCAGCCCTACTACTGTTTTACACTTATCCTCCAGTTCCTCAGTAACTACCGCTACCACGCTGCGGCAACGTGCCGTGCCTGCTTCCCATCTAGATCACACTTCAAAACTGCAAGCTACCCGTCTCCTCCACCCTCATCCCCCACGATCCCTCCTAACTATTGATATGGCATGGGTTTTAGGAGTGTACAGGAAGCCGAAATGATATTTAGCTGTGGTTTCTTGTTCCGGATTTCAATTGATTCACTTATATTGACTTCTGCAACATCTTCGGCCCGCCTGAGAATTTTGATGTCTTATTTAGCGTGGTATATGTTGGTGACTTGTGGGTGCTTGTTTTTTTAAATGTTCGCCGAAATGTGTATTCTAAGTCTTGTTTTTTGCATCCCTGAGGTGTTCCATGCAGCGCACA
This sequence comes from Lepas anatifera, assembly GCA_034440635.1. Taxonomy (NCBI): domain Eukaryota; kingdom Metazoa; phylum Arthropoda; class Thecostraca; family Lepadidae; genus Lepas; species Lepas anatifera. The sequence goes on from JAOTON010001802.1 coordinate 609,939, forward strand.
GAAATGTTTACAAGGGCAAACCTTGTCAGACCCTTGTTTACATGGAAAATTACTAGGGTAAAACGCAAAGCTTGTACGTTCAAAATCCGTGCAACGAAAACAAAGGGAAATACAAGGAAAAACCATGTAGAACCATGGTAGAACCATAGTACGACAAGGGTTGCTAGAAGACGTTGTACAAACCTTGTAACTTAACTATGGTTAACCTACATGGCAAAGACAATGGCTGACAACGTCCCCACAAGCCCTCTACTAGGTCATGATTACCCCATAACAAGGGTAGAACAAAGCCTTGTGTCCGCCTTGTACGCAACCGCAGCCTTCCTACAAGAGCGTGACGAGATTATAACCTTGCTTACACAACCGCTTTACCAGTGCGTAACGGGGAGGAAACAGGGGTGTTGCAAGGCTTCTTACAAGGGTAAAACGAGACTCGGATTACGTCTTTACAACAGCGGCAGATCCAGGACTTCATTTCGGGGGAGCTTGGGCGCTCGCGCCTCCCCTGCCATAGTGTCTGGACACCATCCGACTACGCATTTACTTTGGCACTCTGACATTTCATGGTGTGGAAGGGGGCTTGAGCCCTCTTAGCCCCTCCCCTTGTACCTACCTCTGCTTCAAAAGGAACTTTTCAGTCTCTGTGCGAAAGCTAAAGCGTTTTCTTGCCCCAAATGCAACCGGAAGACCATCGGTAGAAAAAGGGTAAGCATTGAGCCACCTCTCAAGCAAGAAAATAGCCCGCACGTTGTCTTACCCATATCGGTAAAACACAGCATCACTCATCAGGAGCCGATCCATCTGAAGACACCAACAAGATCATATTGGAACTCAACTCACCCTATTTTTCAAACGGGCCCATAAGGCAAACACAGTTAGGTTCTACCCACTGCAGGTACCTAAGCCATATGATCCAATAGTCTGTGCTCGTTTGACACGAAAATATGAGCCTTAATTCCAATATGACATACAGGCCTGAAGTAACCACATACCTACTTACCTGGACCTGGATTGACCATTCCAAAATACCTCACTTTTCAACTATTGGAACAGAGAACAATACTTTCCACTCGCAGATCACTGACAAATATTCCAGACAGCTTCCAAAGCTCCACAATTGATTAAAATAAGTCACATTTATTCTAACCTACACGGCATGCGTGCCAGGCCACTGTGTATTGCCACGGGTAAACAGAAAGCAAGATGGCGACCGTAACCCGAGCAGGTATTTGAAACCATAGTCAAACGACAATGGCCGAGCAAGGGTGCAACAACGCCCTAGCTTTACCTACCAGCTACTTGCAATGCCACTACAACGCCTAGTATTCAGTTAGTGCAGAGCTGGTGCGCAAGCAAGTGATGAACCAGGTATGAACGAGGCGTGCACTATTGTGGCACAAGGCAAGGTTGTCATTCCGTTCACTGAGAGAAATGTTCACAATGTCTATACGAATACAGCCCTGATATTGGGGTTCACTAGAGCAGAACCAAGCCAAAGAAGGACAAAACAAAGTTCGTGCAAAGCAAAAAGAAGTCAAGGCATTGTTTCAAAACGAACATTGGTCGTCCTCTCATAATGATATGAATACGCAACTAAGCCAGTACAAGGGTAGCAATGCTGTCCCGTATGATTAAAGCCGGCAGTAGGACAGCCTTGCTAATACATTGGCAAGATGGTCGTACCCTTACAAATGCCGTACACATTTTGACCTACTATTGCTTGTGTCGCGGAAGCACCGGAAGTGTAAGATGCGCGTCCGCATACTGCATTTTTCATTCGTGTCGTGATCAAACGCCCCCTCAGTCTTAAGGACGCAGGCCACGGGGAGCGTGCGCGGGACGGTGTTAGTACAGTTAGCGGATTGCGGTGGAAAAATTTATTTGGTTAGCGTATAGCCTATTTAGGCATATTCTAGACCAATTTTTCAGTGTCAGTGCCCTATGACATTGGGAGCAGGCAGTCGCTAAAGTGGTGTGGACTTGGAAATGGATTGCACTTGCAAGGTAAGCAGCGGCATGGGAATGCGAAGTGTCCAATTACATACCTACAATATCTACATACATACATACCTACGTGTTTCGAAACTTCTTCCATTGCATACAAATGACTTTATGGGTGTAGCCAGGGATTCTCAGGCATATGGAACCAGTGGCGGATCTGGCCGGTAGGTCTAGGAGGGGGGAACCGAAGTCGAAAAGCAAAAATATCCCGGTAAAAGATTTGGCCACAAGATGTTTGCTTTTGCTTTTCAAGGATCATTCACTCAAAAGCGGTTTTTGGTATCAAGAGGACCTAGGTCCAATGCTTGCACTGAAGTTGACTGGTTCTGTTTGAAGTTGAATGGTTCAGTTAAAGCACCAAAACCTTGCTTATAGACTTAAAGAGCAGGAGCCTGGGAAAAATGACTAAAAGTCGACAGCTTTTGGGGGGGATATGATTCATCACTGAACTTGTTTCGTTTGGGAGATCAACTGCCTTTTTCGCCCCCTCCCCTTGAATCGGCCACTGTATGGAACCATTGAGTTCTGGTGACCTCAATATTGACTTAACCAAAAAAAGTTCGCATAATGGTTATTCGTCTAGTCAAGAGCTTTTGAACGCAAACAAAGCATACATCTGCACTCCGGTTTTCCGATGACCGTGTCCTTACCGCCTCGCATCTCATTTTTAGCCCGAGCTCCCAAGGCCCTGGTGTGGGTGTTGGGCGAGTATATGATGACAAGATCCAGGCTGTGGGTGCGACACTGCGAGCGCACACAGTATGTGGAATGACATGGAGGTGGTGGTGGTGGATGTGCCAATTGAAGCCCTCCTTATTTGGATCATATGCCAGTTCGTCTTCAGTCTGGAAAGGGGCCAAAAAAAACAGTTCGCTTCTTGGCCTTCAATGTCCTCGCTGCAAAGGACGTGAACGTCCTCTGGAATCATCAAAGAATTTCGGGATGCGATGGTGATGGGAGATGGCTGAGCTGGAGAGGCTCATGTGATTGAGCTGGAGTGGCTCAGATGACTGAGCTGGTGTGACTCAGATGGCCAAGATGATTGCGATATGATGTTCGTGTGTTATTTTCATTCGTGCAAAGATTTTGTAACTACTACGATCTGTGATAATCATGCGTTTGATTTCTCTTAATAAATTGATCTCTCTTAATCCAAGAAAAACAACAAAGGAAACATGTTTTAAGGGAGTTACCTCAGATGAGATCAGTGTTCTTCAGCAGGAACGAAGAGGAGTTTTATTGGGGTTCGAAAAGTTATCAATTATAGGTATACTTCCAACTTTTTGTAGACCTATTCACTGGCTTATCATTCACCCATACTGAGGCTAACAAATTCGTACTTTCCTCATTCAGGCACTAGAATGAGGCCGACTGAAGACTTTGTCTAGACCTGGTCTCTGCATTCTAAGCATGGTAAGCACCTAGTTACGATAGGATGATGACTGATTAACACCAACTAAACCATGGTCAAAGCCTCGTTCTTGCGATAAGTTACTAGAGTAAGAAATGCTAGCACATTTGTAGGCCATGGTAAAGACTTCTGTACAGACTTGGTTATTGCATTTTAACCCTCGCCCCACCGGGGGGCCATCGATGGCCCCCCTAAGGTTTTTCCGGGATAGCAGAAAAACGACGAGGCGCAGCACCGCGGTTGAGGGCTCTACCTCTCACTGCATCATTTTCCCATCATCCCTGAAATTTTTTACCCCGGGTCACCCAAGGTCAGGTCACAAGACGAGGTCAACCAAGGTCACCTCACTTCACCTTTAGAGCTCTGTAAGAGCTACATTTCAAAGTCGATCGATTTGAAACTTCCTACACTTCATGACCCCTCCAGGGTCTACAAGATGTATATCCGGGATTTTTCGATTTCGTGCCCTGAGGTCAGGTCACGAGGCGACCTCTCCCATTGACAAAGCATGGGGAAAAGCTATTTCATGATATAAAAGCCACAAAAATTATTGCAAATACTCAGGCTGCTCAGAACAACGTTTTTGGACACCCTTTCACGGATCCCAGGGGTCATATTTGCCCTTTGACTTTTCCAAGGTCATCCAAGGTCACCAGAGGTCAAAAACAGTATTTTGACAATAACTTTTGACCTAATTGAGCTAGAGCGGTGAAACAAACACCATCGTGTTTGTCTTGTCACTGGCTTTCATTTGATATACGGCAAGGTCACTTTTTGACCTTTCGTGACCTCAGGTCATATTAGGTCACGAGGTGACCTCTGGCGGTCAAACCACTGGCGGGAGGTCTTTACGTTCCACATAGCGGAAAAAGTACTGGCAATTTGCTATCAAATGTACTTTACCAGGCCTCAATAGCTCTTATGACATAAGAGTTATGCCCAGTTTGCTTAATCATTGCATATTTGAGTGAAAATAGCCGATCTTGACCTAATTTGACCTCTGGAGGTCAAGCCATTGACCTGAGCACTAAAACATGCGAAGTAATTTCTTACTGAATTCACGCGAGCTTTCTATTGCACTTTGCAGATTTGCGCTAACGCCCATATTTTCGGAGTTAGAGGGGGGCCATCGATGGCCCCCCCGGTTGGGCGAAGGTGGCGCCGGACCCCCGGTGGGGCGCGGGTTAAACATTGTGGGCACTTCGTTGCAATGCGATAGTTGATGATTAATACAAATTCAACCCTGGTCAAAGCTTTGTTCTCGTGCTAACTTTTGGGCCCGCAATGTTAGTTTTTGGAGTAAAAAAACTGGCAAATGCTTGCTAATGATGCAGACATTTAGAACACAAACTTTAGGGTTCTGCAGCCCTCGTTACGAGGTTGTAACTTAGTGAAAATTTCTCTCAGTGTAGTAATTGCATTGCTTTATGCTAGTGACGTAACCAGGGTTGTTTTACTTCGGTAATTGAACTACGGTGCAACTATTGTTCTGCAATGGTAAACCTTGTAGAAACACAATTTTAAGCTTTTAACTTGTAATACATTCTTTCTGTGCGTTCTCTAGTCATGCGTTCGCTTTCACCAATATAAATTTTGGAGCAGAGTTGACAAGTTATTTCATAGACAGAGTTGCCATCAGTGGAACTAGTTGCCACCAGTGGGCTAAGATAAGGGCGCATGTGGAACTCGCATGAAGGAAAACGTGGTTTTCTGTCGAGTGCGTATATTGTAGCAATACATTTAATTTGGCACGCACCTACCAGCGTCACATTGCGTGACACGAGTTTAAGCAAATAAGAGATACAGCCAGCAGAAAAGGTCCTGAGTCTTTGCCTGCACAAGGTGTAGCGAGGTGTTTCACAAAAAAACACAAGCGAGGTGTTTCACAAAGGTGCACAAGGTGTTTCACAAAGATGTAGCGAGACTTTGACGTTGTTGCTGGTCGGTCAGTCGTACCGTGACTCAGTGCAGTGAAATACACTATGATTGGTGTGATTTGGTGTGGATATGGTTGGTGTGATTTTTTCTGTGCGGTGTTTGGAGCAGTAAAACAGTGGACTGACGTCAACGCAAGCGAGTTTTGAAAGTTTCAATTTTCTTTTTATAAAAATTTAACGAATTTTTAAGAGAGTTCTAGATGATGATGATTATTGGAGTTTTTGGGCACCTCAGCTACTGAGGCTATATGTGCCCATCGTTATCTGATTAAATCATTTCCAGTGCAACACCAGGTGTGTTAGGACTAAAAGTATATAATGTAATTGTGCTGCATGTTCATATATAGCTAGTTAAAGAAGAAAAGAAAACGCATCTTTTTAGGTAAGACTGGTTTAGCGTGGGTTGTAGATGATCTGGAACTTTATCTCTCTTAAGAACTGTAGGACTCTACTGATGTCTACAGCTGCACTGTCACCGAGTACGTCAGTCAACGGTGTTGGTGGGAAGAACCTGGTGCGGATTCTACGAATCTGTGCGCAGCCAGCGCCATCATCTAGCACATGTTCAATGCCAAGTCAGTTTCCACAGTGAGAGCATAAGAGAGTTCTAGGAGAGTTCCGGAAGAGATCTGGTGGATTTTCAGACAGAGTATGGGGAGAGTGCTAGGAGATCAAACGTGTTTTACCAGCGTTTTAGTGAGAGTTTTATCAGAGTTGTAGGAGGTTATGGTATTTTACAAGAGTTGTTGGACATATTTTTACCAGGGTTCTGGGGGAGTAAGGTATTTTACCAGAATTTTGGAAGAGTTCTACCTAGAGTTTTTGCAGAGTCTTAAAAGAGTTTTTGGAGGCGTTTGAGGAGAGTCGTAGGGTGGTCAATTTTAGCCAACTCTACCTGAACCCTTTGCAGAGCTATTCCAGAGGCAACTTTTTCTCAGTGCAATGTGTAGCAATATGTAGTTTAATACCATGGAAGAACCTGAGAGATGGGCATGATCTGCCCCCCCCGCCCTGTTGGAAATTGGGTTAACGAAGAGCCGATCGAGGAAGAAAATTTCAATGCACAAGAAATGCGAACCCTGCGGGGAACTCCTACTGGTCCATTCGGTGAAAGTGCCAAATGGTATAGTCCTGACACATTGTGAACGCTGGGAGTATCCGACAAAATCTGGCGTTCGCGCTATTTCCGCCAGAATGGCCAAAATGACGCATCACATTTCCCAATCATGTCTTCATTCTCGTTTTCTAAGCCGTCAGAAGGATCTTCCTCTAACGAGCTACCATGTGATGTGGACAGGATACTCCTGATTGGCCATTTCCACGTGCTCAAAGATTGACACTGCCAATGAATTCCGGGGGATTGTCGGAAGGACCAGCTGACTACGCTAACTGTAAAAACGCCGTATACACTGACCGTGCGAATCGAAGTATGTACTTTCATTGTAACATCGCTGCTGTAGTTGGTTCCACTTTTAGGTCTAATTTTTACATTTCTTTTACATATTTTACATTTTAGTATTCCGAATCTAAGTCACAGTCATCGATGTATGTGCATACTTTATATAAGAGGCTCAACCGTGAGGGAAGGATGTGATTTTTTGTATGTTAAATGCACCGTGTCGGCTTGATCTGTAATTGGGCGCCCAGAGCCTGTTGCCCATATAACGGAATACATGAAATGAAATGGAACGTGCCACTCTTCCAGTGGGTTTTGAACTGAAATAACACCTGTAGTGTATCAAGCAACCAATATTGAAATATTTCATGTGATCCACGGCTCTCTAACCAAAGTTCTGTAAAATTTCTAGCAGATATCAACACTGAATTTCTCAGAGCGGGAAAAATAGTTAAGGGCTCGTTGGTCTAGGGGTATGATTCTCTCTTAGGGTGCGAGAGGCCTCGGGTTCAAATCCCGGACAAGCCTGAGTGGTTTTCATAGCTGATACACTTTTTCGTCGCACTCCCATGTTACCTGCGCATTAGAACCGATACGGCATCCAGGGGAAATTCTTAACCATTGGGAGGCTTGTTTTTCCTAAGGGACAAAACCATTTTCCAATGCTGTCATGCAAAGAAAAGCATGCTCTTACGCATTACCATTTCATGCAGTTGTTATCTGTTGCGTCTATGATGCTTACCATTAATTATCGGTATCACGCAACTCGTTCCGGTTATTACTCGGAAATATACACTATGCGCTCTGAGACACGTGTTTAAGCCGGAAGTTTGTTTATTTAAGGAAGAATCAAAACAATGCAGCGCTGTCGGTTCTGATAACACACAATATATTTATGCAACGCCGCTGTCGGCAGTTAATTGGAGCTTTTACAAATCTGGCGCACGAATTTCAATGCTGGCGCATAACATAACACAACATCCGCCCCCTCAAAAATAAAGGTCTACGGCTACGACCTTAACCATGAAAGGACAGTCAACAACACAACTTGCTGAACATCGTAACACATCAGCCTAACTCGGCGAATACCTCAACGGAGCCCTAATGACTCGCTCACTACGCCTGATGGGCGGTGTCACCGGATCTGGCCTGAGGGTAAGACAGGGTGTTAGCTGGGGCTCAGGCGTCACTGGGCTGTCTGGCTCTGCAGGCTCTAGTTCAGATGGCGACGCAGAGTGCACAGGGACTGGGCTAGCGTCAAACCAGGTCTCCGCGCTCGGATCGACGTGGTTTCCAGGTCGCGCAGTCACGAGATCTCGCGCGTGGACACGTCGGCCGTCTTGGAGCCGGTAACTGAGCGGGCCCATGCGTGCGACCACTTTTGCAGCCTGTGAGCCCGTGAACTTTCCAGTTCGACGGCACCTGACACGCACCGTGTCGCCGGCCTCCCACTGAGGCGCTTTGCCAGCGCGCCTGTCGTAGCGCGCTTTGTAGGCAGCCTGGTAGCGCTGAACGCGCTCGGGGTTTACCCGTACTGCCTCCGAGTCCTGTGGCAGACCCAAAACGTCGAGGGCTGTGCGCATCTCGCGGCCCCTCATGACCCTGAACGGGGACAGACCTGTCGCCGGGTGAGGGGTAGCGCGGTAGTTTTTTTCAAAAACTCGCGCAGGTATCCAGCTCTGGGTTTCTTCAGGATCCGCGCCGTCTCGATGGCGTCCTTCACAGTCCTGTTGAGGCGCTCTACCATGCCACAGGTCGTCGGACTGTAAGTCGAGCTGTGGATAACTTACCCCGACTGGCGCGAGAAACTGGCTCAGCTCTGATGACCGAAACTGGGGACCGTTGTCGGTCACCAGCACTTCTGGCACGCCTTCTCTGCTGAACAGCGATTCGAGGAACCGTACAACTGTGCCTGCAGTCACCTCACCACACAAGGCAACCTCCGGCCACCTGCTGTACATGTCACAGAGGACGATGCCATAGCGCTCATGCTGGGGACCCTTCATCGGCCCTATGATGTCGCACATTACTTTCCGCCACGGCCCAGAAGGTATTGGAATGGGGTGGAGTGGCGGTCGGCAGCCCTGGACGTGTGCGCTGTGTGCGGAGCACAACAAACACTCCTTCAGAGCGGCCTCTATGTCCGCGTCCATGGACGGCCACCAAAACCCGTCTCGAAGCCTTTGCTTCGTTCGCACTATCCCCTGGTGGGACTCGTGCGCGTTACTGATCACACGGCTGCGGAGCGTCTCTGGCACCACGAGCCGTTCACCACGGAAGATAAGCTGGCCGGCTACAGACAGCTCATGGCGTACTGCAAAGAATGCCTTCATGGGCACGGCCACATCGCGCGCTCTGCCGGGCCACTCGCCTTGCACGTGCTGACACACGGCTGTCAGCGTGGCATCACCTGCAGAAGCGTCTGCGAACTCAGCTTCGGATACCGCTGAGGTACTGGACAACATTGCCACCTGGACCGTGTCGTCGTCTTCCCAGTCCACCTGAGGAAGGGGCAGCCTGGAAAGGCCATCAGCCACTTGGCTACACTTTCCAGGGATGTACTCTACATCAAAACAGAACTCCATCATCCGAGCCTCCCATCGAGCAACTCGGCGCCCGACTCGGCTCGAGCCCTTGGGTCCGTAAATGGTACAGAGTGCCTGGTGGTCAGTCCTGAGGAGGAATCTCCGACCCCATAGGAACACTCGCCATTTCTCCACGGCCCACACACAACAGAGTGCCTCCTTCTCTACAGTGGAGTAACCTCTCTCAGCTGAGGAAAAGTTCTTAGTGGCGTACGACACTACCTCCCCTCTCTCCCATCAGGTCCTACCTGACTGAGGCGAGCACCACACCCAACGTCACTGGAGTCACAGGTCAGGATGGTGCGCTGTGCCGGATCAAAGGCGCACAGGGCAGGGGCCCTCTGGATGGCAGCCTTGATCTCCTTGACAAGCTGTGAACTCTCATGGGTCCACACGAACGGTTCTGCCTTCAGCAGAGGTCTCAGTGGATCAACCAGAGTGGAGAACCCAGGCACGAATCGAGAGTGGTAGCTCACTGAGCCCAAGAACGACTGCAGCTCAGCAGCTGTGGAGGGGTCACGCCCACTCACTAGTGGAGTGATCCGCTCTGGATCTATGCGGATGCCGCTACCTGATACCAGGTATCCCAGGAAGTTGATGCTGGGCACCCCTCGTACACACTTCGCCTGGTTTACCAGCACGTTCCGATCTCGGAAGACCGCTTCGACCTGCTTCACGCGACGGTCATGCTCCTCTCTCGTGGATGCATGCACAACTACATCATCTTGGTAGATGGATACGCCGCTGATCCCCTTCAGCATCGACTCCATGACCTGCTGGAAACACGGACCTGCAGAGGCCAGACCAAACGGAACCCTAGTGAACCGCCTGAGCCCCTGAGGAGTGGAGAAGCAGGTTAGGCTGCGGCTGTCGGGATGAAGATCCACCTGGTGGTAGGCATCCTGAAGGTCAAACTTTGTGAACACGCTTGAACCTCGGAACCTGTGAAGCATGCCCTCCATGTTGGGTAGAGGATACCCATCAATAATCACAGATCTGTTAGCTTGTCTGAGGTCTTCACATACATGTATGTCTCCATTACGCTTCTTAGTTACAACTAAGGGAGACACCCACTCAGACGTATCAACCTTCTCGATCACACCTGGGGGCGCGGTAGTGGAATGGTCAGCGTAGCTGGCTTCCATTCAGCCGACCCGGGTTCAAGGCCCGGCGGCTTCCTGCACAAGGAGCAAGCTGGCTCCCGAGAAACCCTTCCAACAGGGAAAGAGTTGGCGACGCCATATGACCCTGGCAGTTGGTGCGTCGATAAGCCCCCAAAAAAATCGATCACACCTGCCTGCTCCAGCCTATCTAAACGCTCTCTCACCTGATCTCTTACCGACCACGGCAGTTGACGAAGAGGTCGGTGGACGGGAGGGATGTTGGAGTTGATGGTGATGCGGTGCTGGTAACCACGGATAGGAGCAGCTTCCTGCTGGGTTTGCACCTTCTTGGCAGGTTCATGCTGGGTTGGAGGATGAGGTTCCTGAGCGACAGCACACACTTGTTTATTCACAACGCTGACCTCGAACAAACGCATCATATCCAAACCCATGATGGGACGGCCATGGGGCACAACATACACACTGACACACTTCTCTAGCCCCTTGTACCTAACTAACACATCTGCCACACCTAACACTTGTACCTTCCCCCTTGGTAGGAACACAGTTGCTCTGCGGTTTGGACAAGCGGCACACCAGTTAACACACTCTTGGGCAGGATCGATACATTTGACCCAGTGTCGACCATCATCTCAATGTCTTTGACTGCCCCTTGAACTGGAGCGCTTAACTGAGCAGACCCCACAGAGGGGATCTCTAGTGCACGCACGGCATGCATGCCTGCTGCTGTCCTCTTGCTATGGCACACAGATGCCCAGTGTCCTTGCCGACCACACTGGTGGCAAACGGTACTTCTTGCAGGGCACACATTGACAGCATGTGGGTGAAGCCCACACCTTTGACACTTCACGGGTTGGTGATGAGGCTGCAGCGGAGCACCACCACCAGAGTACTGGCTAGGTCCAGGGTGCGAAACTTGCTGGCGCTTACCTCTGCCTCTGGAGCGGGGTGGGCAAGGCTTACCCTGGTAGGCATAGTTAGCCTCTACGGGCTGGCTAGCTGTCACTTGGGTAGCGGACTGCAGAAAACTGGCTTCCCGAGCAGCAGTTTCCACTGTTTCTGCAAAGCGGAGGGTCTTCTCCAGCGTCAGCCCATCCTCCATCAGCAGGCGTTGGCGCAAGGTAGGAGAACGTGTCTTCTCAACCACCTGGTCTCTGATGAATTCTTCCGACTTGTCGCTATAGTCGCAGGTTGCGGCTAGGCCACGAAGGACACTTACCCATTGGGCAGTTGTTTCTTGAGGCTGCTGGTGGCGGCTATGGAAACGGCATCGCTCACCAACCACGTTTGTCTTGGGCCCGAAAAAGCTAGTAAGCTTTCGCTTCAGGTGGGCAAGGTCTGACTCGCCTTCCAACTTGGTCAGAACAGGCAGAGTATCAGCTATCCGCTGGCCTTCACATCCTAGACAGTGCATGAGGAGTGCTACTTCCCTGGGTTGGGGGAACACGTCACCACCAATGTCTTGCAGATATACGTCGAACTGACGCAACCACGTGGCCCACGGGACCGGCGCAGGGCCGGGTGCGGCTAAACATGGCGCGGGGGCACCTCCTAAAACATCCATAATGGCACGGAAGCAAGCTCAATTCCCTGGGAAGAGCTACAACTGGTCGGCAAAATATGTTGCGTCTATGATGTTTACCATTAATTATCGGTAGCACGCAACTCGTTCCGGTTATTACTCGGAAATATACACCATGCTCTGAGGCACGTGTTTAAGCCGGAAGTTTTGTTTATTTAAGGACGAATCAAAACAATGCAGCGCTGTCGGTTCTGATAACACACAATATATTTATGCAACGCTGCTGTCGGCAGTTAATTGGAACTTTTACAAATCTGGCGCACGAATTTCAATGCTGGCACATAACACAACACAACATTATCTTACGACCTGGGTTGGGTAGGCTCAATGTTTCTGAAGTATATGTGTAATTCAAAGTGTTGTTTTGTGACCAAAAACAGACAGTCGCTAATGAAGCTAGCCGGCTTAGAGGACAGAAGTAAGGGTGTTTCATATTTCATATTCCAACAGTATGCAGAGGGTTGCCATTGTATCAGGGTAGGCGGGAAGAATCCTTCTGCATCTGCAAGTCGAACGAGCAAAAGATCAGATAAGATGGTTCAGATCACCACATCAGGAAGTCCTTGATTCGCCAACGTCATACAAACATTGTGTAGAAACCAGAGGGGGTATAAATGCGACAAGTGGAGTATTGCGTCAGAGGGTATCTGCGTCTGAAATGTTTCTATACTTTCCATACAATATGTTTGTGCATTCGCCTTTATAAGAAATGGGTGAAACCCACTAATAACTCAAGTACATCAAGCAGAGGAAAAGCACGGCATTTACAGTGTAGTGATGAATAACGTTGAGAACAAAAATCATGTCAGAAGTGGGATTCGAACCCACGCCTGGAGAACCAGACTGCGACCTGAACGCAGCGCCTTAGACCGCTCGGCCATCCTGACCAGGGTACTTTAACTACGGGTACAACCAAGTTTCCTACTAAATATAGTCCTCCCATGATGACGTCACCGCCCTTTCCTACTAAGTTCTAGAATATTCTACTAAGTTTTTGGAAGGATCAGCTGGAACATACCAAGTTTGGGCGTATTTGGCAGCAATCTGGTATAAATCGAAATCAACTTGTTTCACCCATTTGACAGTAACCTTGATCTCAACGGCAAGCAGCGTATTTTACGTAAATCTAATGAAAATCATAACACTTCTAAGCATTTGTTGAAAGGGCATGCATTTATTTGATCAACTCAGGCCTATTAATAGCCGAGAGAAATAAGTTTACCTTCGCTCAGGAGATCACCGGTGTTTATTGTCTTCTGCTGCAGGTGCCACCAACAGCCAATCAAGGTCGAAATCAACAGCCAATCAAAATCGAGATTAGTCTTACTGCAAACAGCTGTTGGTGCTGAACCTGTCCTTATTTTGATACGCTCTGGAAAATTTGTAAAAATAATATTATTCACTGGAGTTTTTGCAAAACGTCTGATGGTTTCACAAAGAAAATCTTTTAGCTTTCTGTTGAACCATATAGGTTTTGTTGATACAGTTCTAAAATAGGTTATTTAGGCTTCGAAAAGTGATTTCTCCTATGCCTGCATAGTAACTGTTGTGCCTCTCAGCCATGATGACGTAATGCTGCCAAACAACTTGAACGGGGTCTGATCCTGACTATGGTTTCAATCGCGCATCGCAGCCAAATGGCCGCGTGAAAAGTTCAGGGGGGGCGTCGAAGCATTGTCACGGTTACAATTTTTTTAACCGAATCTCTAGAAAGGTAAGCAATGCAGCTTAAAAATATGTGTGAAGTTTCCATCTTCCAATATTTATATACTTGAATTACAACCCAGGGTCTCTTGTAGACCCTGGAGGGGTCATGAAGTGTAGGAAGTTTCAAATCGATTGACTTCGAAATGTAGCTCTTACGAGAGAGCTCTAAAGTTGAAGTGAGGTGACCTCGGTTGACCTCGTCTGGTGACCTGACCTTGGGTGACCCGGGGTAAAAAAATTCAGGGATGGTGGAAAAATGATGCAGTGAGAGGTAGAGCCCTCAACCACGGTGCTACGCCTCATCGTTTTTTCTGCTATCCCGGAAAAACCTTAGGGGGCATCGATGCCCCCGGTGGGGCGAGGGTTAACTGACTCAGCCCAAAACACAAATTGAGTTGACTTGGAGTCGACTTTGACTCAGAGTCGTGACACGACAAGCTGCCGGTGACTTGGCCTGAGATGACCCAAACTCAAAATTTTGGGAAAAGTTGAGCAATTGAGCAAGGATAAAGTGTGCCTAGCTGCCTAGTAAAGTGGGGCTTTGCGCTACCGTTTCCTGCCACCTTCGGAAAACCCCGAGGGGACGTTAAAATACCCCCTCCTCCATTGGGGCGGTAACGTCTAGTTTCCAATACTGAAATCAGCACCATCAGCATGCTCGGGTCCAAGGGCAGATCTAGCGGGGAGCCTGAGGGGCGAGGACAGGCACTCCCCCAAAGCCCCCTTTTCGCCCAAATTCTAAACCTGCCCCCAAACATCTGGTCCAGACTCGCTCCTGTCAGGGCAAGCCCCCTGAAACCAGCCAGGGTTCCATGCCGTGGCGGCGGTCGAACATAATGACACCCTGGCACAATGGGAGCTTAGAGGTAAGGACGTCGCCCAGGCTTTTTGCCTGATAGCTGCCACCGGACAATCGACAGTGAGTGGCTTGGTGACTGGGTGAGTGCTCTGTGAGGTGTGCACATGTACCTATGATGCACTGTTTCACTCGGTCTATTTTTTTAACATTCGTCCATTGAAATATATGTATGGCTATAATGGACAGGGGCGAATCCAGCAGGTAGGCTGGAGAGGCGGAGCAGCTCAAGCCGATGGGACAAAAAACATTTGTCGGTGGATTGTGGAAACGGTTATACGGCAGTGTATGTAGTTACGAATAAAGATTCAAGAACGATAGGTAGGCAGGTAAGGGGAAGCCGGGAACGACAAGGTAGTCACGAGAGCTTCCAATTTCAAGGACGGCTTCGGCACTTCATTTTTTGTGACGTCAAATTTCTCGGGGTACGATTGATTCCAGAACGGATTTTCTTTTATTACATCCACCAGATTTCGTGCCATGGCTCATATCCTTCATGAGGGTTTCGCAAATTACATATCTTGCTAATCCTTGCCAAACAACTTTCCCGCACTCGAGAAGCCTAGAAATCCGCAAACACAGGAATGTCAATAAACGAAACAGCTGTTGTCAAGACCATGTAAGACGGGGTAGCGCACGTGCTACAAATGCCACATTAACACGGGCATTGACGTGGGTATGAGCCACCTTCGTTTTGACGGGGGGCGGATACCCCCAAGATCTCAAAAACCACGATAGATAGCGAAAAACGGTAAACGGCTTCAGGTAGCCCATCCACTTCTCTATCAAAAATCTTTGAACCATTTTTTTCAGGTCACATTTGAGGTCACTAGAGGTCAATACATGCCGTCATAGGGATAATATGTAAATGAAGGTTTTCGGTCTTTACATCTGAACAAAATAACATAGAGCAAAACAATTTGAACCCCCTCGAATCCTCGCAGCAAGCCGAATCGAACGCTATATAATATGACCTTGCTAGGTCAAATATGAAATTTGACCTGACCTGAGGTCAGGTCAAGGTCAGATTAGTTAAAATGCATATAATTATAACTGCAAGGAAACGGCGAATATAATGCAGTTACAACAAAAGCTCTAATTAAAACCATTTTCCCATGTATTTCCGATGGCTCGCAACTGACCTTATGTCATCGATATCGAAAAAACCGGAACATATTTTAGAGAACTCGGTGGGGCCATCATGGGATATGAGTTTCAATTGGATAAGTTCATCCTGCCCGAACTTATGCTATCTTAACTTTTTTTAGGTCAGGTCACTTGGCCTGTACTGCTGACCTGACCTGATGTGACCTAACCTTAAAATTTTGACAAAGGTTGTAAAAATGATCAGGAAAAAGGTATGCCAAGTACAGCGGCGCTACGCAGCACCGTTTCTAATGCTATCTCGAAAAATCCCGAGGGGCGGGTACCCGCCCTTCCCCGTCAATGCGCGTGTTAAAGAGCTGCTTAGGCATGCCTAATTTGCAGATTTAAAGAGTCAGTACTCGCTTCCGAATGAATGAGGCATTAAAGATGTCAATCACAAAGAACACGTTAGATTTGCCTCGGGGTTAGGCAGATTCAGCTGAATAGCGAAGTGCCTCATCTCGCATTTGTTGACGGCAGGAGCTGCGAATCTGGATTTTCAGTGATGTAAATCATGGGCTCTTTGACCCAGTGATCCGAAAAGAAATATTCTCTGTTCATCGAGTCAAATTATATTTATTCCACGTAAAATACATACCTGCTTAGATATTTAAAAGTGGCTCAGCAGTGCCTAATGCGTCTCTATGGAAGCGCCGCCACTGGTTCCATGTGGCCAGAACTTACCCACTTTAAGCGGATTGACAACTTTCTGAAGACATTAAACTCGCTCTTTTCCACGGTTTTACCCGAGTTAGCCTTCTCAAGCTTTTTGGGTGGTTTGGGTAGGTACGTATGTACCCAAGATCCGACCATCACTAACCATGGATCCGACTAGCAATAGCCAAAGCAATAGAGACACTTAGATTTCTTCGTTAGGCTTCTTGGTTCGAGATAATTATCTAAACTATTTAGCCTCTTCATCGCTTTCGGAAAAGTTTGGAGAAGACGGAGTAAGAAGTACTTTTCTGTCTCAACCGTAGCTGCCGTCAGCTGTCGAAGCTACATACGGGACCTTGGAAGAATTTGTTTAGAGGGAAGCTGCCAACCTGGTATGACTGTACCCAGTATTAGTAGCTATTTCTACCACCAGGCTAGAAATCGACGTACCGGTAAAGGATATTACGTTTTCCCTTCCGTGGAAAAGTCTTCAGGTGCATAATCGAGAAAAACTGTTTTATGTGTTTAATCTTGTCTACACCAGAAAAACAAAAAAGTGAAGCGGAAATTTTTCCGAGGCTCAAAGACGAAATGTACCTTCCGACAGCAACGTTGGATCTCGGTCACTAGTTGGGGGAGAGGCCTTTGGTCCCAACATCGTGAAAAACATGCATGGTTAGGGGTGGAAAAAACCAATTGCTCACAAGCCACTGTCAAAATGACTCACCTTGAAAATTCAAATTATGAAATACGCCAGAAAATACCTAGGAATACAAAATATGAATGGGGCCAGACGGTGAAATAACAAACAAAGTTATCAGGAAAAAACAAAACATTGCAGGATAATTGCAGGCGATTAGAGGTAATTAATGACCAATATTATAATCAATATAATATGTATTATCACAATTAGGCGTTATAACGCCTAGCATAAGTGTCGCCACCGGCAAAAAGGGGGCACCTAAACTTCAACCTGATGCTGACAAAAAACTTTCAACATCAGTACCAAAAACTGTTCGAATTTGGGCTCCTCGTTGCCTTCCGCAGCGGCTGGATATAAGCATGTCCGGCTTTCTCTTATTTTGACTGAGATCAGGAAATTTTTGGCCAAAAAGTGGGGGGCCTGGCCCCCTGCCCCCCCTTTCCGACGCGTATGACGCCTAGAAAGGTACACGAAAAGATCGAGGCAGAGGCGGATCCAGGATTACCGATCGGTGGGGGGCATTTTTCGGGAAGGGAGGGGCGCCATCCAGACCAGGGCACGCCACTTTTGATCGAACAAAATATATCAGGTGGGCGAGCGCGAGATCCTATCGGCAGGCGCCGGTTTTCGCATTCTAGAGGGAGGGGGCCTGGAAAGCGACATTTTATGGGGGTGCCATTAACCTCCTTCCGGGTGGTACCGAAGGTCGATGGGGGCAACTGTCCCCCTTTGCCCACTGGATCCGCGTATGGATCGAGGGCAGGGGCGTCGCCACCGGGGGAGGGCTAGGGGCCCCGACCTCCCCACCTTTTGGCCGAAAATTTCCTGATCTCAGTCAAAATAGGAGAAAACCGGACATTCTTATAACCAGTCGCTGCAGAAGGCAATGAGGAGCCCAAATTCGAACATTATTTGGTCCTAATGTGTAAAGTTTTTTGTCAGCGTCAGTTTGAAGTTTCGCTGGCCCCCCCCCCACTTTTTTGCCGGTGGCGACGCTTATGATCTAGGGTGACAAGCAAGACACTGGATTCCCTAATACCCCGCTTCTTCTTTTTCAAAACCATGTGCTTTTCGCAAGTTTGGGCCCATCTGGCCCCTTCCCCAAACCATTAGCCTGGATCCAGTCCGTAGCCTGGAAGCTTTCCCAGAAAAAGTAATGCAGCCTTGCACATTATCTTAATTATGTAGTCTTATGACGTCAACACTCGGTCTACAATGCAGGAAAATCGGGTGCGACCGCGAGATTTGGGATTCATAAGAGGATCCAGGATTGCTGATCAGGGGATTACATAGTGGGGGCGCCATTAGGACGAGGGGCTACCACTTTTGGACGCAAAAGCCAATCAGGTGGGTGCCAAATCATATTGCAGGGGCATAGGCGGATCCAGGGGGACGGAGGGGACACGTGTCCTCCAGGGGCGTAGCCAGGATTTCGCTCAGGGAGGGGCGGTGCCCCGAAAAGGACCCCCGCGACAGCGCCAAAAGGGCCCTGATGGGTAAAAAGGCCCTGCTTGTTACAGAATAGAGTGCTGAAGAGGGCTTAAGAGGGCCCTGTCTGGTATAACATGCCAAATTTGGCCATAGAGCATAGTGCGGGGGAGCCGCGCTTCGCGCGGCTCGTGTCCTCAAGGGGACCCTTCGGGCCCTCAGGGAGGGGCGGCTGTCCCTGCCGCCGCCCCCTGGCTACGCCCCTGCCCCCCCCGATCGACCCTCGGCGCCCCCTGAAATTGTCACGGCGCCCCCTGAAAGGCTGATGGTGCCCCCTGAAATGTCGCTTCTCAACCCCCCCCAGGATGCGAAAATCGACGCCCACCGATAGGATTTGGCGCCCACCTAATAGGTTTTACCGGTCAAAAATGGCGCCCCCTGGTCCGGATGGCGCCCCCGGGAAGGTGCCCCACCCATCGGCAATCCTGGATCCGCGTATGTGCAGTGGTACCGGTACTCACATCCTGGGGAGGTGAGGCGAGGGAAATAGGAAGAAAATGTCGTGGGCGCCATCGACCTTTAAGGGGGGCCATGTTCCATTTCATGAGTGCCAGTCCTATCTGGATCTGCCTATGGATAATCTAAGTACATGTCTGTTAAAATCTATATCTCTCATAATGGGTTTTATTTTACAAGTGACGTGTAAACTATCCGCTCAAATGGTAAATATTTTTTTTGGTTGAACGATTTTGTGTTCGGGGGAGGGCGGGCGCCATTGAAACTATGATAATTAATTCAGGGAGGCAAGGGTAGATGCAGAAGACAAAGCACTTGGATCCCCCTCGCCACAAAATTCCTGGCCTAGCCTGACAAGTGGATCATGGAAACAGGAGGGCGCTTTTGGGAGGCAAAGCCTATTCAGGCAGTAGCAAATCCTATCCCGGGGGCGCCCATACTCTTATCCAGGGATGAGGTGGAAAGAAAAAACTCTTGGGACGGCAGCCCTTTTACGGGGCACCGAGGTTCGATCGGAGGAAAGTGTCCTTTTCTCCTGGATCCGCCTATTGCTCCCCGAGTGCACTCGGCTTCCTTTGAAACGCCGTCTCCAACCTTCTGGTACCTAGCCGCCAGTTGCTAGTACCTACCGGTACGTTATCCCAGAACTAGGTACCAGCCAGTTTGCTCAAAGGCAAATGCCAGCACATGTCAAACAAACCGCACCCCTGAGGGCGAAGAAGATAAGTGTAAATTTGTTATGCATTATTGTGCGATGTGAACGAAAGTTGGTTGTGAGAAAGGAGGTTTATGTAAGACTCCAGGCTTCGGCTGCAAAAGCCAGGACTCGGTAAGTATCTGCTTAATTCTGGCACTGCTTGTCTGTGAGGGCCGACTACTTTTAGCGGGCTCACACAGAGCGTTTCGACTTACCTCAGTGTCCCTTATCCCAATATTTTGATTTTGGGTGGAAAACCACACCCAGAAAAGTTTGGTTCTATATTGAATAATTATTTCTGCTTACTTTTCCACTAATTCCAATGCCGAATATGCATTTTCCTTCACATGTTAGGTTCTTTGGTAGGTATATGCACTTCTCACCTTATTTGCTGGGTTGTAAAATGTTCTAACAGAAACCCTGTGAAGTAATAATGGTGCCTCAAATGCTTCTCCAATTGAGATAAGTGTTTATTGCTGCTGCAGAATCCTCTCCACATGGCCAGAAAAATGTGTATTTTGATCCATTCTTGTCTAATTTTCTCAGAGCAGAAACCTGGCCTAAAGATGTGTTCCAAAGTACACTTGAACTGTTCAAAGAGAAAAACAATGAAGCGTGAAGACTTAATACATGTCTCAGCTCCTCCTTAAACTTTCTCCAACCTCCTATAAGTTCCTGTAACCTGCTCTTGCATCTTCCTCGGCCTTCTCAAATTTCCTTGAAGCTGCTCCAGGCTCATCTCAAGCCTCCCTTATATCCTCTTTAATGACATGTGTTTTTGTTAAGGTGATAAGAGGAGAAAAATTCTGGCACAGTAATTTTAATTAGCAAGCCTAAACAATATTTACAGTGAGAAACAGATGTTTGTGCATAGTTGATTTCACCTTTTCAGAGTGCCATTTCTATGAAGATGCAGGATTTGAGTGCAGGAGGCTTTTCATCAAATTTTGATAATCCCTGAGCTTTGCTATGTCCTCATTTTGGCCCTGATCAATTGCAAACAGCTGATGTTTCCTCCCATTCCATCCTACCCATATTTTTGCATCTGCCCTGACATTTTCTAAGCTACTCTCATCTTTCTTTCTGAGGTGTTGGAACAGGCTCTTACCTTCATTGAAAAAGGTTGTCTCAAAAGGCTGCTCCTTTTGCTATAGCAGATAGCTAGGCCAAGTAAAAAATGTATAAAAACAGTGCAAAAAAATATGTGCAAACAGTGTCTGTCATAATATGGTCTAAGTATTTATTCACAAAGTATATAAGGTTTAATATGCAATGGCCTGAGAATCATAAAACTAAATTTATATACTGAAGGAAAAAAGTGCTTGAAAACCTATTGCCATGGTCCTGCAGTCCCTAGCTTTATTCGGGGACCAGTGCAGGTTTTGTCAGGCCCTCGGTAGTCAACACAGTACATGACTTGTAAGACAATTATTTTCTTTTTCTTATTTTATCCTTGATTGAATGTTCAAGTACTTAAGTCATTATTTTCAATGTATGTATATAAATATTTTTGATTGCTTTTGCTTGTATCAATATGTTTATTTGGTATCTCTCCTTTGCCTGTCAACTCATATGAAACTTTTGAGATGGTTACGTTCATCTGTGTAACTGAAGCTGTGATCACTCCTTTCTTTCCTTCTTTCTTCATAGCTTCATCATCCTGTACAATGGCAGTTTCTTTCCTTTTGTTTCCCTGTGTATCCCAAGGATTAGCAAATGCTTCTCATAATCATATTCTTGGTTTTTGTCACACTGGCAGCTTAGGTTGTATGCTGCCCATGGCAAGCACTTCTCCAAATTGGTAGGGCTGCATTAGTGCTTTCCCAGTGCTATATTACAACTCATTTAGATATTATGAGAAATCCCACATTTTGCAGGCTGGCTGAGAACTGTCAATCATTGGCTTGAGTGGGTTATGGGGGAATCATGTGGGCTTGGGAGTGTGCCAAATCATCAGCATGAGTGACCTGTTCAAGGAAAAATTATGGCAAGGCCCTGTGTGCACGTTTTTAAATCTGTGATTGAAACAGGAAATTTAGCTTACAGATAGCCTAAATTTGCTATCAAACACACCCCTGTGGGCTTTGATTTGCTACTCACCAGCTAGACCTTTTGACATGACTTCTTCATGCACACTGATTTGTAAACAGTATTTTGGGACACTGACTTTTCTATGATGTTTGCCCATTAGCCTAGTTTATATGCTGCTTCATGGCAGTTTGAAGCATGCAAAATGTCTAATTTTGTTTAACCTAGACCTTACATATACAATTGGAAGGACCTGGTTGGTGCTTATTCTGCAGAATATGATGGTTTGGTTCTCATGTTTTCAGTGTGTACACTGGTGGTCAGTGCAGTTACTGAGTAGGTTGCTATGGATAGGGATGAGAATACCCTGGAGCCTTGACTGATGATAAGGTGTCCGGGCTTACGACAGAACGTCGCTGCTGGCTCCTCGGCGTGAGGTGCCGGTCCTTGATGCGCTGGCGGCGGTTAGTGTGGGATGCCAAGCGGTGTATCATATCTATCAGAGCGGATGACGTATTTCCATGGCTGGGCTCAAGCGTTGGGTCGCACCGGTGGTAAATTTGGTGATCAGAGATGTCATTGGTCACCCCAGCCGCCTGCGGTGCACTCTCTAGCTCACACCGGACGCACTGCTTCCTGGGACGTGGATATTAAAATCCTTTGGGGCATTTGGCATTACTGTTGTATTAGGTGAGTTCCTATTCCTGGTCCTGCTGAATTTATGTCGATGTATTGAAAAAAGGAATGGCGAGAGGGACAGAGAGATAGTGGTAGAAGGGTAGTGTCGCAGTTGCGCAGTTGCTTCCAGACCAGGTATCAATGCTCCCAGATCCGGTGTCCCTTCACCCTCCAGGGGTCTCTGCTGCGGAGAAGCCGCCTCGGGCTGCCCCAAGAGGTGCACCATTGCCACAGAATAAGTTGCAGCTCAGCTCCAACCAGGTTCCCCAGCTCCGCCAGAGGGCCCTGACAGGTGACGAATTGTCCGTACTGCCCGCGAGGGGCATATAACTGTTGTGGAGGCACCGCAATATGTTTCACATCGGATGTTTTGGCACCGTAACAGGTTCTGACTGGCAACAGAGTCCCAGCTGACCGTAAGGTGTATATGGTCGCCACAGAGGGGCGGAGTTGGGGGTCTACTAGCCACAATTGACTATCAGACCGGATAGTAACAACTGAGCGCCAGGTTCAGCGGTCTGTTAGGCATTTCTGACCCAAGGGCACATGTGCAGCGGAAGCACAATCCAGCGGCCGGGAGGCCCTGTCGACCCTAGGTTACTTGAACAGCTGTGGTACAAGATTGAGGCAGCCCGAGAAATATACGGGTTAGGGCTTTATGCACAGTGCACGTTGGAGGTACAGTTTTCATCGGTCCCAGTGCTCTTTTTGGAGGGTACGTGCACAACGGATGTAGGCTGTCCAGTGCTCTACTAGGGGCTCTCGGGTACTGCTCGAGTGCGCGTCCTCCTGAGCCCGTGGCTGCTTCTCTCATCTAGCTGGCAACGAGGTGCTCCATCTGACCATGGTGGGGGTATTGTTGTCGCATCGAATAGATGAACTGCGCCGACTCCTTCCAGGGGCTCTAGCTTATGGCAGACTGCCTCGGCTGGCCGCAGGGGCACTCCATTGCTGCAGAAACCCTCTGATGGCCGCATGTGGTCTAGTTGTATCCAGGTTTAGAGATGTTTAGGCTGGCCACTTTGGTAGGGTGGACACATTCACAGCGCGGGCAGGCAGTTTAGTGGTTGAGCACAGTTAGGTACCGATGGCGGGATGCGTGCCCTCTCTGGCCGTCTCTGGCCGCCCCTCTGGTCCAGGTGGCGGGGTACCAGGTGTCTGGTACCGAGGGCGGGCCACGTGCCCGCTGTGGTTGGGGATGGAGGCACTTTCCCTCAGTTAGGAAGTTGGGGAAGGGGGACAACTGCCCTCCCCCCACTCTCTCCACGGCTCCTGGGTCTATTGCACAATCCAACTGAACATTAAGTTAAATGTATTGTCCTTTTTAAGTGGCTAGGCTGGAACAGGTATTTTGTATTAAGAAAATGTGTGCCTTTTCAAATTCAACAGACGAAAATCGTGCGATAAAATTCAAGCATTCAGTGGGTATGTGAAAGTAATACGTTTGTGACTGCCTATTTCGTCGAGGAAGGCTTGTGGATTTGAGGGTGTAATGGCAAGTTAGCATATGACTTTCCTCATCCAACAATCAGCTGAACTCAGATGTCATGAAAAACACCATTACAAATGCTAATTCAGAGTGTTGTCATATCATCTCCTATAAATGCTATTAGAAAATGCAAGGCTCTTATTTTTGTGAGGCTTTTCAAAGGGAATGTGGCACCGTGATACTGGGATCACATAACCTTCACCAGATAGTCATGTGATAAGTATGCCGAAAAAACTACTGGATTGATATTTCATTTGTCCCAAAACTGTGTGTCCCTGTTCTGCCTTGAACGCTGTTAGATAAAGTTTGCTGCCAGGAAGGCCCGAGGTTATACTTGTGGCGCATACCTGAAGTAGGGCAAGGATTGGGCTTTTACTCATTGCCTAATTTTTAATTTTACCGAACGTAATGCTCTTAAGAAATGCTTTTTTGGGATATGTTCAGATGTTTTCTTTCCTCATTTCCTGTAGCCTGCTGGCTAGTTGGTTGTGCTATTTGGTTATCGTGTATGGGGCCTTTCTGTTCGTATCTCGCCTGTAAAACTAATAACGTTTATCTGGGAGCACGGTTTTAGGACTCGTATCACTCGCACTCTGGCTGTAAGTGGTTCTATCTGTTGCAACTATCAGATAACGTGGCGGGTTTGCCGTGCCCACGGGCGTCGAAGGTGAGGGGAAATGGGGGACGTGACCTCCCACTGCCAAGCAGGGGGACGTCCCCATTATTTGAACTCTGCGTAGGTTTGTTTTGCTTTTGCTTCCTATTTTCGACGTGGAATCGCGTAAATGTCCAGCATTTTATTGTTCGTGAAATGCCTGGGTAGCGTTCTGAGAGACAGCCGATATGCTCGGTCTTCACCTTCATCGGTCATCGCCAGGTCTAGGGCCCGTGCCCCCCCCCCCCCCCCGTACCAGTAATAAGTTCGTGGTGACGCCTCTGGCCTTCTCTACTTTTTACTCTCAGTGATGCTAAATTGTGAGGTATTCTTTGGACCACAAAATTGCGCTGGTATAACGTGCTAAAAATATTTATTATGGGGGTTTAACGGCGCACGAGCTGCCAAGGATATACGGCGTCGCCAACTCCCACCCTGTTGGGAGGAATTTGTGGGGACATATCGACTTAATCAGGGGCTCGGCCGGGACTTGAACACGGGACCGGTGGTCTAGATGACTTTGATGCTGTCTACTAACCCACTCATCCATCCACTGACGCGTGTTAAAAAAGGCGGCAATATTTGTGTCTCGGAGGAATGTCCTGAGTGCCTATCTTACTGAGTGTGTGTCGTATAGTTAGTGTTGTCGTGCTGAGTGTTTGTCGCCTGCCGTTCTAAGTGTCTGTCGTCTGTCGTGCTGAGTGTGTCTGTCGTACTCAGTGTCTGAGTTTCTTTCGTACTGAGTGTCTGAGTGTCTCGTTCTTGAGTGTCTATCGTTACTGAGTGAGTGTCTGTCGTGCTGGGTGTCTTAGTGTCTGTCGTGCTGGGTGTTTAGTGTCTGTCGTGCTGGGTGTCTTAGTGTTGTTGTAGTGTCGGAGTGTCTGTCGTGCTGAGTTTCTGAGTTTCTTTCGTACTGAGTGTCTAGTGTCTCGTTCTGAGTGAGTGTCTATCGTTACTGAGTGAGTGTCTGTCGTGCTGGGTGTCTTAGTGTCTGTCGTGCTGAGTGTCGGAGTGTCTGTCGTGCTGCTGTATGCCGGTCGTTGGCAGGCTTCTGTTTCTGTAGCACCCGGTCTGCTGCTGTTCACAGACCTCTGAGAACACTCTCCAACTGTCATTTGGTCTGTGCACGCAGATCTAGTGTTGTGTGCGGCATGGTGACCCTTGGTTTCGCATGTCGGGTGAATTTTTGGACGCGTCCCGGGTTATGGATGATCATTTCTTAGCGTAGTCCTGGTTTGGATTTTCAATTGCTTGTTTGGCGTTTGTCCTTTGCTGTAGCCTTGCGCATCAGTCGTCAGTTTTAGTACACCGCATATTGAAATGCTCTGGAGTGGTCTAGGTAACTGGGTTACCTATGCTGCATAAAGCACACCAAAATGCCTTCCAGACATGAGTCAAATCATTTTCACTCTAGCTTCCTGTTTAATCTAGGCTGTATATATGTTTGGTTGACACCATAAATTTGAATTCCCTCAAAAAGGTTGTGGCACAGGCATTTGGCCCAAACGCCCGAGTTCGAATCTGCTTGTGCTTCAAGCCCCGTTTTAGTGGTGATCACAATGGTGATGATGAGGATGATGGGAGGATGATGATGACGATGGCGATGATGATGATGGTGGCAGTAATGGCAACGAGGCGTCCAGATGTGTCTGCTTGATGGGATGCTCTCGTCGCTCTGTCGCCTCAAGTCTTCTTTATCTCCCCCAACGCGGAGCAGCCTTCGATGCAGATAGTTCGACCCTATGGATACTTTTCCTAGCCAGAAATAGGAAGAGGGAATGGGAAATTGACCAACTTCATTTGCTCAAACATTAGCGTGACAGGTGGCATTCATATGTCTAAATGCCTGAGGGACACATGCTGTTTTTGGTTCATGCATTTGTCATTGTATATTTACCGAAACGGACCGTTTCCTCTTTTTATACTCTCTTCATTTGGAGGGAGGTGTGTGTATGGGGGGGGGCTGACGTCTTCACCAGTGCCAGAGGCTGAGCGCGGCGTTGTTTCGGCCCGTCCGCGGTCTCCGTGCCGGGGGTGCGCCGCCGGGCCGGGGCGCCGTCAGCGCCGTCGATGAGGAGACGCCGCCGGCGGTGTGTCCGGAGCCGTCTCCCCGCTTCCGCCGACGCGCCGCGCTAATGGCTAACTCGCGCGCCGCCGCCGCCGCCGCCCAAACGGGGCTGCGAGATGGGCTGCAGCAGTGCTGCAAGACTGGCTGGGTATTTATCGCAATCATTATTTTGGAGTAGAGAGTTTGGCTCGGGACTTGTTTGTGGCAGGTGTGGTTACCGGTTCTCCCTGAAGGCTGCTCAGGCACTCGTGGGGCGGTCCCCGCCGCTTCTGTCAGTACAGATTGGTATTTAGTGGGACGTATCACGCCGAACAAGAAACGTCTGCAACGATTGCCACGCTAGTGTAAGGGCGTGCGCAGTTTTAATGTTGGCCTCTGAAGTAGTTCTTCCTGGTGGACGATGTTAGGTGATAAATATTTTCGGTGACAAATACTTTGGCACCTGCCCCAGCTTGCCTCTCCTTTATGCTGAGGCCCATTTCTGAGAAAATGTGACCTCCCTATATAAGAGGCGATCATGCTAACTGAACTAAGGCTGAGCGGAACAATTTGCTGCGATTTTAGGTGGCATCACACATAGGAAATTCCACCTACGCACACAATTGGGACAGGAGGCACGAGGACAACTTGCAGCTTTGGATCAAGGCAGGGAGAATTAAACAAGATCCCTGAACTCGGTTGGGCCGCTCTGTTGCCTTTCAGTTATGTGGCGGGAGATGGAACTGAGGGGGAACTGAGGCAGTGGCGTAGTCAGGAGTGTGTTGAGGGGGCGGGGCAATACATGGTGAGACCCATGCCAGCTGTGGAGGATCCGTATGCACTGAGCAGGTCGATCAGAAGGGGGTTGTGTGATGTCCCCTGACTGCGCCATTGAAGAGAGACGATTGCGGTGATAGGGATGGGAAGTTGTGGCTTGGTCCGGGTGTGGAGTGGCAAAGTCAGCCGCAGAACGCCGCCCGCAGAAACCGCCGAGCGGGCTGGCGCTGATGCGGCCAGGAAGAGCCGGTGTCACTGGTGGAGAAGAGACTCGGCGGCGCACCTGCTGCCCGAGGCTTTCACCGCAGGCCGGAGAACATGCCCCCTGCTGGATGGCGGGTGGCGGCGACGCGGCACTGCCGCCAGATCGATGGTAATCGGGACGTGCCGGTCAGCCGCCGGCCGCCGCCGGTGCATTAATGAAGCGTGCTGCGGCGTCGTTAGGTGGCGCGCGCCGGCCGACCAGCCTCAATCAAACAGTAGTTAGCAGTTCTCGTTAGTCATTGCGGCTGGACTGTCGCGGCGGCGGCGCGGCCAGCTCCGCGGAAATTGTACGGACGCCCCGCGGCGGCCGGCGCCGCAGGGCGATCGTCGGCCGCCGCGGCCACCACGCGCCCCTGTCTGAGGACTGTCTGCTGGCACGGCGTCAGCGGGGTAGCGGCGGCCGCCAGAGGGCCGCCCGGCGCCCGTCGCTCCGACTGCCGTTCTTCTGCGAAGCGGGTCTGTTAGTGGCCGCGGTCGGAGGCGGTCTACGCTTCACTAAATCGGCATGCCCAGCTGCTGGGTGGAGGCGGGAATGCGGCGGACTCTCGTCGAGCTCGCTCCATTAACTTCTCGGCTCAAGAATTTATGGGATATACCATGTCCTGTTCTGTTACCCACTTAATTTTGTTGATTGCGGATTTGCTAACTCCGGAGAGATACTGCGGTCAGAGTAGAGCGTTTTGATGGTGCGCAAATCAGCAGATTTTGCGCACCCTTTCATCTTTCGGAGTCGAGAAGCTCCCATGGGGCTGATGTTAGAGCTAGGCGCCTGTGGTTCTGGCCTGACCAGAACAAATGCATCGGTTTTAGCATATTATTAGCCGTATGTGCGTGTCGTTTTATTAACGTTTATATGCAAGCTCGGAGTAGCTTTGTTGAGTTTTACCAACGTGTTTCATTTAATCGCTGAAGAGTTTTAGTTCGAATGAAGGAGTACACGATTTCACGGATATGTAGAGGCTTTTGATGAAGGGTTTTGAGTGATGAGTGTTCTAGTTAATAAAGGTATTAACTGGTATATTGGAAAACCTCCCATAACGTAACATCCAGTCATTTGAATTATTTTTTCGGTATATGAGGTGTCATTTCGAGAAGAATTTGCCTAAGAAATGGGTGTCTGTGAGCTTTCTCATGCCACGAGAAGTTGTTCTTTTTGATTATGTATGCTGCTTGATTATGCTGACTTAATTTTCCCTTGATAAGTTACTCATGAGAGTCATTACATTGATGGCAACGCCTAGCCATCAGCCCATGTGTTGCTTTTATACACAAATAAGCAGTGTGAAGTCAAGCCCAATTGTTTTTGACATGATGCTAAAGAGCGAATTCTTGAGTCGTCCTAGGACCTGCTAAGACGTCACGGTTGTTTCTTTGCACGCTTCTTACGGCTGTAGCTGTCTGGGAGCTAATTCCTCAAATGATGTCATTCAAATCCGGCTATACAACCTGCTTTCACCGAGTATTTATGGCAAGCGTACCGGGAACTTGGTAATGTGGAAGGCGTAGCGTGCGCTGGGTTTCAGAGCTGCGCTGGCGTAGAAGAGGCAAAGCTATTAAGTATGGTTAAAAAGTGTAAAGTAGGTTAAAAATCTAGAGAAAGAAACTTGATCTCTTGCCACACATCAAACCTGGTCACTGTTTGAGCTCACTACTAGTGACTATTGTCCGTGTCCGCAGGGGAGGGTGTACCTTCTTATTCGTGCCATCCTGTGCTAACTGGAACTGCCGGTGTTCTGTTTATGCCCGCGGCTGTAGTAACCGTGATGTAATCGTGGGACGTGTTTACATGAAGGCGGCAATCCCTTGTAAACGTTGAGCTGAAATTGGAGTAGCCGGCAGTTGTAATTGAAATCATGTAGAAATGACATTGTTCTACTCTGCCTCGGTGGAACTTAAGAGGAGCGAGGGGCAAGCGTTTATCTCCACTCTTCGCAAGTAGACTGAATGCTAAAAGATTGTTTCGTGTCTTGTAGCAGCCGGTGGACTGCACCTATAACCAGGTTATCAGGTCAGGCCAGATAACCATAACCTGACCTATAATAACCTGATCTATTTGAGCTCTACGCAGGTCTACACGGGATGGGGCCAGATATCGTGAACACGCTTTTTTAAGAAAATCGGATACGTTCGGAGGGTTCTGGGGACAAACGCCGGGAGACAAACGTCTGACCCCCCTCCCCTCCCTGCCTGGATCCGCCGCTGGATTAAGTGCAGCTAATGCAGAAGTGAGCGGGCACTGCAAGTATTACAAAGTTTCTGTCACATTTTTACCCTGGTCTGTTTCAAGTTGAGATGTTCTCATGCCAAACTTGGGCGGGCTATTATTTCGGACGTTATCAGGCTGTAAAAAGCAGGTACAACAACAGCGTGACCAGCTTCGGTGTGGAGTGGTGGGTCTGTCTGTGGAGGAAACCTTTTTCTGAAGCTCCCTTCTCGCGATAGCTGCACTGGAACGTCTTGCTGCAAGGTCTTCTTGTCTTCACGGGCCGAGTTTTGTGTCGGTGTGATGAACCTGTCGAAACGACCACTCCTAGCAGTGTTGGTGGCAAGAAGTGATAGCCTGACCGCAACTACTCTTTCTATCAGCCCGCTGGTTCCCACAGCGTCGATAAGTGTCGGCGGTTATCCCATGGGCCTCGATGGTAGGCGGTGGAATTTCCTGTCGCTTGGCGCGTGAAGTGGAGGCGCCTGACTGACAGTTGCGCTTATACATGAGCGCGTGCTTCATCATCTTGCTGATTCCCTCATTCGAGGGAATAGTTTACACGCGGATGCTCCCGAAGTTTTGGGATCTTGTGCTCGTGTGCAGAACGACGAGGTTCCCTGTCGTTATGAAGATGATTAACATGGTCGTCACTTTCTAGCGTAGGTGCCAATCCGTTTGGTTCCCCTGTGAAGACCTCCACTGTAAGCACCGCACTCCATCGCCCACCTGCGCCTCTATGACGTCACGTCCTTACACGATACGCCCTTCTCGTCTGCGTGTTTTGCAGCGGCCACCACCTGTGCCACCGGGCAGCGCCACCACGTGCGTTTTGACAGCGACCGGCACGCGCGCCGTCGCCAGCTGGCGCCGGCCACGTGCCGCAGCACAGGTGCGCGCGTCGGTGTCGTCGTGAGCCGGCGCACGGCAGCCGATCGGTTCGACGGGCCTGGTGCCGCCGGCGATCAATAGGCGGCGTCGGCGGCGGCAGCGGCGGGGCGACTCCGGCTGGGCGGCGGCTGACACTGTGCCGACACTCGGAGTGACCGGTCACGGACGCGCGCCACACAGCCAGCCTCCGCGCGCCGGCGGCCGCGCCACACGCCGCCGCTTCGCGACGCTGTGATACCGCGCCAACCGCGGCCGCCGCGCCGCGCGCGCGACACGCCGCGTCAGTGGGAGGTGATAGGGCGCGCCGGCCGTGTCGGTGGTGTAGCGATACAGCGGTGCTGGGAGGTGTGTGAGGCGCTGCTGTGTTGTGATGAGGTCCGTGCTGGCGGACGCTGTAGTGCCGGCTCCCGCCCGGCCGCCGCCACCGTATCGTCGCAGCTAACCGGACGTTCGCCGCCGCACAGTGCACAGCCTGAACCGTCTCCTGGACGGATGACCAGCGCAGGTGAGGTCCGCCGCCTCTGTCGGAGGCTTCAGATGCCGAGTTGTTACACCTGTCGGAGGGGTCAGACGCCCAGTTGTTACACCTGTCGGAGGGTTCAGACGCCGAGGTGTTATACTTGTCGGCGGCGTCAGACGTCGGGATGTTAGACATGGGCGGCGGCAGGTCATGTTTGGAGGCGTGACGACGTGACTCGGAGTCGTTTTTGGGGTTACTATGTTGGGTGTGATTGGTCAAGGAAGTCAGTGCTGCTACTTGTGATAGAATCGGGTTGCCGAGAATGACTCCGAAGGCTGCATGACTCCCGAGTTCAGCCAGGCGCAGACTCCAATGCAATGCAGACGACGGAGGGTGGTGCTGGTTTCACTGGTAACCGTGACCTGTGCTCTCGCGTGGTACAAAACTGGGCGCTACGGCTTCCGTTGCCACGTGTCAATTATGTGGTGTTAATTAAACGGTGGATGCCACTGAACCCAATGGCCAGTGCGCGCTGTTCGGAGATGGTGTACTCCGGGTCCCGGCGAGGCGCTTTTGACACCACGGGCAGCCTGCCGTCTGATGTAATCCCTGGGGATGAGTCGGAAACCCGACGCGGCCCGCCTGAGAGAGTCGTGAGCCCCGTGATCGGCGCCGCTGCACACAGCGTGCCGACGGGGCTCTGCAAAGGTGCGGCTGCGCCGGCGGTGTATCTCCATTTGTTTATTTATTTATTGACTTTGAAACGTGCAGCCGAATCCGGATTGGCATTGGAGGCGATTTCACGATAAGAAATTCAAATGAAATGGAAAAATGTGGTCCGTAGCTGAGGCAGGGAGTGGCTCGTTGTTAGATCAGGAGCGGCTCGGAATGTCTGGGTGACTGATCGTTTGGTGGACACTGAGCGACGCCGGCCAGGAGGTGACAATACCAGCTCATTGGATAACCGACCAGAAAATAATGAGCATATGTTCGCCTTAAATCCAGTACTATGCTTTTAGTCTGTACAGTGTGTGGTGCTCATCAGCTGTTGTTGGTGATTCGTCTAGCCCTTGTTTTTTCCATTCATATCCCGGTGGTGCGTGCGTAATTTATTGGACATTTCCGGGTCTTCAGAATTGTAACGATCCTACCACAACAGCAAAGTGTCGCGCTCGCCCGCTGGGTCGGTAGGCTCGGTGGGCCGCTGTGATTGATGAGTCGGGCTGGACGGCCGGACTCCCGGTGGTATCAGTGGCCAGCTTCCGTCAGGGTTCGACTGACGACCGCTGCTGTTTCCTGCGTGACGTCTCCTTCCGCCGCGGCAGGCTGCGACGCTCCCGGCGGCCGCTGTGTCCGAACAACCTGCCTGGAAACACAGTCCTCCAACTAGCTGGTCTCAAAGCGGCTAGTTGACGCTGTCCGCACACGGGTGGTTATGAATGGCTGTCTAGCGTCGGGTGGTTAAACATGCTCAGTTTAACGACGGGCGACATTCTGCACGCTCTTCTTGCATGTGTCTCCTCAATTGTGTTCTGGTCAGCTAATCGCTCCCTGACCACCCCCAAGGACTGGCCCTGTCTGCTGTAGATTGTTTGTTGTTGAGCGGACAGGTGCTATACTACCGGCGAGTCTGTACGCGTGGTTCGGCAGCCGGTTTCTGCTAACCGTGCACATTGCTTGAACTTGCAACGATGCGCCGTCAGTGCACGTCTGCAGTGTTGCACTCGGTGCTGGTGCGGCCGGGGAGAAGCGTGACCTTCCCCGGACGTCGTCATATCCGGCCGCTGGATGAAATTATGTGGAGGAGTGCATTGTGAACGACTGGGGAGCTCGTGAAAACGCGGCAAATGTCGGGGTTAAAGAAGAATTTGACGAAAACCAAAGTTGGAACCAGCCGTACCCCACATTAGTAATCTTTGTGGGATTGTTTTTCAGTTGTGTTGCCTAGACTTGTTTGTTTTAAGTAAAATATTGAGTAGTATACACCTTATCTGATGTCAACAAAATTCACTTACTATTGTGACCGTGAAAAGTTTTCCCACCTCAAATTTGCTAACTTTAATGCGAGTGTGAATGGCTTCGAGTTTTTTTCGCCTCGTCTCACTTCTTGTAAGCTCGTGAACATTACTATTTATTTGTTTTTTTTTTCTTTTTTGTGCACGAAACAAGAATGTTCATTTATACCGGAGAAATAATTATACACGAAATAATTATCTAGTCCCAACTATTGTGCACCTGCTCTCAAACTTGGCTTATCAAAAGCCTGTAACTCTGAAACGAAGCCAACTGCATCTCTAAAATTGACTCCTATATGGATGGTGGTTTGATCTTTTTATCACCAAGCTCATGTGATTGTCGGCATACGCGTTTGAATCAAGGGGCCTATGGTGGTTCGGGGGGGAATTGGAGTACTTGCCTCCCCCATCTACTCTTCGGCGCCCCTTGAAAGCGTGATGGTGCATCCCTGCAATGTCCGTTCCACCCCCACCCCCTAGGATGCGAGTACCGGCGCCACCCTCCCCCTCCCCGCGATAGGCACTGGCGCCCTCCCTTTGGTCCGGATGGTGTTACATTTCGACTTCCCCTCATCGAAAATCCTGGATGTGCCAATGGGGCCTACCTCCCTACTCGTCATGGTAAAGCATGGGTGGAAACATGGTAAAATGAGTGCAAACACGTCTCAAATGTAAATGAAAACTAAATAGTTTAGGAAATCTGGTGTTATCCCCGAGTTGAGCTTTTACTGGAGGCAAGCTCCTGTCCCTCATATCAGATGAATAAATGAATAAATACATACATATTGTTTACCTTCTTGATTTTGTACTGCCAAAGCTCAAGCCTGCTGTTTTTGCAGTTGAGTGCCTTCCTCGACCACTTGATCTGCCACGTGTGACTGTGCCGTGGGTTTGGCCGCACGGAGAGCCATGTGGCTCGTGAATGTTGTAACCAGAGGCGGTGGAACTAAGGGGGGAAGGAACCACCAGGACATCGTGCCTCCTTAAATGATAGATTCTAACACTAACCCTGTGAATGAATTTAACGTAGCGGGAGTGGGGCTTATTTTGGTTTGTTGCATTATATTATAGCCACAATATCAATGGCGTGTCAATATTTTATAGCTATCCAACGCCTGGGCACCTGGCATTAGTTTCCATGAACCATTGCCCCCCTTCCCCTCCCAGCTCTCGGCTCCCTCCTATTGCGGCCCTGTGGCGTAGTGCCCGAATTGGCTTTACACTGCGAGTGACTCAGTATTCAGAGCCCCATTCCGAGTGACTCACTAGGAGACGCCGTATGGTCCTGAGGGACACCGTGAGTGACGGGGAAATCCACCAGTTGTGTTGAGGAGACGAGGGTGCAGCGTTCTTTGGGTCAGGGAAGGTGCAATTACTAGACATATTCAGTTTTGATTTCAGCTTTTCCCAAACGTGTCATCGATCTAACAGACCTTTTTCATCTGCTGCAAAGACCGGAATATGTTATCAGGACTTGTCCAGGGACTGTCATCGGCTGGTAGGCGCAATCATCACCAGCGGCATTGCTGTATCGCCTCACTCACAGATAACAGTGGCACACCTACGCGGCAGCGGCTGTCTGCTGTGCGAGGTGTGCACACTCCCCAGTCGGCAGCAGCGCCTGTCTGTCGGACCTGGTGGGGCACCTTGCTGGGGAGGACTGTCGGACCTGGTGGGGCACCTTGCTGGGGAGCCCTGTCGGACCCGGCGGGGCTCCTTGCTGTGGAGGAGGGGGTGCCTGTCGGACCCGGCGGGGTACCTCGCTGGGGAGGCCTTTCGGACCCGGCGGGGTACCTTGCTGGGGAGGCCTGTCAGACCCAGGGGGTACCTTGCTGGAGAGGCCTGTCAGACCCAGTGGGGTACCTTGCTGGGAGGCCTGTCAGACCCAGTGGGGTACCTTGCTGTGGAGGCCTGTCAGACCCAGTGGGGTACCTTGCTGGGGAGGCCTGTCGGACCCGGCGGGGTACCTTGCTGGGGAGGCCTGTCGGACCCGGTATGGTACCTTGCTGCTGGGGAGGGGGCGGGGTGTGCCTGTCGGCGGGGTACCTCGCTGGGGAGGAGGGCGGGGTGTGGCCATGATGAGCGGCTGTGCGTTATCGGCCCGTCTATTCTGGGCCCGGGTGATGGTGGGACCGTCTATTTGCGCGGCTCACGTCTGGAGAAGCAGTCATTATCGAGAGCCCCGGCCGCGGCGGCAGGTCGACTAACGGTCCTCGCTCGGACATCTCCAGCCGGCAGCCGCTGCTGTGTGACGGGGACCAGACGGAGGCGAACACATTACCTCCCCTGCCTGCAGTGTGGCCTCGTTTGTAGTATGTGTCGCTCCAACTGATGGCTACCTGATGAAGTTGTTTGAATATACTTCCGACCCAAGCCTTGCGATTATTTTCCTTGTCCTGTTGGATGAAGGTGTGCTATTCTGATCCTGAAGCCAGGGGCGGATCGAGGGGGTCCAATCTGGCCATTGCCAACTCTTGAGTGGTCTAGTTAATCCTACTTCTGTCCTGTTTGGGTCTATTTTTTTTTAAACACTAAGCTTTTCATGATTTTACCTGGGCTTCTCCCCCCAAACATCTGACTAAGCTGCGCCTCTGGCAGAAGCTGCGCGGAGGATGCGCGATTATGTGTTTGACGGTTATGTGCTGGCGCTGGCGAACGTGTCCCCCTTGCTGACAGCATGTTTCTCTCTGTTGCAGGTTTTTTATACTTAATTTTTAGCAAGTATGAATGAGCTGGACACACTGCGACAAGAGGCGGAGACATTAAAAAACGCAATTCGAGTAAGTAGCGTTGTGTTGTGACTTGGTCTGGTATTGATTTATGGTATTCTAGGGTTTAGGTTAGATCTGGGCACTGCTCCTTTTTCGACTCTGCAGAAGAATCTTATTCAAATGTTCTCAGTCATGAATTAAACAGTTTGAATAAGCTACAGCCCAGCCCTCCGCCTCGCAACAAGCTTATCCGCAAGCCTTATTTGTAGGTGTAGAGGATGCTTTATTTGCAAATACCTGCACATTCTGCTCATAGCTTAAGCGGTTGAACCTGGAGGACTGCGGATGTCGCTGACAAATCTGGCAGAACTATTTCTTATTGGTTTTGGGAGGTAATTCCGTAGAGAAAAAACCAGAACCCATATTTCGGTATAAGAAACATTGGTATTTAACGCATCTATGTCAGAGTTTTTTTCAGTGCCTTAAAGCCAGTCTTTAACCTTCTGCATAAGCTCGGGTCAAATACTGGACAGCAGCAAGTATATCTATATCACTGATGTGGACAGAGTTAACACATTCACTGGTGCTCTTCGGCCTTTTGCTGTTCTGAAAAGGTGCCAGCACAAACCCGGCTGACTACTGGCGTTACATGCGGACCAAAGGTAAAACCTGTAGCAGCGGCGGCCTCGCCAATGGCGAAGGGGCGGCACGTCGTTGTAGCGAAACTGTAACTCTTTCATTCATAGAACTACCCACTCTAAAAATGAGGACTCTTCGGATTTAGGTTTCTTGTTGCTTTGGACTCCGACACGAGTTTTGAGTTGGTGTTGATTCGGATGTTATAGGCAATGTCTTCAATGAAAAGTGAAAGACCAGAGGCCCCTGCCCTCTAGTGTCTAGACTGTGCCTAATATGAATTGCAGATCTCCTATTGATATTAGTATATCTCCTATAGATTGCTAGTTGTCGTATGGTGCTACTTTTCACGCGAGTTGAGTCTGTGGGCTGTGCAGCTCGATCCAGGGAGGGAGTCAACATTTTCATTCCAACCCGGACCATTTAACACATCTGTGAACGGTGAGCACCCGGTATGCTAAAGGGGGCTCCCGATCCGAGTCCCGAAACTCATTGGCCCTCGCGAGGTAATTCTGGATTGCCTGGTGGATTCGTATTACTGGGGGTTTGAGGAAGTCCTGGCTAGGCCGTGAGCTTAATGTAACGGTAGTTACCGTGACCACCTGCGCCTATCTTCTGTTTGCCGCTGAGCTGCAGACGCTGTCTTTCAGTACTGGTCGCTTGCTGTTGGCAGCCCTGTTGTTCTTGGCTTGCTCCAGATGCCACTGCTGCCTATTGGCTAGCTCTGTATCGCTGAGCTCTCCAGTCGGCTTCCCACGCCGCCAACTTGTCCGTGCCGGCCAGCCTGGCTGAGCCAGACCGGCCTGCTCTCAGTGTCAGCCTCCTAGCGATGCTCGTCAGCCCAGGTGGCATTGTAATCAGTTTTGGACTATCCTCGCAACAGCAATGCCGATCTGACCAGTCCCTGAATCTAGCCAGTTTAGTGCAGCCGACGTTCCCTGGTCCTCGGTGGATTTCTGATCGGTATCTACCGTCGCCGAGGTTCTT
This sequence comes from Lepas anatifera, assembly GCA_034440635.1. Lineage (NCBI taxonomy): Eukaryota > Metazoa > Arthropoda > Thecostraca > Lepadidae > Lepas > Lepas anatifera. The sequence continues at coordinate 647,526 of JAOTON010001802.1, forward strand.
TACAGCCGACATCCCCAGTCTTCGGGTGGGTTCCGATCAGTACTCCGTTGCGGTTTTTAGCGACATCCAGTTTTTGGGTAAACCTGTTGCGAGGTTCTTTGACTCCGTCCCTGGACGGCCAGTGCCGTCTTTCCTCTCCAGTTCACCTGTACCGCCCCCAGGATCGGCAGTGTTGGCTTCGAGTAGTGGCAGCTGCCCCCCCCCGGATTGCTCCCCTCGCCTATCAGTGCACTGTTGGAGAGGTTTAGGTTTGGTTTCTCCCCGAGTACTCGGTGTGGCCCTTGATTTGTCTGTGATAGTTGATGGTGCCCCACTCCATCCGCGCCGGCCCACTTCAGCGGTGGCATGTCGGTGTTGTTGATACGCCCCCGGATCGTAGGTGCCGCTTCTTATCTCTCAAGACAATACTTATATTGCAACTAAATCTAATTCGAGCGGTGATTCTACAAATACACGCTAAAATTCTTCACTATGCGGAATATTGAGCTCATTTGTTGTATTGATTTTGTGAGAATTATGTCAGAACGATTCATATACCCGGGAGGAAGGTTTTACCGCACGTGTTTGGCGTGTGGCTCGGTGGGAGGTTCGTTAGTCTAGCGACATTCCAGTGGCGGCTGACGCATGCTCGCCGTCACGTTCAGGCACTGTCTTCATGTGGACTCTGGCTTCACACGGACTCGTCCTACCGATCACCTAGGTACTAACTGGTACTCGGAAATGAAATGTGCTATTACCAGGCGGTACTAGGAAATGGAATGGGCTATCGCCAGGTGGTACTCGGAAATGGAATGGGATATTGTTAGGTGGTACTCGGAAATGGAATGGGCTATCGCAAGGTGGTAATCAGATGGAATGGGCTATCGCCTGTGGTACTCTGAAATGGAATGGGCTATTGCCTGACTTGAATTGAATGGCTATTGCATGGTACTGAAATGGAATGGGCTATTACCAGGTGGTACTAGGAAATGGAATGGGCTATCGCCAGGTGGTACTCGGAAATGGAATGGGTTTTCGCCAGACAGGCGAAACCTGAGCAGTGGGTGACAGAGATGGATGGTACTGCGGTTGAAGGGTCGTAAGCGATATAGCAGAATAATGGTACAATGTTGCGATGACTACTACAAGCTGCTTAGGTACTGAGTATTCCCATATTAGCTACCAAAAGTACTCGGGGAGCTTTCTGGCCTTAATTTCCGGCCATTCTTCCCCGGTTTGCGTATTAGGTACTGGCCCTCTGAATCTGCTCGATGGAGTTTTATTGTTGATGGCAATTGGTAACTGGCTGTGGAGGGCTTCAAGTCGTTGATGTAATCGCGCGCTCAGTCTTTGGTTTATGTACGTATACTTTTATTTTCTGATTAGGCAGAATAACGTTTATTATTACCGAAAATGCGTAGAAAATATTTCTGTCACTTCATTGTAGCTCTTAATGTGTATCCCTCGACAGCCGACCTATGAAATGCGCGCTATTCGCATACATCACTATGTTGTGGCAGGTATGGGAGGTGGTCTGACCTGGCAAGCCTGGCTCGCACAGCTCACAGAGAGCAGCTGGGGAAGCTCGGCAGCTCACTGGGTCGGGATCAGGGCGCGCCTTGGGCTTTTTCACCTCGGGAGGCCGGACCCCGACCTGGGACCGGGGAAGCGAAGTCAAAATTTAATGCTTGTTTGGAATAGTGTTAATCAAGGCCGTGCACCGACAGTGCACTCGGGAGTTTTGCGTGACCAGACATTGATTATCCGAGAAAAAGGCTAAAATTCTTTATCGCGTGTCCGCAGTTCAAGGGGATATCTCCCCTTGATCCACCAGTTGGGGAACCCCCGTCCATTCCTTCCCACGCTCATGGCTGGATTTCAAAGGAGAGTTGACCGGATCCTACCGTTTCCCGCAGGATGCCCGGAAAGCAGCGTGCGGCACCACCTCGGCTCAGGTCACGGTGTACCTGAACTGGTTCTGACCCGAACCCTGCCCGCAGGATGCCCGGAGAGCAGCGTGCGGCACCACCTCGGCTCAGGTCACGGTGTACCTGAACTGGTTCTGACCCGTCCCCTGCCCGCAGGATGCCCGCAAAGAAGCGTGCGACACCACCTCGGCTCGGGTCACGGTGGTTCTGACCCGTCCCCTGCCCGCAGGATGCCCGGAAAGCAACGTGCGACACCACCTCGGCTCAGGTCACGGTGTACCTGAACTGGTTCTGACCCGTCCCCTGCCCGCAGGATGCCCACAAAGAAGCGTGCGACACCACCTCGGCTCGGGTCACGGTGGTTCTGACCCGTCCCCTGCCCGCAGGATGCCCGGAGAGCAGCGTGCGACACCACCTCGGCTCAGGTCACGGTGTATCTGAACAGGTTCTGACCCGTCCCCCGCCCGCAGGATGGCCGGAAAGCAGCGTGCGGCACCACCTCGGCTCAGGTCACGGTGTATCTGAACTGGTTCTGACCCGACCCCTGCCCGCAGGATGCCCGGAAAGCAGCATGCGACACCACCCTGGTGCAGGCGACGGCCGGTCTGGAGCAGATCGGCCGGATACAGATGCGGAACCGACGCACGTTACGGGGCCACCTGGCCAAAATCTACGCCATGCACTGGGGGTGTGACTCGCGGTAGGTCGAACGCCGCCCTCCCACACCCATACATGCTGTGCCAGGCGCGGTCATCTCCCGCCGCCGCTAAAATCTTTACTTGTTCTATTCTAGACGATCATTGTGCAGATTGTCTATTGCCACGGGTCACCTACCCATGCCTTTGGTATAGATCGGGCTCTGGCCCTTTAGCATGCAGAGTCTGTGCGATTGTTTCAGATGCGACTCGCTTGCATAGTGAAGGAGGGAAGGCACTGGATGTTTGGCTTGTCAGTGATACGTCTTTGTGACCTAGGACCATTTTATCAATTGAGCGCACTGTCTTAAACTTCTTATAAATGATAGTGGAAAATCACTGGCCCTGAAGTCCTAGCGTTTATGAAGTAGGCCACGGACAGCTCGGTTCGTAATCCGCCAGGCTCTGTTGGGAAGCTTCTGGCTTTTATTTAAGGGACTGGTTTGTCTGTGACCGAGACGGAACTTCTTTCATCACTATCTGTGTGACGGTTAGTGGGGGGTGGGGGGGATTTGGCACGCAGCTCATCTTAAATTGCCTCTATATCATTCTCTTCGGCACGTGTATTTTGCCTTCTTTCTTAGTGCCACGCCCATACTCCCGATGTGGTTATTATGCACCGGGCTTGAGCAAGGAATGAAAGAAATATAGCCCGCCGGTTTCGTCCTCAACAGGGACCTCGAGAATGCTGGCTGGAGAGGTGGTTAGACTTCTGGCTGGTGAGGTGGTTAGACTTCTGGCTGGTGAGGTGGTTAGACCCCTGACTGGTGAGGTGGTTAGATCCCTAACTGGTGAGGTGGTTACACCCCTGGATGTAGAGGTGGCTAGCCCCTGACTGTTGGGGTGGTTAGACCCCTGACTGTTGTGGTGGTTAGACTCCTGGCTGGTGAGGTGGTTATACCCCTGGCTGGAGAGGTGGTTAGACTCCTGGCTAGTGAGGTGGTTAGACTTCTGGCTATTGTGGTGGTTAGACCCCTGACTGGTGAGGTGGTTAGATCCCTAACTGGTGAGGTGGTTACACCCCTGGATGTAGAGGTGGTTAGCCCCTGACTGTTGGGGTGGTTAGACCCCTGACTGTTGTGGTGGTTAGACTCCTGGCTGGTGAGGTGGTTATACCCCTGGCTGGAGAGGTGGTTAGACTTCTGGCTGGTGAGGTGGTTAGACTTCTGGCTATTGTGGTGGTTAGACCCCTGACTGGTGAGGTGGTTAGATCCCTAACTGGTGAGGTGGTTACACCCCTGGATGTAGAGGTGGCTAGCCCCCTGACTGTTGGGGTGGTTAGACCCCTGACTGTTGTGGTGGTTAGACTCCTGGCTGGTGAGGTGGTTATACCCCTGGCTGGAGAGGTGGTTAGACTCCTGGCTAGTGAGGTGGTTAGACTTCTGGCTATTGTGGTGGTTAGATCCCTGACTGGTGAGGTGGTTAGATCCCTAACTGGTGAGGTGGTTACACCCCTGGATGTAGAGGTGGTTAGCCCCCTCACTGTTGGGGTGGTTAGACCCCTGACTGTTGTGGTGGTTAGACCCCTGACTGGTGAGGTGGCTAGACCCCTGGCTGGAGAGGTGGCTAGACCCCTGGCCGGAGTGGCCTGGAGACCATCGCGCTGTCTGGAGCCGTCGGCTGTCGCGCTGTAAGACGGGCATCATTTACCATCCTGTCGTCGGCTGTCGTAGCGACCAGTACCAACTCCATGTCACTTCTAACGGCGTGACGTTGTCGTAGCAGTGGTGGTTCGATCGCCTGCGGAGCAGTATTAGGGGACACAGTCCTTTGGCTGCGCATGTGTTGACCCACATTCTTCCTGGCCTGCTTGATTGCGAGGATGCGTGTGGATTCCTGTATTGATTACTCGAATCGTTGTGCGGGCCATCTCGGAACCGTCTCTGCCCTCCTCGCCCGACGGCGAGTCTGCGCCGCCGTTGCGCAGGGGCGAGTTCCCACACGGTGACTCCTCTCGTCGTCGTCTCCTCCGTCGGCGGCGGCGGGGGCCGGGGGCGGTTGGCCGCCGCCGCTGCAGCAGCGTCGTTGGTTGTGTCGATGCCAGACGGCCGGCCGTGTCGGCTGCGGTGCCCCGCCCCGCCCCGCCGCGGCTTACCCGGCCACCGTGAACCGCCCGCTGCAAGGGTTTGCCGCGGCCTCATCTGACGCCAACCCAGCCCAGCCCGTATGGCTCTATTTAATGCAGGCGCGTGACCTACCCGACACTTGAAATCCAGGCACGGGCTTACTTGATTAGGCAAACGAGTGATAATGTATCTACCGTTTTATCAATATTGAAATTCATAATGTTCCCTAAGCAAGACGCGGCCCCGCGCAGAGCCCTTTGGCTTGTCACTGATTGAGGCACAGTCCTAACCCATGTTGATGATTACTAACTGCCGGTCCTATCAAAATTCTGGTAGATATGTTTGCGGCTGGTGGCTGCCCAGAAACAGGTCTCATAGCTTGGGAAATTTCCGGTGACGTGGTCCCTCCATCAGATCAAAACTAGGTATATCGTATATCATAACATTGAAGACTCCTCGCCGTGTGAGCAAGGTCAGGCCTTCGTTGTAGCTAGTGGTGCCAAGTTTCGTTATAACCGAAATGTTCGTGGGGATGCATTGCTCAGTGGATAGTGCGTCTGTATCCGGTACCAGAGGCCCCGGGTTCAAATCCTCGGGCGTTCTATCCACACGTGTAATCTGATCCACAGCAACCAACAATGTGAAGTCGGTGGTGCCGAATGACTTTGAACAGTTGGTGCGTCGCTAAACCATAGCAGACCGAAATGTGGCCATGGAATACAGTTCTGCCTGATCTGTTACTTTAATTAAGTTTTTCGCTGCGATCGGTCCGGCTATTGATTGTACGTCTAGAAGTAGGTGGCGATACATTTCGTGGCAATATTGTTTGTTTCATATCAGTGTACTCAGCACGTTTTGCATGTGATATTTCCTTACTTTGGTCATCAAATGCGCGCGACGAAAGGATTACAGGGCTTGGTTTCTGTGATAGTATTGGCTTATGTCGCAGCGGAAGGTGAACTCAGCTCCAGGTCGCAGGATACTGCATGTATGATCTACAATCTTAGCCTATACATTTGTTGCCAGTTACAGCGTGAAATTGGCACGGAGATAACATAGTTGTCAGTTGTCTCTCGCCGTTTTCGCTGGTCAGCTGAAAAGAATCGGCTGATGCACACGGCCGAGTTCTATAGTTTCGTGGTTCGGTTGGGTTCAGTCGGGTCAGGCCTCCAGTGCCGGAGAAAGCCACAAGGGTGGGGGAGGCGTGTGCTTTGCCGCTACGGCGGGTTCCGATACGACTGCGATATCTGCATTGCTCTGTGGGAGGCGCTGACCACGCTGCGACTTGACATTGGGACACCGGTAACGGCACCAGAGCTGTGAGATTTGCCGCGCAGTAGTATTCTAACACTTTCGAAACAAGTTTATCGTAAGGGTCGTGACTAAGGCCTCGCCTCGCTCATGAACGTGACGGACGGGTGCCACCTATGAGTAATTTAGCCAAAGGCGCCTGGGAGCAGCTGCTGTTTTCTAGGTGGGAGGCAGTGGATACGCCGGCAGTTCTTTTCGCCGAAGCCCAAGTCGAATGTCAAAGCCAGCGATAGGGGAGCATCGGCCAGCGATAGGAGCCGATAACAGAATCTATTTATGCCATGGTTGGTCTTCGCAGCGGACAGAACAGCGCATGCTTGCTCAAAGAACCGGTGTATTCACCGCTGATTAGTGTCAAAATGATTCAGTTTCGGGTACAGTATAGTCTTTGGTGCTGAAGCGCCCGAAAAGACCAGCACGTGCATACATGTGTAGAATGGCGCGCGTCTGTGGCCCGTCGTGCATTGAAATATAGTGATTGGTTCATGTTTGTACAGAAATCTCCCTTCAGACGCCCGTTGTTCTTCTGTATCTAAGGCGCTCATCCCATTCAATTTGGAGGTTGTGGGATCGTTGGGAGGCTGCATCTGTCAGTGCTGTCCTCACTCTCTCACGTTGCGATCAGGGCTCAGGTACTGGCCTGGGGAGCGTTCGGGACCATACTGGGGGCTGTTGGGACGGATCTGCTGAACGGGTGTCAGAGGTGGACCGAGAACGGACCTCTTGTAGCAGAACACAGTGTCGACTGGGGATGGGCTAGGCATTGCTAACCGCACAGTCGGCAATAATAAGGATCTACGTGGCCGTCAATTTCGCAATTGTCAAGTCAAGTCAAAATACATTTATTTGCTTTATAACCGAAAAACAGTACAAACGAACCACAATTGGTGCAAATGCTCCAGCGAGCATGAATCGAGGCACCTCTTGTTGGTGGAACAAAAGCAGTTCAATATATCAACACAAAACACACACAACACATTTAAACACAGTACCATACAGTTAAAACAGACCCGACACACCCAGCAGGTCGACTAGGGTGAGCGACCCCGGCCTGGCCGTGCTAACGCACCACCTCTGCACCACAGCTGAGGGTATTAAAAGGAGAATCTTTGTGTTTTGATTATATATTTTTGAACTAGTTTGCCAGTACTTCGCTTTCCTTCGTTGTCAGGCCTTTCCCATGAATAAGTATATCAAGTTTGTCGTTGTGAGGTAGTAAGCCGAAGTTATGAAATACTCTGGACAGGTCGCGCCTCAAGATGGCTCGCTCCTGATTGTATAGACTACATGCAGTGAAAAAGTGAAGGGAAGTCTGCTCCCTTCTCCACACCTGCAGGTTGGAGAGTCGCATTTTTGAATATCAAACTGATGAGCATTTAGTGCCGAACTTCCTATTCTTAATTTGGTGTGTAGAATGTTACCATTTTTGCAGCCGATGGAGTAGAAAATTGGTGGGGGTTTAACTAACTGCCTTTTATATAATTATTGTTTGAATACTTTTATGGAGGTAATAGCTCTCACTTCGCAGGAAGTCGATTCCAGGACCTAGTTGTTGCCGGAATGAAAGACCTCTGGAAACGCCCGGTCCTGTTGCGAGGAAGAGATATTGTGCTGGTACTGAATCATTAAGTGGCAGGGAAAAGGATGGCTTTTACTTGTTTGAGGGGATTAGTGCTTTGGAAAGGGACCCCTTTGGCTCCGTGGATCGGCAGCGGTTTTGAGGTGGGGAGAAGGGGTCCTAGCGTCAGGGGTGATAGTATAAGGAGGATTATGGAAATCATTTCGCTTGTAATGAAGACTGGTGAGAATATTATATAGCTTCTGGCACTTTCTGATAAAGGATATTCATTCCATACTATTTTATATTTTTTACATACGCTCCTGGTTGTGAAACTAAAATCCACTGACTTGTCTCTTTTTCGTCCTAAATACCCATTTTCATTGTGGTGGGGGCCGAAACATATGTAGCACCTCTTCCTCTTTCACGCTAACCAAGATGAATTTAGTAACATCCTCCTTGTGGCCTATCATGTGGCCTAGCGCATGAGCGTGCGTCTGGATCGTGGCGTCGGATTCTGGATTCTGGCGTCGTGATTTTCCTATACGGGTTTTGTGCCGTGGTGTGCCGTGCTACTGATCTGTGGTTTTTCATCCTGTGAGTCTTTAGCTGCCCTGCTGTGATGCCGCGGTTTTCCGTTCTTCGGCGTTTTGTGCCGCCCTGCTGTGATGCCGCGCTTTTCCGTTCTCGGCGTTTTGTGCCGCCCTGCTACCTTGCCGGGGTTTTCCGTTCGCCGGCGGCCGGCGCCGATCGGTGGCCGGTATATCGCTGTGTACGCCGTGTGACGGAGGAGCGCTATCTGCCGCCGCCGCCGGTGCAGCGGCGCGGAACTACCGATACCTGCCCCCCTCCGCCACAGCTGGTCTCGCTGGCTGACGTATGGCCCAACGCACCGGGGTGTGGATAGGTCACAGGGTGGAGCGGCTGTCTGCCGCCTCAGTATGGCCAGTACTACATCATCGGCGACTGAGGGTGATCTAACCCCACGATCCAGATATTCACTCTTGCCACCAGTACTGCTGCGGCAGACCGGCTGAGCGCTGCCGTGTATTGATTCCGAAGTGGAATCGGCCGCCGTGAAGCGACCCGGAAGGCGCTGGAGGGATGCTCGGGATACTTGCGCACCGCTGCACCAGTGGTGGTAGAGTTATCGGTGTTTCCCCTCTGCGTGGTGGGGAGTTCCTCCGGGAGGCGGGAGTGTGGGGAGGTCGGAGGACGGTAATGCAGCTGTGTCGGCTGCCCCCCCCCCCCTCCCCGATCCGTCGGCTCTGTCAAAAGACCCCCGCGCCGCCAAAGACGACTCGGCGCCGCCGTGTCAATCCCGCCTGTCTTCCTGGCTGTGTCGATTTCCTGCTGTGGTGCGCTACATCACTAAAGACTTGCTGATTTGGACATTCCCGTTGAGGGCGTTGACCTCTCAAAAAATAAACGCGCGTGAAAGTCACTGGAAGTATGAGATTGTTTCATTGGTTATGTTGCCGGTCCACGTCGTCAAAACATTTTAAAGATACCCGCCTGTGCTATATGTGTTTAATAGTTGTACAACACCTCAAGGCGAGCTTGATTAAGCGCTTGTTTTTTTTCACCAGTATTCCATTGTATGCTGCAGTGGGACTGGTTATTTCATGGGTAAATTGTGTGAAAGAGTTTGTTTTCAAGAGAAGAAATGATTACAAGTATGTGCTTAGTGAGAAATGGCGAGACAGTTAAACGTGGTCATGAACTGTTGGGATCTACAAGGCCGGAATGTTCTCTTGCAAATCGAACTACGATTGAAATTCGGTCGGTGTTCCTTTGGGCAATGGTCATAACAGCAACATCCACTGACACCGCGATATTGGGTGCCACCCCAGCACCCCTGTCCCACTCTCGTCGACGGCGTCGCTTTTGGCAGCTATCTCTGAGCGGGCCATTTGCGCTGGCGCGTGTGACGCGGCGCGCGCCGCCGTCGGGGCAGCGCCGTCGCCATCCGCCGCCGTCGCCGCTTCCGACGCTGTCGACGCGACGTTAATGGATGTTTCCGGCGACCTCTGCTGACGGCGCCGGAGGCCGCTGCCCCCGGCCCGGGGCCTGTCCGGACGCTGTTGGGTTCGGGATTGATCTTCGCTGTTTAGTGAGACATCGGAACGTTGCATTGTTCTACGGCGTGATTTTACGGCGATAGAGATCGTGCGATTGCGGTGGGCGCTGCGCTCCATTCTTTGTTGATTGCTGGTTGATGAAACAGTTTCAAAGCTGTCTGATTCAGCACCGAGTATGTTGATTACTAGAGATGGTCCGAGTTTGACGCACTGCGTTCTTGTCTGCGTGGTCTATCCGAAACCCTCATCTTCTGAGGGGTTTCGAAAAGTGGAGACTGAGCGGTCCCGGTACCTGATTCCGCCATCAACCATATAAACACTAAACGGGAAACGTCATCAGCCGCTATCGTATACAGCAACTGTGTCTGACGCCTCCTTGCAGGGCCACCTGGCCGCCCATCCGTGGCTCAGTCCGTTATCGAGCGTTCTGGCCACTTCCTAACCTCGTTGGCCGCTCTCGCTCATGCCTGGCCTCGGGCGCCGCTCTCGCTCCTGCCTGGCCTCAGCCGCAGCTCTCGCTTCTACCTGGCCTCGGTCGCTTTCGCTCTTGCCCGGCTGCGTGGTGCCGCTCCCGCTCCTGCTCGGCTGTGTGGTGCCGCTGGAGCTCCTGCCCGGCTGCGTGGTGCCGCAGGAGCTCCTGCCCGGCTGCGTGGTGCCGCTCGCTCCTGCTCGGCTGCGTGGCCGCTCTTGCCGGCTGCTGTGCCGCGGCCCGCCCGGCTGCGGCCGCTCCGCTGCTGGCCTCGCTCTTGCCCGGCGCATAGTGCCGCTCTCGCTCCTGCTCGGCTGCGTGATGCCACCGGAGCTCCTGCTCGGCTGCGTGATGCCACCGGAGCTCCTGCTCGGCTGCGTGGTGCCGCAGGAGCTCCTGCCCGGCTGTGTGGTGCCGCAGGAGCTCGTGCCTGGATGCGTGGTGCCGCTCTCGCTCCTGCCCGGCTGCGTGGCTCTCGCTCCTGCCCGGCGCATGGTGCCGCTCTCGCTCCTGCCCGGCTACGTGGTGCCGCTCTCGCTCCTGCCCGGCTGCGTGGTGCCGCAGGAGCTCCTGCCCAGCTGCGTGGTGCCGCTGGAGCTGTTCAGCTACTGCTGGAGGTGATACGAGCACGGGTGCGCGCGCCTTTGACCGGGGCTTCGGCTCTTTTGTGCGGTGCCATGCCAACGTGAAGGGCCATTGGAGCAGTGTTCTGACTCAAGGATCATACCGTGGGGAAGGCCGCCCAGCAGGCAAACCGCGAACTCAACCGGGAGTCTGTGAAACAGCGTCAATCGGGACCGAAGAGCTTGAGCACGCAACTCGGCACTCGGTAGTATTTCCAGTTGCGCGCTCATACTGATGCTCAGTATACTCATCAGCAGTAATCAGCATGCGTCTTGGCTGATCAGAGGTCGGCTGGTGGCGCTCCACATCACACCCCCAGGCGGGTTACATCTGGTGGTACCCTGCTTCTCAGCCCCAGGCGAGTTCTGCCCGGTGTCTGAGACAGACTCGGCATCTGTTAGAGCAACAGTTTTTGGGGGACCCCTGTACCATAGAAATAGTGTGCGTCTTTAACAGGCCCTTGGTTTTCCCGGAAGTGATCTCCAGTATTGCTACGACGTAATGCGCCGATGGCAGTTGTACATTTGTTTCCACTGTCCCCGATGTTCACCGATCTGCTTGCTGAACCTTGACTCCGCGCACCTCTGATTCTGCCCCAAAGCACGTGAAGTTAAGTTTGGAATTCTTGTGCGTGTTCTTAAGGTCAGTGTTGGATCCAGTACAGGGCTACTCCCCTACTCCAATCCCGGCGGGGCCACTCGAACCAGCGGAACACTCTTGCAGATTTTCGGAAGTCGACGTATTTTTGTCCCCTTTTCCTGCCTACCAATGTGGACTTATGTTCTCGCTTGCGGAGGGGGCATGTTCTCGTTAGTGGGTCATGTGCAGGTGCCTGTGTGATGCACATGGAGATGGGGGGGCGTCAGTAGGCCATGTGCATTTGCCGGTGGTGTGGTGCACGGGGGAGATAAGGGGGCGTCAGTGGGTCATGTGCAGGTGCCGCTGTGGGGCACGGGGGGAGATGGGGGGGCGTCAGTGGGTCATGTGCAGTTGCCGGTGTGGTGCACGGGGGAGATGGGGGGCGTCAGTGGGTCATGTGCAGTTACCGGTGTGGTGCACGGGGGAGATGGGGGGACGTCAGTGGGTCATGTGCAGTTGCACGGGGGAGATGGGGGGGGCGTCAGTAGGTCATGTGCAGTTTTCGTTTTGGTGCACGGGGGAGATGGGGGGCGTCTTTGGGTCATGTGCAGTTGCCGGTGTGGTGCACGGGGGAGATGGGGGGGCGTCAGTGGGTCATGTGCAGTTGCCGGTGTGGTGCACGGGGAGATGGGGGGATAGGGGGCGTCTGTGGGTCATGTGCAGTTGCCGGTGTCGTGCACGGGGGAGATGGGGGGCGTCAGTGGGTCATGTGCAGTTGCCGGTGTGGTGCACGGGGGAGATGGGGGGTCGTCAGTGGGTCATGTGCAGTTGCCAGTGTGCTGCACGGGGGAGATGGGGGGCGTCAGTGGGTCATGTGCAGTTGCCGGTGTGGTGCACGGAGGAGATGGGGGGGCGTCAGTGGGTCATATGCAGTTGCCGGTGTGGTGCACGGGGGAGATAGGGGGCGTCAGTGGGTCATGTGCAATTGGCGGTGTGGTGCACGGGAGAGATGGGGGTCGTCAGTGGGTCATGTACAGTTGCCGGTGTGGTGCACGGGGGAGATGGGTGGGGAGGGGGGCGTCAGTGGGTCATGTGCAGTTGCCGGTGTGGTGCACGGGGGAGATGGGAGGGGGCGTCAGTGGGTCATGTGCAGTTGCCGGTGGTGTGGTGCACGGGGGAGATGGGGGGGGGCGTCAGTGGGTCATGTGCAGTTGCCGGTGTGGTGCACGGGGGAGATGGGTGGGGAGGGGGGCGTCAGTGGGTCATGTGCAGTTGCCGGCGTGGTGCACGGGAGAGATGGGGGTCGTCAGTGGGTCATGTGCAGTTGCCGGTGTGGTGCACGGGGGAGATGGGTGGGGAGTGGGGTCGTCAGTGGGTCATGTGCAGTTGCCAGTGTGCTGCACGGGGGAGATGGGGGGGGCGTCAGTGGGTCATGTGCAGTTGCCGGTGTGGTGCACGGAGGAGATGGGGGGGGCGTCAGTGGGTCATATGCAGTTGCCGGTGTGGTGCACGGGGAGATAGGGGGGCGTCAGTGGGTCATGTGCAATTGGCGGTGTGGTGCACGGGAGAGATGGGGGGTCGTCAGTGGGTCATGTACAGTTGCCGGGTGTGGTGCACGGGGGAGATGGGTGGGGAGGGGGCGTCAGTGGGTCATGTGCAGTTGCCGGTGGTGTGGTGCACGGGGGAGATGGGGGGGGCGTCAGTGGGTCATGTGCAGTTGCCGGTGTGGTGCACGGGGGAGATGGGTGGGGAGGGGGGCGTCAGTGGGTCATGTGCAGTTGCCGGTGTGGTGCACGGGGGAGATGGGTGGGGAGGGGGCGTCAGTGGGTCATGTGCAGTTGCCGGTGTGGTGCACGGGGGAGATGGGTGGGGAGGGGGCGTCAGTGGGTCATGTACAGTTGCCGGTGTGGTGCACGGGAGAGATGGGTGGGGAGGGGGCGTCAGTGGGTCATGTGCAGTTGCCGGCGGCGGCGCGCTCACCGCTCCATCGATCGGCCGCCGCTATTTCTGTCGACGTCGCGGGGCGTCCGTGCCCGGCGTCGGCGGCGCCCTGAGCGCCTGCGTCGGCCGCTCCCACCGCCGGCCGACCGGTTCTGGCGGCGCGTCCAGGCCCGAACTGACGGCCTCTGCATCGCCGATGGGACGCCGCCAAACAACCATGATGCAATTCGTATGCCAATGTGATTGTCGCCGGGTGATAATGGCGGCAGCGCGGTACTACTGGCTAGAGAGAGGGGCTGGGGAACGGGCACGGGTAGACGCGTCCCCGCGACCAACGCAAGTGCGAGAGGGATAATACAGATTGATATTCGGTTAAAAAAACAAGTGGCACGTGATTTTGTTCTGGTGGGTATGTACAACATTTGGCGTCGCCAGCGTGACAACTGGGTGTCTGATTTTCCGGCAGGAATCTTGTGTCGGCCTCGCAGGACGGAAAGCTGATCGTATGGGACAGCTACTCCACCAACAAGGTGCACGCCATCCCTCTGCGCTCATCATGGGTCATGACCTGCGCCTACGCCCCCTCCGGCAACTTTGTCGCATGCGGAGGTCTCGACAACATCTGCTCGATATACAGGCAAGAGCTAAAGTGCCGATAAGTTGCTTAAGAGATGCCAGCGCGCTAGAATGCTGCGCAGAAGTGTTGCTTCATCAACGACAATGAATACGTTGTCATACAGATTTCAACCATCCTTGTTTGTGCTGACGCAACGACCATGAAGAAGGTTTGCTTACAAATAGACATGCTCTGTAACAGGGGAGCAAAGGGGAGAGGGGCTGTAAAATCTTACATCGCACGTATTTGTATTGTTCCTAGTAGAGTAGATTTATATATCTGCCTTCCAGTCACAACCTGCTGCGGAATTTTGGCGCTTTTAGACAACAGGTCCTGCTGAGCTCTCACCAGCTATCGCCTAGAGATATCTGCTTCCATTATTTTCATTGCTTTTGCCCTTCTTACAAGTTATCTTCCGCGCAAACTTGGGAGTGGTAGTTTCTGGTGTGAAATTGTTGCTATTCAAATAGTAAAGCTATAATATCTCATATCTTTCCCTTGTTGTGCTTAAATATTTTTAGAATAACAGTAGCCCCAGTTATGGAAGTAGTATCCAAGCCCCTCTTCACATATTTTAAGCTGTTAAATTAGCTCAAGTATTTACGCTTTGTTTTTTGTTTTGTTTTTTTTAATATACAGCCACTGCAAAAGAGACATTTGCAGGAAGAGACATTGCATCTCCAGAAGATCCAAAACTGCTTCAAAATTATCTTGATCAGCTCATCTCATGGTCCAGCGACTGGAAACTAAAATTAAACCCTTCGAAATGTCAAACCTTTAGAATGACGCTAAAAAAGAACCCTATACTGGCTACATATAAAATAAATGACACTATTTTGGAACACGTTGAAAAAGTACGCGATCTTGGGGTCTGGCTTGACACAAAATTGACCTTTGCAGAGCATATAAATTTCACAGTTCGCAAAGCGAACAGAGTGATGGGCGTGCTGATGCGGTCGTTTCAGACTGGCCGAACGGCGGGACGATTGCAGACAGGCCCCATGTTTGCAGCTTATTTCGGGAACGTTCGGTCTGTCCTTGAGTATGGGTGCATCATTTGGGGCGGTGCTGCACCCTCTCACCTTGAGAGAATCGAAAAATTCAACACAAATTCCTCATATGGCTAGCTTATCACGTTCATGCTTCACGGCCTTCTCGATCACTCTCATATCACGAACTTCTAAAATCATTCAATATTAGTAGTTTGGCACAAAGAAGATATCAATACGATGTTAGCTTTGTGCACAAAATTATCTGCGGTAATGTGAGCTCTGCCTTCCTGCTCGGGTGTTTCCCACTACATGTTCCCCCAGCGTCGAACCAGGGGCGGGGCATCACAACTCA
Organism: Lepas anatifera; assembly: GCA_034440635.1. Classification (NCBI taxonomy): domain Eukaryota; kingdom Metazoa; phylum Arthropoda; class Thecostraca; family Lepadidae; genus Lepas; species Lepas anatifera. The sequence continues at coordinate 662,717 of JAOTON010001802.1, forward strand.
TTCACGTTCCATCCGTCTTAGATGCCAACAAGGACACGATGAAACGTGGCTTGTTTACACGAACTTTGCAGAAATTTAACTCTCATACGAGTGTGTACCCCGCAGCGGATCCCTTTTGCACCACTTTCTCTTGTTTTAGATGGACGGTAAAAAAACATGTTTTAGAAACCCAGTTTAGTATTTTATGGTATACGTTTCTTTGTGTTTTATGTGACTGTTTGTATGTTTTTACTAGTTCATTTAGTATCTTGTACATCCCACTGCAGTTTTAACCTATAACTTCACCTGTCAGTGGGTTTTAAGCTTGTTGGTGATGAATTTGAATGAATGAATGAATAAATAAATAAATAAACCGTAGCTAGTATCGAATCTCATAAAAACAAACAAGCAAGCATGAGTCGTCATCTGTGCCAGATCAACCCAGATCCAAATGTAAGCAGGTATACAACTATCCCGTGCCACGGCTCGGGACCACGTCTCGCCCGTATCTCACCTCCCGCCACGTCACCAGCTTGAAGACGCGGGAGGGTAGCGTGCGGGTGAGTCGCGAGCTGCCCGGACACACCGGCTACCTCTCCTGCTGCCGCTTCGTCGACGACAACCAGATCGTCACCAGCTCGGGCGACATGACCTGCGCCCTCTGGGACATCGAGACCGGCCAGCAGTGTTCCGCCTTCACAGGCCACACCGGCGACGTGATGTCGCTCTCGCTGGCGCCGCACATGCGCACCTTCGTCTCGGGCGCCTGTGACGCCTCCGCCAAGGTACGGTCTCTGCCGCCGGGCGGCCCGCGCTGGGACCCTCCCAGACTCACTGGGCGAGGAGCAGGGTGTATATCGGGGTACTGTATTGGACAAGGCTGGGGAAAAACAAACCGTTCTTTGTATCTTTATGAAAGCTCAAATTTCCCCATCCAAGCTTATGATGCTAAAGTACGGCTTAAGATTTGTTGCGTATCTTAACTGAGCTTTTGTAAAGCAGTGTTATGATATAAACATCATTAGGCTTAATAAAAATCAACAAAGTTTGAAGTGTGCGACATGGTTCTCATTGTTTTGTGCATTGAATCATTTGAAACGGCCAGTGCGTTTTGTGAAATTTTTAAGGTAGCAGGTCTCTACATCAGTGAGTGTCTATAGAGTACACATCTCCGCTTAATCTGTGTGCAGCGGAGGCTAAGCCCCGTTGCCCCGTAGCCCCGTAGCGAGATTGGCATACGTCTGGGAGTGAAACTCAGATCGTTTCAGAATGATTCAATGCATAAGACGATGAGGAGGCCTTTATTTTAAATAATCTTGAGATTTTCTTTATTTTTTGAACGAGAACTTGAGTACTGTGTTTAAAATAAAAATAATACAAGATGGAGGACAATTTGGGAGTCAATGCCTTTAACAATGCTTTTAAGATAATAACATTTGCAGGACATGCAGTTGCGAGCGTTATTTTACAGTCTTGTGACGTTGGAGTAGGCCATGTAGTGTGTATGACGTGTTACCCGTGCCCGTGCATTAATAGCTTCTGATGGTCTTCAACCGATATCAGTTGCTGCTCTTTAAGTGCGTGCCTTTTGCTATGAACTTAGCATTTTTACTTTCATAATGTGGAGAAGAAAAAACCGCATTTGGCGTGGTACTTTCAATTTGTATCAATTGTATATTCATATGGTTTTGAAAAGTCGAGTAATCTCATAGGGGCTGTTTGCAAACAGCGGTGATCCGCAGCGGCGTGCTGGCCTGCACTGTGAGGTAACCTTTCCTCAACCTTCTAGCTGTGGGATATCCGCGAGGGTTGCTGTCGTCAGACCTTCTCCGGCCATGAATCTGACATCAATGCCATCGGCGTGAGTCCCTCTCTCACTCTCTGCACTCGTTTTCGGCCGCCCCCCCAAATCCTCCCCGTTTCTTTTCTATCCGGGTTAGCCCGCGCTCCTCGGTTTTGGTTTCGGTCCTCGGTTTTGTTTCGGTCCTCGGTTTGGTTTGTGTGTTTTCGACACAGGAGTCTAACGATCTGGCGGCGCGCTCTCGTGTTTCAGCTGTGGGATATCCGAGATGGGATGTGTAGGCAGACGTTCCCAGGACACGAGTCCGATATTAATGCCGTCACAGTAAGTGCATCCTGCTTTGTTGCCAAGTGTGTCGTTGTGTGGCTGCTGTTCGCCTGTGTTGACGCTATATCTGTGTGACGTTTGCTCGTAGGTTGTTATTCTCTACGTATCATCTTACCTGGATAATTCTGTGTATATGTATTAGCTTGATGTGTTTCGATCCCTTGTGGTCAGATTCTTGTGCTGTTTTAAATCGGCAAGGCACAGTCTTATTTTAAATATCAAAACGTTTTAAAATGGGCCTGGTATGTATCATTTCGATCTTGTGGACGAAGAATAGGTTTACAATGTACACGGTGGCCATTCTAACTTTGAACTAAAACTGATAACGGTGGTTTACCCTGAGGCAGATTTAAAACTACGTTTCCGTCTGTTCTTTTCCGGTCATTGCAAGTTTTAAGCTCTTTTTGAGCACTTGTAGTTTAGAAGCGGCCTTTGTAAACTCGGTGGTCTGTTTAAAGAAGGATGTCAACACGTAAAAAATGGCACCGGGTCATAGTTTACTCAAGTACTCACTTGTCATTACCGTGGGAAGTCCATTTCACTGAAGAAAATTCGTAGTGTGAATATTCGGGCCAAAGCCCCCAAATATATCAGCAAATTCATTTTCCTTTCCTTTCTGTTCAGCAAACAGTAGAAACAAATTATTCTCGATTTTTTGCACATAGCGCGGGCCAATCTTAAAAAATTAAGATTTATGTTTTCTGACGGCAGTTGCAGACAGTTTTCTGGTTTGAGGATGTATCCCTTTTTCTCTTGAAGCGTCTTTTTTGCCGCAGTCGCGTATGTTTTGTTTCTTCGCACCTCTTGTTTCGAAAACCCCGTTTTTCTATGTGCTTGGGGAGTCAGCAGTTAAATTTGTGGATATTCATTGAGGGTGCTTTACGCTAGCCTTTCCTGAACTTGATTTGAACTCTGCCGGTGTTCAGTATGCTTAATCTGATTTGCATCCTAGTTGTCTGTTGAGCTGCTCTGTCACCCTCGCCGAAGCCTGGCCGGGCGCTGTTTTGTTGTTTAAACGTGCCCTCGTAAACCAAAAATAAATAATCGTCGATGTCGAGCTATGAGCTTTCCATAGGTGTGGCCGTCAGATCGGGTCGCTTATCTGCGGAATTGTGTTCATTAATGGGGAGAGGCCTTGGCAATCAATAATGACTTCGCTTAAGTGCCTCTTCCCACATATCATTTTTGAACCGGTTTTCTGTGAGAAAAAAGTGGGGTGCGGCAAATCCAGGGGACGGTTTGCGGTTCCTGAGAGAAATAGTCGCTGAAGTCCTTTTACGAAATAAAATTATCAGCTATAGCTGTTTTTTTCTTGTGGAACACGTTATGTTGTTATGGTTTGTCCAGTTATTTGAGTGTATTTGTCGTCACTCTACCTCTCTATCTGTGACATCGTTACTCTTCAGTGTCCTTGTAGTAACTATACATTCACAAATATGGATCGTGGTCCGCTAACAGACACTTCACAATCTGACTCACGCGTTTCTGGGTAGACGTTACTTTGAATCGTTCGCCAGTCGTGTGTGGGCATGGTTGTCTGATAATGAGACTGTGCTACCTCGTAGAGAGTCAAAACAATCATAACTGGATTACGCTTCGGCAAAAGCCACCTCTCTGTTGCCTTTAAACTACCCTGTCGTTTCGTTTGTGTGATTTGCTGCTTTGCTCTATTTTTTGTCTGTTTGATTTATTGCTTTGCTCCAATTTTCGTTTGTGTGATTTATTGCCTGGCTCCATTTTTCGTTTGTGTGGTTAATGTCTTTTGTTTTGAAACCGGTAAATCATTTAACGTATAATTTCGTGAGTTATCCAATTATTCGCACTCGATTGGCCCATTTCGTATTATTGATTCACTTGCGTTTTTGCATTATTTCTCCAGTGAAGCGTTCAGTAACCAGGTCCCGTGAGGAGCTCTCCCTGTCGCCATTTACAAATGTCGCGTAACTGCCGTATTGCCGAGGATCACGTCTGGTGACCGTTGCTGTGCCCTGCTCCGTACCCGCCCTGCCGCCGCCCGTTCAATGACACCCCCTGCTGCGCGCGCGGCGCAGTTCTTCCCCAACGGGTATGCGTTCGCCACCGGCTCGGACGACGCCACCTGCCGGCTGTTCGACATCAGGGCCGACCAGGAGCTGGCCATGTACTCGCACGACAACATCATCTGCGGCATCACCAGCGTCGCCTTCAGCAAATCCGGCCGCCTGCTGCTCGCCGGCTACGACGACTTCAACTGCAACGTCTGGGACGCCATGCGGACAGAGAGGGCCGGTATGGAACCAGCTGTGTGCATGCTTGTCTTTTTGGACCTTGGAAATTGGTTTTGGACGCAGGTTTGAACTTGATTGGGCATTTGTATCAATAGTCGAAATGTGTTGGTCAGTGAAGCTCACGTAGTGTGGTTGATCCAACTTTCCGAGTTTTTCCTCAGCAGAATATTCTTCACGTCACCTGGAAAATTTCATAGAGATAAAGCTATAAATATTTGAAATGATCGTGTTACTGCTATAATGATTGGCCTGTGGCGCGATTTTGAGCCTTGACGTCGCCGGCAGGCGTGCTGGCCGGCCACGACAATCGCGTGAGTTGCCTGGGCGTTACCGAGGACGGCATGGCGGTCTGCACGGGCTCCTGGGACAGCTTCCTCAAAATCTGGAACTAGCCAGCGTCCAGCTCCCTCGAGGACAGCGTCACCTCCAACCCGGCCCGGCCGATAGGACCGGCGACAGTGCTGCCGCCGAGCGGTGGCGCCGCCAACCACGGCCGGTCGAACGCGCCAAACACCGAAACGCGCGCGGCGAACTGAGCGCCGTGTAATGCGAGACACAGTGATGAGCTGCGAATGGATGCTGCCGCTGCCGCCGTGATGGTGGCAGCACTGAGAGCGAGGGCTTCGCTATGATGACGGGACCACGACCTGAAGAGAATCGCTAGTTTTGACGAGCGAGCGCGGAATGACTGCTCTGTAGACAGATATAGGATGCGCCTATGGACTGCGATGATGGAAATCAAGCGTGAGTGCGAGTGCGCGCCGGAACGGTGCCGACGAGATTTAGCGAGAGCGTGCACCTACCTGCCTACTGCCATACGAAAGACGATGTCTTTTCAGAGAGAGCGAGAGAGATGGTGTTACGTGGAGGGAGAGAGGGAGACGAATGTTTGTTAGGTCGCCCGGAGATACTTGCTGCAATGGTGCCCTCAGCGATACGCTTGTCGACTTGTGTGAGTGGTTTGCTACCACCGGTGTGTGCGTTCCAGTGCCGTGGTGTCTGCGGCGCTGGCGGGGGTAGGAGATGTGGGCGTCTCCACTGGCGGCTCCCATCGCTGGGTTTCGCACAGTCGGGTTAACAGGGAGTCGCGCGTGTGGTTGATACTGGGAATTTACCGAGATTGATTTGCTAACGGGTGTGAAGAGACCTGGTGTCACAAAGATGGACTGGAAGCCGTTTGCCCAGTCGTAAGAGCCGTGCGCACAGGAGCGGCTACCACAGAGGGCCGCCATATTTCTAGTCGCGCCGGGCCGAGCCAAGGCGCGCCCCCACCGTGGCGCGGCGCGATAGGCGAGGACGAGTGATCGTGAGCGTGGTGGCGTCACCCGCGTCAGCGCCGAGGCGAGTGGAGAGCGTTCTGTTACGCGTCGGCGTCGTTTTATTTGGCTTCTCCGGAGCCGGCTAGGCGGCGGCCTGGATGGGATGGTGTGCTGGCCGCCGGCTGGCCTGAGGTATGAAAACGCCGCCGCTCACCGCCACCGCCGCTGCCCACTACATGTAGACTTGTTTTAAACGGCAAAATAATCATGTGATTTGCTGTGAAAAAGTAAGTTATTGACAATGTCCAGTCTGACAGTGGCACACGTGTCGGTGGGAGATGTGAGGTGGGTGTCGCGCGCTGCGGCGAGACCGCGTCCGCGCGGCGCGCCGCCGCCGGCCGTCGCACTCGGAGGACGCCAGCGCGGCCGAACATCACACTCCAGGGCTCAGGGCCGTGCTGGTGTCGGCCGACTGGGCCGCCGGCGCCGGCTGGCGCGTCGCCGCCGACGCCCGGGCTGCGGCCGCGCCGCCGATCGTCGGCCGCGCGCCGCCGCGCCGCCACCGGCCGTCCCTTCGGGCGGCGCCGAGCAGGCGCGCGGCCGTCGGCCGAGGGCGCCACCTCCGCCCGGACGCCGCCGCCGCGCACCGCGCCCGTTCATGTCCGTGTTTCTTATACCGAGTACTGTAGTGCGGCGGTGCTGCGTCTGTCGACCCCGCCGACTCCTTCAGTCGCGCCCGTCAGCCGGAGAGAGTGAGAGAGCGTCTGCCAAAGCGCCTGTCGCGCGCAGTGGCAGCACTGGCGCCGGCTGTTTGTAGTCACCCCGGGGACTGGCCTGCGCCACCGCTCCCCACCTCCTGATGCCGCGGCGCCGCCACAGCGCCGCCTGTCCTGTTTGGTTTCACTGCTGCCCTGGCCGCGCCGGCCGGCCGCGCGCCTCGCTTGTGTTCTATCGCCTGCCATGCTCGGCTCGGCTGCCCATGCTAAGGCCGGCAAGTGCGTTTGTAATAATTATATATATACATATACCTGGACTAAGTTGAAAATTGGCTTGTGTTCCTTCCGCCAAATTATTATACTGTAGCTTCTACTATATCGTTTTTTTATTTTGTCATGTAAGGAACCATCCGATTTGTCCAATAAAATACTTGTCTTTATGCCTGTTTCGTTCCAGGCCTGTTCTAAACGCTACAAGCGGCCTCCTATACTGGCGACGGCCTATTCTACACTGATCGTTCACTGCGCATGCCGCCTGGACTTGGGAAGACATTTCGGCGCGGGGGAAGGGGGTTTGCTATCAACCTTTCGGGGGGGCGCCGTGACCGTTTCAGGTGGTGCGGTTCGAATCCGGGGTCACCTCGCCGAGTTTTCCTAGAGGTAGCGCTGCGAGAAATCGAACGCGAGGTTTTATACCGACGGTTCAAAGGGTGCGAACGCTGCTGGCAATGCCTGGGGGGGAAGTACTGACCCCAGTTTAGCCTGCCTGTCACTTTCAATCTTTACCAGGGAACTGTACGCCGTTCTGCGGGGTTTAAACCGCGCGAATCGATTTTGTTGCAAATTTTCTCCTTTTCCTTTGTGCCACAGGATTTTTCAAGTGATAACTTATCAACCAACAAAATAGCAAAAAATCACTATTCAAATTAGATATGAATTTCTTCGTGTAATTTCAGAGACAGCTGCAAAAACGGGATCGAAGCGAGCCAGGAAGTCTAAATCCTGTCCCAGGACACGGCTAGAGCTAGAAACTGGTGCGCGA